>JAJPUD010002614.1:76154-90873 GCA_023553655.1 Myrmecobius fasciatus
TTCTTTCTTTCTTTCTTTCTTTCTTTCTTTCTTTCTTTCTTTCTTTCCTTTTCTTTTCTTTTCTTTTTTTTTGACTGAGGCAATTGAGGTTAAGTGACTTGCCCAGGGTCACACAGCTAGGAAGTGTCTGAGACCAGATTTGAACTCAGGTCCTCCTGACTTCAGGGCCGGTACTCTATCCATGGCACCAGCTAGCTGCCCCCTTTGGCCCTTTCCCAATCACTGTGATCCCAAGTTTACAGATGAGGAAACTGAGGTCCGGGGAGCAAAAGTGACTTAAGGACATACATTTAGCAACAGGATGACCCTCACAGATGCCCTGTGTGGCAGAAATGGGAAGTTTTCTAAGGCCCACTTTATGGTTGGGGAAATGGAGGTCCATAAAGTGATTCACCTAAGTTCACCCAGCTAGTTAAGTCTGAGGGGCTGGGCTAGGTAACATCTGGAAGTCACTTCCTAGTCCCCAGAAAGCTCCAAAGTTCATCTGTTTTCACAGAGAGAGGAAGCCAAAACAGGAAACCATGTGCATGCCAAAAGTATTCCTCATTCCTCGGGCTCTGGGTGTCACTAACCACACAGTCAGGGCCCCCCCAGGCTCGCCCCAGAAGGAGCCACAAAGGCTCCCATCCCTTGCAGCTGCAGATGCTCTGATAGATCCAAGGTATCTTATCCCTGTCCCGTGACTGAGTGTCCAGGAGGAAGGCATTATTTAATGTTCTCATCTAGTTAACAGAACTTCAAGCTCAAGACTTGGGAGAGACATGGGACCAGCACTCAGAGACAAGGACTCGCTTTGTGATCTTGCATAAGTGCCCATCTCTACCTGCACCTAAGTGTCCCTGACTAGACACTCTCTGAGGGCTCCTCCAGTTCTGACTTAAGCTCTACTTAGCCCCCATCTTCTTCAGGCTTACAACCCTTTACTTGCAGTCAATTGACATTTATTAAGTGCCTACTATGTGCCAGGCACTGTGCTAAGCCCCAGGGATATAAAGAAAGGAGGGGAAAGAGTTCTTGTTCTCAAGAAACTCATAGTCTAGTGGAGGAGACAGGCAGCATGCAAATTATTCTTTACCAATCTCTTGTTGAGCATATTGGTGGCTTAGTGGGTAAAAATGCTGAACCTGGAGTCAGAAAGATCTAATTCACACACTTCCTAGCTATATGGCCCTGGTCAAGTCATTTAATGCTATTTGCCTCAATTTCCTCATCTATAAAATGATCTGGAGAAGAAAATGGCCCACTCCTCCAATATCTTTTCCAAGAACACTCCAAATGAATCAGACATAACTGAAAAATGACTAAACAACAGCAACATAAACATCGGTATATTTTGCTGTTGCTGTTTCTTGCATGTGAATAACGTTCACTTTGCATGAGTTTATATGTCTTCCCAGGTCTTTCTGAAACCATCCTGTTCAAATTAATTTGAACTTAGCTCTTTATGATTCCAGGCTCAGACCATCTAGATGTTTGTCAAAATGCATTTTTTTTCATTGAGTATTATATAAACTTGTTTGGCATAGTGGATAGAAATGCTGGACCTTCACACATGAAGTTCTGGGCTCAAATATGAGATTTCTGGTTCTTGTTAGCTGTGTGACACCAAAGTGGAACTTCCCTGAATATTCTCAGTTTCTACTTTTCTAAAATAGAGTTAATGAGAGCAACTGCCTGACAGGTTATGATTTATACACAGTTCTTTGCAAATATTAAAGCATTATATGAATACAGAAATTATTATTGTCCATAAAATATATTTTAGGAAATCCTTTAAAATGTCTTATAAATGTTTACACTTAATAGGTGTCTGAATTTTTTTTTTCCTTTCAAATCTCCAGCTCTGGCATTTTGATAGAATGTAATTGGGATTACTCTCTGATGGAGTATTATGGATTTTCCTTCTTACTGCTTCTTCTCTTTCTTCCCCCAATTTTCTTGTTAAGTGAACCTGCTAGGCAGGTGCTTTGTTTTATCTTGTTTTTCGGGACAAATAATGTCTCAATTGTTTTTCCACCAAGCTAAATATCTAAGAAATTGATTGAGACCTTACTTTAAAAAATTACACTAATATTTGTTGATGTATCTATGATTTTTTGTGGAACATCTTCTCTTTTTCAGAGTGTCCACTGCTTCATTAATGTTTTCTGCTATCTTTTTTTTAAGCAGTGAATTCCCTTTTTGGTCTTTTCTAGTTCTTATTTACTTATCTATATGGCCCTGAGCAAGCCACATAAGCTCTCTGGGTCCCAGATTCCATAGCTGTAAAATGAGGGTAATAATAGCACTGACTTCATGGGATTGTTGCAAGAATCAATTGAGATAATATATGAAAAGTACCTTGCACACTTTAAAGTTATTCATAAATGTTAATCATCATCAGGATCAGGATCAATCATCAGGAAGAGAAGAGTAGTGATGATGATGATGGTGGTGTTAATAACATTATTTTATATCATCTAACCTCTTTCCCTACTTTTTTTTTCTCCATTATCTTTTCCTGTTGATAGTGTTACCTAGTGGTTAAAGAGCTTCCCTTGAAGTCTGGAAAACATGGCTTTAATTCCCACCTCTGACACAGACTGACTGAATGATAAGCCATTTAATTTATTAAGGCTTTAGGTAACTCTTTAAGAATTTAAACTCTATTATTAATGTACTGTTGGTTAAGCAGTGAATTGGCCCAGCCATTCTGCAAAATAATTTAGAAATATGTTATTAAATTGTACATATCCTTTGATCCGGAGGCACCGCTAGTTGGCCTTTGCCAATATGATCAAAGAAAGAAAGAAAAAAAAAGAATCCATATGTTAAAAATATTCACAACAGCAGCTCTTTTGGTGCTGGTAAAGAGCTGAATATTAAGTTGGTGCCCATCAATTGGGGAATGACTGAACACAGGATGGTGTGTTGATGTACTGGAATACCATTGTTCTATATGAAATCATAAAAGAGAAAATTTCAGAAGAACCTGTAAAAATGTGTGTGAACTGATGCAGAATAAAGGAAGAAGAAGCAGAAGAATTATACAATGACAACAACACTGTACAAACCACAACCTTGGAAGTCTTCAGAACTCTGACTGATGCAGTCACCAAATATGGTTCCAGAGGGCTGCTGAGCAAACATGATGCCCACCTGCTCAGAGAAAAGTGATGAACTCAGGGAACAAAAAGAGACATCAATTTTTGGATGCAGTAAATTCAGGAATTTGCCTTGTATTAGGAGACATGTTTTTACAAGAGATTTGCTTTTCTTTCTCACTGGGAGAAGGTAGAAGGGAAAAATGTGATTTGAAAAACAAAATTTATTTTAAATAAATGAAAGAAAAGAGTGTGAGAAATGATTATAACCCAAATAGCATTTTATATTCATAAAATGAGTTTCCTCACTATAAATCTCTCTACACTGATGAAATCACAGCTCAGAACAAAAATTAATTCTCTCCCTTTACATTTTTCTTAAATGTTTAGTCTACTCTGGAGAATCCTGAAGTTCTTCATTCTTGTTTTAGTGAAGAAGGGAAGCTTACATTAACAGTTCTATTGCAGGAATATTTCTTTCTACTGGAAATTTCCCCTCACATTCTTTTACCCCATGGTGTTTCACCTTTGTCTTAGGGCTTCTTTTATTTGCTCTTTTCTTCTTCCTCTCTCCCATTCTTTTGTTTGTTTCCATGATGGGTCCCTTGGGAGGATTTCTTTTCTTTCCTCTTTTTTGCATGATTTTTATGCTTTTCCTTTATTGAGGTTAGTTCCTGTTCCTTTTCATGCTTTTAAAGGAAAGCTACATTTAGAAAGGTCTATTAACTCAGACAGCTTGCTAAGAGTCTTTCCTCTTTTCACTGTCAGGTCCAAACTCCTTTGCTTGTCATTCAAGGTCTTCTGCAATCTGGCACCACCCATAATATTCAGTCTTATATTACTTCTTGATATTCCATTTGACCTGAACTGTTTTTCATGCAACAAACATGCCCCACGCTCTCACTCCTCCATGGTTTTGCTTATATTGTGAATTGGTACAAAATATCCCCCCGTTTCCTTTGTGTCTCTTGCTACTTACCCTTTCAATTCCAACTCAAATTCTACTTGATTCAGAAAGCCTCCCCTGATTTCTTTGGTTAATTGAGACTTGCCCCTCTACCTTTAGAGACTTTTATTTGCATCTCTTTTAGACTCTTCTCAAGGAATACTGGATACATAAACCTCTAGGGCCCTTTGGTCTATTCCACATAGTATCCTCTTGACAAGTCTCACCAAGGAACAGCAGTCACTGTTGAGTCACATTATCAGCTTTCTGATTCCTTCATCTTAGTAACAAGGCTTACATTTATATATCTGTCATTTTCTACAAGGAACACTTATCACTCCCTTCAGGGACCTAGCTCTCTAGCTAAGGCCCTCTATGGATGATGATAGTTCTCTAGACAGATGGCTCTGCCTGGGCTGTTATGGTCAAAAGTAGAAATATGCATTAGGTTTAGCTTCAAAGATAGAAAAATTCTATTCCTTTGGAAATCATTTGTTTGCCTGGGTAGCAAAGCTTTAGTTTTTTCATGACGAAAGACTCTTTTATCAAAATAGGCTTTTAAAAAAATTTTTAACATTCATTTTTTAAATGTTGAGTTCCAAATTCTCTTCCTTCTTCTCACTGCTCCCCAGCCCGCTGAAAAGGGAAGCAATATGATATCAATTATATATATGAAATCATGCAAAACATATTTCTGTATTAGCCATGTTGGGAGAAAAAAAAGCAAGAAAAAAAGAAGTGAAAAAAAGGATTCCTCAGTCTGCACGCCAAGGGCATCTCTCAAGGGGGATCCAATTTTCATCCTGGGTCCTTTGAAATTTTCTTGGCTCACTGTCTTGACCAGAGTAGTGAAGTCTTTCACGGTTGGTCATCGTACAATATTGCCGTTACTATGTTTAATGTCTCCCTGTCCTGCTGACTTCACTATGCATTAGTTCATATAAATCTTCCCAGATTTTTCTGAATTCATCCTGCTTGTCGTTTCTTATAGCACAATCATATTCCCTCGCAATCATATCTCACAGTTTGTTCAGCCATTCTCAATCGATGAGCATCTACTCACTTTACAATTC
This sequence comes from Myrmecobius fasciatus, assembly GCA_023553655.1. Taxonomy (NCBI): domain Eukaryota; kingdom Metazoa; phylum Chordata; class Mammalia; order Dasyuromorphia; family Myrmecobiidae; genus Myrmecobius; species Myrmecobius fasciatus. The sequence goes on from JAJPUD010002614.1 coordinate 81,257, forward strand.
TTATAGCAAAGGACTCTTGGGGTATCATGGGAAACATGATCTTTCACTCCTCTAACAAATTTGTATTTTTCCCATGAATAGCATGTGAATGGAACCTACAGTTAGTAGATCGAACAATTATTTATCCAGTGCCTCTCAGTGCCAGACAAAGTGCTAGGAACACAAGAAGTGACCAGAACATAGGCTCTCTGTTGCCTCTTACCCACAGGGAAAAGGTTCCTGTGAGCACATTCTACTGACGCTTTCTCTGTGCCCCATCTTCTTCTAAGGTGGAAGGATACGTCATAAAAGATTACCAAAAGGGAAAACAGAAAGGAGGGAAGGGGGCAGACTTCTGCCTGCAGAGAAGGGGAGCAAGCTTTGTAGAGCCTGACACACACAACCTAGTGATGGGTACTTGGGTCTTATCCTTGACCAGATGGGAATATCCATGAGGGTGGATCCAAGCTTTGGATCTCATCCACTTCTCAGGTCTGGACTCTACACTAGTGGGAGCTGAATGAATTCTCGATTGGAGCGTGATGGGCACGTCTCCTTGGAGCTGTCAAGTGCAGGATGGGTACTCTTTCAAGTAACTGAGGTCCACTCCCTGAGTGTCCTGAGGATTTATCAGAGGAAAAAGGAGCTCTGCAAGCCTGCCTGGCCTTGTTCTCTTCTGGATCTCTCTCCCTGCCCCATGAAACGGATCCCAATTTCCTTGAGGCCCCCATGATGTAAACTCGCTATAGGCTGAGGGTGCCGGCGCAAGGTACTGGGGTGGCTGGTATCCATTTGCACAGCCATGTCCTCTGCCCAGATGTGCATGCTGTCTCCATCATGATGAATGGAGGCACTCCGAAGCCCACAGGAGGATTTGATTGAAAGGGGTAAGGAAAGCAGAAAGCCTACGGATTTGGAGGTTGCTTTTTCCTGAGCAGGCCAGGGGCCAGTGCTGTTTGTTTTTCTGGGAAGTGAGCAGGACGAGGTAAGGTGTTTCCAATGAATGAACCACCTGTGTCCCGTTAAGGAAAACAGAACTGAGATGGCTTTGAACTTCAGGCCGCCCCAAAGTTTTGTTTTTCCTCAGAGTAATTGAAAAACTGCATGTACCAAGCTGGAGAGGAGTTCTGGGGGAGAGAGTCCGGCAGCAGGCAGCTCCTTCCGCAGACCTGAGGGGAAGCCAGGCCTGGCCCCCACCAGGGTTTCTTTCATATAGTGTGGCCTGGAGACCCCAAGCTACTTACCGTGGACCCCTGCAGCTTCCCTGCCCCTGGCAGAGCATGGATTGCTTCCAGGTTGTCTGGACGTCTTATTGACCCCTAGAACATCTGAGCTGGAAGAGTTTATAAGGGAGAACAGGAACTTTGCAAGCTGCTTATTCACAGCCTGACCCTTCCTCCCTTTCAGTCTTCTTCTACCTTAATCCCCAGTACGACCTCTCGATGGTCAGTGACCCGGGCTTCCTGGTTATTCCATCACCAAAACCCTGGCTCTCTGGTCCCTGAGCATTCTCTCCCCCAGGCCTGAAACACTCTCCCTTCTCTGCTTGCACTCCTGACTTTCCTGGCTTCCTCCAAGGACCAACTAAATCCTCCCTTCTGCAGGAAGTCTTCCCCCATGGCTCTTAAATGTAATGTGCCTTCCCTCTATTGGTTATTTCATTTTTTTTTCCTTCTCTATGTCTTATCCAGCCTTCAGTTTTTTGCAGGTTGTCTGCCCCATTTGGATGGGAGTTCCTTGAAAAAAGTGACTCTTTGTCCCTTCTTTCTATCTCCGGGGCTTAGCAAAATGCCTGCCCCATAGTAGGTGTTTAATTAGTGCTTGTTGACTTTAATTTGAACTGACAGAGTTAGGAGAGACCGTGGAACACTACTTCCAGAACTAATAGGATCTTAGAAAGAAATGCTGGATGCCAGAGCTCTTAGGGACCTTAGAACATCTGGCTGAGGCTGCCAGAGTGAGAGGAGAACATGGAACATATAACAAGGAACATCAAAGCTGGGAAGACTTAGGACACCGAGGATTTAACTCCAAAGCTGGGAGCATGGGGAATGGCAAATGGACAATGTCTGCAGTGGGAGGGACTTGGGACACTAAATCCTGCTCCTTCCGGTTGCAAAAAGGGGAACTGAAGTGTGGAATAGTTGGGGATAATTAATTAATTGATTGATTCAGATTTTAACAATTATTAAGCACCTAGTGTGTATCAGGTCCTCTGCCAAGCACCGGGAACTCACACAAAAGCACCCAAGTAATCACTGCTTGCCCTCAAGAATATTACACTCTGCAAGGGAGATGGGATGTGGGCAGCTGGGACTGCACAAAGTCATTTGAGAATTGGGGAGAGTGAGAACAGGAGCTGTAGGAAGTGAGCGAAGTGCACAAAGGGGGGACAAGAGGAAGGAGCCCAGCCCAGGTATTACTGGGACAGGGAAGCAGCCATATTCTGATGCTCCAGGTGGCCTGGCCCTCCTGGGCCTCAGCTTCCCCCTCTACCCAAAGGGGATCACTCTACCTGGGTCACGTACCTGCTGGGGTTGTTGGGAGGGTCCCAGGAATCACAGAATCCGATTGGAAGCCCAGAGATCATCTAGTCCAGCCCAGCCTGGTTAGAGAGGAGGAGACTGGTCATCTGGAGAGTAGGGAAGAGAGGGGGGACCCAGGCCTTCTGCCCAAAGGCAAGAAAGGGGGGTGTCTTTTGGACACATCCAGAGTGAGACATCCCACCCCTAAAACCCAAGTCCATGGGCTTCATTGAGAAAAGGCTGACTACACTCAATGAAACCTTCTGTGGGGGAGAGGAGAGAGTGAGGATCTTGGGGGGCTTCTCACAGAAAGGGAAGGAAAGTGTTCTTTATTCTTTTCTCTTGGATCTTCCCCTCCTCCTCCTCCCGAGAGCCCAAAGAAAGGAGCTCCTCAACCGATAAGGCTTTAGCCCTAAACTGTGTTCCCCTGGGCAAGTCAGAAGGGACCCCCAGAGGTTCTTAACCTGGCATCTGGGAACAACAATACACATACACACAAACACAACAAATATATATACATATACACAAACACACATACACACTCATATACACACAAACAAATATACACATAAATACACACACATACACACTCACACATATATACTCTCATATATATACATAAACATAAATATACACAAACACACATATACACAAACATACATGCACACAAACACTCATATACATATACATTCACATATACACACAAACACATCAAATATATACATATATACACAAAGACACAAACTCACATAACACATTCACTCACATACATATATACATACACAAACATATACATATACATACATGTGTGCAAATATATTTGAATCTTACTGATGACCTTTGTAATCCCAAGTGTTTTATCTGATGTATTTTCCAACTTTCTTTAGGGAAAGGGTCCAGAGCTTCACCCCATTGCCGAGAGGATCCCAAAAGATGAAAAAACAAGCTGAGTCCCCTTGCTCCAGTCCAACTCACTCGTTTGACAAATGAGAAAACCAAAGCTAAGAACATCCTCAGGATGGCACACATTGAGGCAGGGACATGATGGACTTGGAGCAAGAAAGACCAGAATTCAAATCCAACCTCAGACCCTAACTAGCCATATAACTCTGTTTCCCTTGGTTTTCTCAGCTGTAAGATGGAGATCCTAGCAGCACCTCCCCTGCAGAGCTGTTGTGAGGACAATATGAGATGTTATTTGTTCATCACATGGTACTGTGTGCCAGTTCAGCTGGCACACAGTAGGTACATAATAAATGACTACATTCCCTTTCCTTTCTCCCAACTAACAAGAGGGCCCACCACACAGGATCCAAACCCAGATCTTATTGAATGCTTATTCTGTGAAACCAAGCAAGGGAACCTCCCCAATTCTTCTGCCTTGGGAGGACTCGAACCTCACTTTGGGGTGACATCCCAACTGGCTCCAAATCTTTGGCGCCCAGCGCCAAGCCTGTCTCCTTCTGGGTTCTCCTCCTCCTCCAGGTACCGCCTGTCATGCACGTATATCCACCGTGAAGAAATGAAAGTTCCCCCCAAGCCATAAAGTGGCAGGGGTAGGGGGGCCGGGGCTCCTGCCAATCAGTCCTGAAGGCCCGACCGTTTGGAGGGGGATCAGCTTTCCCTCTCAGCCTGGCCTAGCCCAGCTGAGAATTGGACCAAATCAGATGTTTCCCCCAGCCTCAGCTGCATCCCGGTCCCCGCGCTAACACTAACAATTACATCAGGGATCACATGTTTACCTTGGTTTGGGGCCACAGAAAATGGGTCAGAAAGGATGCTGAGCCTGTACATGTACGCCTGTCATTTCTGCTCTGAAGGAAAAATAATTTAACAGGTGCAAATCCAAATTCCACAGTTTTATTCCAGAAGAGCGCGTTCTGGGGGGGGGGGGCGCCCACTTTCCAAAAACCAGAGGGAGCTCTATGAATCCTGGCAACCGGAACCTTTGGCTCCCAAGAAGGGGCAGAGCGATGCCCCAGAGAGGCCGGCCCTTATCATCAGGACAAGCTGTCACCTCCGCCGAGAGAGCACGACTCAGAAGGGACTCCAAGAATTGATCCAGACAAGAAAAATGGAGGAAATCGATTCTATTTTAACAAGGCAATTGGTCCAGACTTCATACAATATCAGTTCAGTCTAGAATTTTCGCTGCTTCTGCCAACAAAATCAAACAGAAACATTACATGACTTTCCCTCAGCTTTTATACTTTCCTGAGAATGACTGGCTTGTTCCAAAGCTGTGCACCGGCACGGGGGAGAGAGAATAGGGGGGCGTGAGGAACACCAGCCGCTCCTTGCTAGATTCCCAGGTGGGGGGCCCCTAGGTAGCCCCATCCCAAGTGGAGTGGGCCGGGAGGACCGGTCCAGATCATCATCTTATTATCTTCCTCCAAATCTTAGACGGGATCTGTAATGTAGACAGAGAGAATTTCCAAGCTGGGTGACCCTGGACGGAATCTCCACGCCCGTGTACAAGGAGACGGACATAAAATTATCACCTGCTTGTCAAGGTTGTAGAGTCAGGCAAATGAGACAAAGTGCGAGATCAGTCTGACACTCAGCCAACAAGCATTTATTAAGTGCCTTCTGTGTGCTAGGCTTTGTGCCTAGGATACAAAGTAACGCTGAAGCAATCCTTCAATAAAAATAAATCTCATGATGATTATAAAATTTAAGAATAGCTTACATGTAGACAGTCCTTTCAGTTTTAAGGTGACACAATGAGCCAATCTCTGGAACCTTTATTCCGATTTCCCTTTTCCCTCAATTATCAGGATAATGTAGACTGGACATTGTATTTTTTATTCTATTGCTAAAAGCGAAAGCTTTTGTGGTTGTTCGGTCATGTCCAACCCTTTGTGACCCCATCTGGGGTTTTCTTAGCAGAGATACTTTTCCCCAGTTCATTTTATAAACTAAGGCAAACAAAGTGACCTACTTGGGCCACCCAACTAGTCGGTGTGTGAGGCTGGATTTGAACCTGACTCCAGGGCTGGTGTAATGTGCACTATGGGACCACCTAGTAGCCCCCTGAAGCCCAGAGAGGGAAAGAGTGATCTGAAGTCCCATGGCTGGCGGGTGCCAAGGTTAAGTGCAAAATTGATGTGTCCCATGGAGAGAAGAAGTGAAGTCCAGTGGAAAGAGTTCTCGAGATGGAGCCCGATGAGCGAGAGCTGGTTCTGTTTCCATCTCTTGCTGTCTCTCCACCACAGAGATATCACTTGCAAAAGGAGCGGGCTCTACTCTATGCCCTTTAGAAGTGGGAGCCTGGGGAGACCCTCTGGCCCACAGGACAGGAGGGTGGGTGGGTTGAGGGCAGTGAATGGTTGTCCCATCAATGACTTCAATGGGAGAAAAGGCCCTAGCCACATGTGTGATTTGGGTGTCCATCCCTTCCCCTTCCCAGGCCTTGATGTTCTCCTCTACAAAACTGGGAGATTGGATAAAATGTTCCCAAAGATCTCTCCCAATCCTAATGTATGTGTGTATTTAAAAAAAAATAACCATCCCCGTGATCCAATGCGCTCATCTTAAGTCACCGCAAAGAAATTCTCAACAATTTCCAATGAGTCCAAGGAGACACTCGTGCAGCAAAGCAGAAATGTTCACCCAGACTGTGAGAAACGCCCAGAAATTGGGTCCAAATTATGAAAGAAAACATTATGGAGACCCAATGACAACTTTCCCAATATGAGAAAGGGAATCTTTACGCTTTCCAGCTCTGCTGGTTGGGCGTCAGCCAGTGGGGTCCAGCCCTGAATGGAGAACTCACAAACAGAAAGGAGGAAACTTTCTCTTTCACATCATGGTGATTAACTGGGAAGGGCAGTGATGTAACGGGTCAGGGAGCCAGAAGGCTAATGGTCCACAATGATAAGCTTATTAAGCCGGCACCCCTTGGCCCAAAGGGGCCGATTCCCGGCATTACCCAAGAAGCCACGGCCTTCGGAAGCAAGGACACCAGCCTAGGATTCAGTTGAGCTCCTGACTCTAGCTCTAAGGGGCCGCCTGACCTCAGACACAGCTCTTCGACTCTCTGACCTCACGTCTCCCTGTGTGAAACAGGGCTAAGCTGGATGGTTGCTGATGTCTGTGTCCTCTGCCAGTGACGGGGGATCCCTTCAGCTCAGTGGGTTAAAGCCAATCACACATCTGCACTGTCTAGACCCAAAATGGTGAGCCGGGGAGGAGGGGAGAGGAAGGGAGAGGGGAGAGCATGGGACAGGAAGGCAGAAGAGATGCTTAAGGTGTGGCCAGCTGGTCCAAACTAGAAATGGAGTTGTTCAAAGCTCCCCTTCTCCTCCCCGTCCTGTTCTTTGTGTAAGAGTTGGGGCAGGTGAACTCTCCAGAGAGTGTCACAATGGCTATGTAAGGCAGTTTTTTCTCAGAACAGAAGAGAGGACCCCAAATAAAGAGAAAATGGCACAGGGCCTCCCGAAGCGCCACAGAATCTGTCTCGGTAGAAATCACCCTGGGGTTCTCCCCCTTCCAAACCCAAGGGGCTGTTTGAGGAAGCTGGGACAGCACCTAAGGAGAGGAAATCAGGAAAAAGCCCCACAATCAGAGCCAAAGTGCCAGAATAAATAAATAAAGTGCACTGCCAGCACTAAATTCCCAAAGTAGCCGAGCTGATTCTTCAAAATATCTTGAGAAGTGAAGCTAGGACAATGAGATTGTTTTTAAAAACAGACGCACTCGCGACATCTCTAGTAAGGCAGAAGGTGCTCACACTCAGGAAGCTTCCCCAGGAGTTTGCTGAAGGTCCCCAAGGGGCCTCTGACAAAAATGGCAGGCTATTCAGATGGGTAGCAAAGGGTCTCATTTCCAGCAAGGGCAAAGGGCAACAGGAATGGTGGGTGCCAAGTGACAATGAGTGGAAACATCACCTTAGTCTTTAAAGGTACTTATGGAGCAACAGTCCAGTTTGAATCTGAGCTCACACTTACTCCCTGTGGGACTCTGAAGAAGTCATTTACCTCTCTCAGACTCACTTTATTCATCTATGATTTGGGATAATAATAGTTCCTACCTGTCAGGGTTATTATGAGGATGAAATGAGATAATATCTGCAATATGCTTTGTAAACCTCTGAGCCCTATATTAATGCTAGCTATCACTGCCGCTGCTAATTCTACTATTGCTTTTATTCTCTTTTTTTTATTAAAACTTTTTTTATTTAGAAAACATCTGCATGGGTAATTTTTCCACACTGACCCTTGCAAAGCTTTCTGTTCCAAATTTTTTCCTCCTTCCCCCCAACCCCTCCCCTAGATGGCAGGTAGTATAATACATGTTAATTATGTTAAAATATATGACAAACAATATATGTATATATATTTATACAGTTATCTTGCTGCACAAGAAAAATTGGGTAAAAAAGGAAAAAAAAACCTGAGAAGGAAAACAAAATGCAACAAACCTCAATAGAGAGTGTGAAAATGCTGTGTTGTGGTCCCCACTCAGTTCCCACAGGCCTCTCCCTGGGTGTGTAGATGGCTTTCTTCATCGCTGAACAATAAGAACTGGCCTGAATCATCTCATTGTTGAAGAGAGCCATGTCCATCAGAGTTGATCATCGTATAGTCTTGTTTTTGCCGTGTATAATGATCTCCTGGTTCTACTGATTTCACTCAGCATCAGTTCATGCAAGTCCCTCCAGGCCTCTCTGAAATCTTCCTTCTGGTCGTTTCTTACAGAGCAATAATATTCCGTAACATTCATATACCATCATTTCTTCAGCCATTCTCCAATTGATGGGCGTCCATTCAGCTTCCAGTTTCTAGCCACTACAAAAAGGGCTGCCACAAACAGTTTTTCTATTGCTATGACTCTTACTATTATCATTATTACTACTGTAACTATTGTTGCTGTTACAATTACTACTGATTGGTACTGTTACTATTCCTCGCCCTGTTACGCTAGGTACCTCACGGAGATCTGCTGATTCTCTCAGTTTTCGAGAGAATTGGGAGAGCCGTGGGAAATGTCTCTTAATTGTGGGAATCCCTGCCAGGGTGGTTCCCCTCATGCTTGTCCTGTGCACCTAATTGACTCTGAGCAAAGGATCATTTTGAAGGTGCTGTGATGAGAGCTGTTGGTACAAGACACCCCCCCCCAAATCTGTGGCGCACTCTCTCGCCAGTGCCTACAGACTCCAGGGAAAAGCGGGCTCAAGCTTAGAGAGTCAATGTGGCAAAGGGTCAACCCCCAACTTGGAAGTCCTTGGTCTCCTATTTTGGGGTTCTTGTGTAGTTCCCCCCTGCCCCCCAGGGGTTGGATATCTTGTGGAGTCTTAAAGTCACCTTTCCTCGGGGTGTCTAGTTTCTCCCACCTCCCAAGCAAACACTGCCGCCAGCCCCTGCCCTTCTGAAAAGTCTAGATTCTCTCATCTTCCAAAGTTCACAGGCTCCTCCTCTGGTAAAGAAGTGGGAAACCGAGGCTAAGGCTGGAGATTCCCTCTCCACTGGCCTTCCACAAATCCAGGGCTGGTCTGGAGCACTTCCCTTTTCTCTCCATGGCCAGGTTCCTGAAACCTTTATTCCATCTCGATTCTATACAATTGGGGAACTGTACAGAGCACTTGTTCACATCTCGGACTCACTGATCCAAAGAAGATGTGGTCTCACCTGAAAATGTTTTATGGGGGCTGAGGGGGAGGGCAGCGGACAGCAGCAGCTCCTCCCCATGGAAAACAAAGCACAGACTTGGGACCCCCTACTGCTAGATGGCATGGAGGATCGAAGGCTGAACTGGCCATCAGAGAGACCTCGGACACTCACAAGTTGTAGGAACCTGGAGAAGTCCCTTTACCTGTCCTCTAAGAGGAGGGGGTTAGACTGGATGTCCTCAGCCAACCTTAGCTTGCTGTTCCTCTGATCCCATCCACCAGCACCAGCTTCACAAAACAAAAGGGAAAGGTCAGAGGAAGGATCACATTCTCAACTTGTGAACTACTGGGGAAACTGAGTCCTCCTTTCACAAATGTGCTTTGGGGTAAGGTCCCTCTTAGATCTGACATTCTCTGGGCTAAACTCTAAGTTCGAAGGTTCCTCTCATCTCCAGCATTCCATGTTCTATGTTTTCAGGCATCTCTTAGTTCTGATACTCTCC
>JAJPUD010002614.1:98146-114591 GCA_023553655.1 Myrmecobius fasciatus
ATGATATGATATGATATATATGATATAATGTAATGTAATGTAATATAATATAATATACACAGAAAAAAGGAATGGCAGTTTGGTAAAGAGGGAAGTAGGTAGGGAGAAGGCAGATCAGGAAGGGTGTCACGGGAAAGGCAGAAATTCAACTGAGTCTTGAAGAAAATCAGGGACTCGAAGAGGGAGAGAGAGGAGAGGGGGCATCCCAGGGCTGAGGGACAGCCTGGTCAGAGGCAGAGAGCCAGGCAGTGTCTTGGAACAGCCAAGTGGCCGCTGCCCCTGGATTGCAGAGTGGGTATAAGGATATCAGAGTAGGAGGAAGCCCGGGGCCGGGGCAGAGCATTAAGGGGGTTTGAAATGCTATAGAATGTTGTATGGATCCTGAAGGCAATAAGGAATCAGTGGAGTTTATTGAGCAGGGGAAGGGAGTGGCTTTAGGAAAATCAGTGGAGAGCTAAGTGGAGGATGGAGTAGATTGGGGAGAGACTGAGGCAGGAGAACCCCCCCCCAGTCCAGATGTGAACTCTGAGGGCCAGTGCCCGGCGTCGGCTCTGAGAGTGGAGGGAATGGGTGTATGTGAGCCAGGCTTCCAAGGTACAAGTTATATTGCATATGGCGGGCAGGATGAGGAGAAGGAGTAAGGAGTCGAGGCTGCCCCTGGAGCGTGAGCTTGGGAGTGGTGGCAGTAAGATGGAACTGGGAAGGCTTGCAGGAGAATGTGACTAGGACCTGATTTGGGTTAAAATCAGCAGCTGAGTGAGTGGGCTGGGGGGAGAGAGCCTTGAGCTAGCAGAGTCCCTGCTGTTGTTGCCTCCAAAGGCGTGGAGTGACATAAGGACTCCGGAGTCTGTGGCTACCCTCAGACACCCTCCTCATCCCTGGCTGGGCAGCCCCCACTCATCAGCTTTCACTCAGTTTTCACAACTCCCTTCCATTATCGGGGAGCTCCCTGCCCCATCCCTTTGCCTTGACTCTGCCCTGAGTGTTCTCCACTGGGCACAATACACTGTTCCCTTCCTCTTCTTCTCTCCAAAGACACTGTTGGTGTTCCCTGCAAATCCAGCTCAGTCCCTGCTGATTTCTACCCTTTTTCCCTGGATTCCCAGCTCTTTGATTCTCCGATGCTCTTTTGAGCCTGAGCTCTACAAGGGTTTTTCCTTCTTTCATTTCTGGTGGCTTAGCCCCCCAAGTATCAGACACACTCACGCTCCGATTCCTCCAAGCCCCCTAGCTCCTACAGGAGCCTAGCGTTTATTCCCTGTGTGGAGCTGGTCCCAGCTCTAGTCCGAAACTGGTTTTGGCCCATACTAGAGGCTCATCCTTACTGTGCCCCCTGTGCCAGGCACCGTGCCAGGGGAGAAAGCCAGGAAGCCAGAGGTGAAGCTTTTCCTCAGCATGGACGTGTAAATGTAAACACACATGGGAAGTCCAGTGGGACCTCAAATGGACAGTGTTCAGCTGGTCCCCCAGAGGCACCTTTGGGCCCTCCCTGGACTCTCTCCTGGGCTCATGCCCTATCGGGTGTCCAAAGCACGAGTGTCTGCAGCTCCGGTGTAATTGAGTCTCCCTCCTCCGTCCAAGGCTGTCCCTGACTCAAAATCCGTGGCTGATCAAAGCCCCCTCAGCTGGTCTCTGGCTTTAAAATTGGTCCTGACCGTGTCCCTTGGCTCGCGCAGCAAACATTTCATTTTTTCTCTTTCTTAAAGATGATGTTTCATTGTATACTTTCTGAAAGTGGCTTGGCAAGAAGCTCGCTGTGGGTGAGTAATGTCTCTTTCTCAACCCAAGACAAGGGCAGGGGTTGCCAGCACCGGAGAAGAGAATTGTGGTGAGCCACGGCCCGGCCGGCCCTCCCCGAGCCCCCTCACCTGCGGGGTGACAGCTTCGGAGTCGTCTCCTCTGCCCATCATTTCCAAATTTCTCTTCCCTGCAGGGAGCGTTCCTGAGTCCTGTGTGTTTGTGTGTGAATCAGTGTTTAACCAAAGAAATGCCCCGGGAGACCACATGACTCATCCCTCACAGAAAGATGCTTCTTTATGTTCAAACTTTCCCCTTCCCCATCAAAGCAGGTGCTCTCCCTCGTTGGGAAGAGGGGAGAGTGAACCTCGTGAAGGAGGGCGGTAATTACATCACTCTCCTCACTTAACAAACTGAGGGAGGAGAGAAGGCAGGGAGGCAGAAGACCCCAGCGTGGGCCACAGCCAGTGCAAAGACAGGGAGGTGGGAAATGGGATGCCGTTTTAGAGAAAGCACAAGGAATCGAGCGCCCCGCAAGCATTTATTAAGTGCCAGCGGACTGGTGGGGTCCCGGAGCCCCGAGTGTGAATCCTCCCTCAAACACTTAACTAGCTAAACAAGTCCCTTAACCTCTCGCAAGTCTTATTTTCTCAACTGTAAAAATCAGGATAATTATAGTAGTTAACTTTACGGGCTTATCGGGGGAATCAGATGAGATGAGAATATCTGTAAACGCTTTGCAAATTTAGAAGCTCTCCTCCTCATTGTCATCAGCATCATTAAATCCTGCTGCTGCTGCTGAGGCTCCTCTTGCTCCTCCTCCTTATCACTACTAATAATAGTAATAATAGCGCCAACGCTTTTGTTGGAAGGAGGGGCAGGAATCAGGCTGATGGAACTACAAGCCGATCCCCATCCTCGGGGATCCCAGTGGGAGATCAGAGGGGACTGGGACAGAGAGGGATCCTGCTCACCTAAGACAACACAAGCCGATGTAAGAATCTCTGTTCCCATGGACTTTGGGGTTCCTGATCCTCTCAGAGGCTCTCGATAACCAGGAAACTCGGGAACAACTTCCTGGAAGAGGCCGGCCCTGAGCTGAAGCTTGAAAAGGATGTTTTCTGCCAGGGGGTGTTGAGGAGGGAACCATGGCATTCTTGGCACAGAGGAGAGCTTATGAAACTTCACCGAGGTGGGAGGCGTGATTCACAGAACGGCTCATTGTCCTGTGTGTCTGTAACCCAAAGTTCAGGAAAATCAAACTGGGCAGGCAAAAGTGGGACCCCCAAATATGGAGGGTCTGTGATTCTGGGGCACATGGGAACCACCAAGGGCTTTTTTCCCCTTCCACCATCTTCTCACCCCCCCCCGATTATATGTCAAGGCAACTTTGAGCATTCATTTTTACAAAATTGTGAGTTCCAAATGTGTCTTTCTACCTCCTTGCTCCTAAAATGGGAAGAAATCGGATACAGGCTCTAAAAGCTTTTGAGCAAGGCAATGGCGTGGCCAGACTTTCGGATTATCAGCTGAGGGGAGCATGGACCAGAGTGGGAAGGGACTGAGGCAGACACACTGCAGGCTGTTTCAATAGATAATGAGGGCTTGCTCCCTTCCCCGGGCAGGGAAGGAGAAGTAGCAAGAGATGTTATGAAAATAGAATCGACTGGGGCAGCTAGGTGGCACAGTGGATAGAGCACCAGCTCTGAAGTCAGGAGAACCTAAGTTCAAATCTAGACTCAGACAGTTAACACTTCCTAGCTGTGTGACCCTGGGCAAGTCACTTAGCCCCAATTGCCTCAGCAAAAAGCAATAAAAAATCAAAAATAGAAAAATCAAAAATAGAATGGACAGGTCTTGGAGGAAATCCCCAATACATTTTTTACCGTGATTCCATATAGAGGATTGGCTGGATATGCATATAAAATAACACATGGGTAGAATTTAATGGGAAAGCGAAGGCAGTTTTCAGCCCCCTTCTTCCCCATATTCCTAACATCTGGAATTGTTGCCTGCACCTTTCCTATCTTCCCTTCCTTGGGATTCTTTATGAGTCAATCCCTCGCCTCCCTGGTGACTGGGTCGTTTCTGGCATGGCTACTCTATGTCCCAGGGTCTGATATAGCTGTTTTCTCAACGTAGCGACATTTCCCCCTCACACACATGGAATGATGCTATTAAAGCCCAAGTGTGTCAGCTCTCCTAGCTAACTTTTTAAGCGTTTGCTCTAATAGTTTTGTTTTGCTTTGTTTCCTGGCAGATCTTTTCAATCTTTCTTCAGCTTCTTGTCCTCCTTCCATTGCCATCCTTGAATGCCCTCAGGATGAAAGCTTTAGTTGGATCTCTCATTAAGCTTCCTTTAAACTCATTTTACCCTCCATTGCTTCTCTGTTTTATGAGGCAAGGCTGTCCATAATCTTCCATCATCTTCCTCCACAAGATTTTTACAAACCTGTTTATATTCTAAACCATTGTTACACTTGGCAGATGTATCTCTCTGCTTGGGAAATAAACCACATGTTTGCTGACTAAGACACTTGGGTTGAGTTCATAATTAAAGTAAAGGAAGAAAGCCTCTGGAAGTCTGCAAACCTCTTCTGATGACCCCAAATTTCTCCCTACACAACAAAAATCCATCTTTTTGATACCAACATTCTGTGGTTATTCACGCCTGTGAGTCATGGGCCACGACCATCTAAGATAAATTGTAAACGAGCAGCAGAAAGCCAGCTCGGGAGAGCTGTGAGCTAGCTAGGACCAGATTAGCAATAGCTAACAAATAAGGAACTTGGAAGACACCTACGGGGAAGGGGAGCATTCAATCCTAAGTTTCTTGAGAGGAGAGATTGTCTTTTGTCTCTTTTTTGTTTCCCATAGTGCCTGACACATAGTAAGCACCTATTTAATGTTTGTTGATTGATTAATTATGGAAATGTTCAGGTGAAAAATAAGGTGGATTGATCACATGACAAGAGTTCAGGATAATCCATTGGTAGGGTGTATATGTGTGTGTGGTACATATAGATATAGATAGATAGATAGATAGATAGATAGATAGATAGATAGATAGATGGATGGATGTTTATATGTGGTCTCTCTGAAGCATAAAAAAAAAAGAACAGACGCAAACATGTTGGGTGAATGGAGACAAACTAAAACCATTCCCAATAAGATCAGGAGTGAAACAAGGCTGCCCACTGTCACCATTACTATTTAATATTGTATTAGAAATGTTAGCTTTGGCAATAAGAGAAGAAAAAGAGATAAAAGGAATCAGAGTAGGTAATGAAGAAACCAAATTATCAACCATGTTGGGTGGCTCTCCCTAATGAACCTCTGGGGGGACATGGACAAGCTCACAGGATGGACAAGCTGTGATGTGCACCATCATTGTAATGACGTCAGCCATTCATTTTAGCTAAGGGAGTTTTTTTCGGGGGAAGAGAGAGCCATCTTGGCAAGCTTGGTCCTCATCCCCCAAAAGGGGGTGTGTTGGGCCAAAGCCAAGGAAGGAAAGTCAATTTCTTGCAGGCCGGGTCTTAACCGAAGGAGCGATACCAACTGCAACCCAGCTTCGCTCTGCCATCCTGTCATTGCATCAAGGTTTTGTGTGTTTTTCCTCCAGGGAAAAAGAAGAGCAGACTGAGCCTTCTACATACTCTCACACCCTCATCCCTATGGCACGACATTTGAGTTTGTGATGGCCTCTTGCCTTGGATGCCAGTTTTTTCTGATCCTAGACTCACAAGGATATGATTTTACCAGGGTAAGATCTGCATCCAAGAGTAAAATTCATAAACTCTTCAAGTCTTTGGAGGCGGCCATTGAGAAGTTCTCTGATAAAATGAAATAAAAGCAGCTTCCATTGGTCAGCTTTCTGGTGATGATCCTCTGCACATAGATAAGTCCTCGGGAACAAACCAGGCTCATGATCATATCTTTACCATGTTTTGTTTTGTTTTTTTTAATTTTTTTTTAATTAAAGCTTTTTATTTACAGAACATGTGAGTGATTTTTCTACATTGACCTTTGCAAAAAAAAAATATCTTGACCATGTTAACAAGGGCTTCATTTTTTTTTTTTTTTGGCTGAGGCAATTGAGGTTAAGAGACTTGCCCAGGGTCACACAGCTAGGGAATGTTAAGTGTCTGAGACCAGATTTGAACTCAGGTCCTTCTGACTTCAGGGCTGGTGCTCTATCCACTGCGCCACCTAGCTGCCCCAGGGCTTCATTTTCAGACGATATTACCTGTCCGTCAGGAGGAAGCACCAAAGAAACTCAGCGATGGAGAGTTGAGCCGTATTAGGGTTCGTACCTGCTCTTTAAACCCTGTTCTTGCCGGACTCCAAACCAGGTAGTTCATCGGCACTAAAACAATGGGCAACCCAATTTCCCAAAGAGGTGAGACCCTATCTGTTCTGAACATTGCCAAAGAAGGAAGCACAAGAAATTCATTTACTGAGAAGAAATTAATTGTGAAAAAAACAATCTACTGAGAAGAAACTGTCCGTGGTACAAGATTTTTAAAAAGTGTCTCAGATCCTAACCAGAACCATCAGGTGGAATTGGAAGGGGCTAACTCTGCTGAGGAATATCGATTAATCATTGATCAATAAACAACAATAAAAACTTCCCGTTGCAGCAGGGGGTGGAAGGTACAAAGGTAAAAAGGCCAGTCCTTCCCAATGAAGAGGTTAGCTTCTCCTGGGGAAAAGACCTGAGCACATTGCAATATTTACAAAATATAGACAGAGTAAACAGACATCAGCAAGCGAAGGCTCATCTGGGTAAAACTTTCAACTGAAATTTTGCACATTTCAAAGCAGGGGACCAGTAGAAAGCCCCAGATTTTTTTTTCTTTTTTTGCTGAGGCAATTGAGGTTAAGTGACTTGTCCAGGGTCACACAGCTAGGGAATGTTAAGTGTCTGAGACCAGATTTGAATTCAGGTCCTGCTGACTTCAGGTGCTCTATCCATTGGGCCACCTAGCGGCCCCAAGCCCCAGATTTTTAGCTGAAAAAGCTGGGTTAGAATCCTGACACATCTCCTTGTTTTTCCTCAAGCAAGTGACTGCTTTTCTCTGAATCTCACTTCCAGCACCTGCAAACTAGAGGAACTGAAGTCAGTGACTTGGAGAGCCCCTCGCAGTTTGAAAGCTCTGACACGGAGATGTGTAAACACATCACCAACCCCTTCCTTTTGTTACAAGCTGGGCTTTCCAGTGCGCTCCAGCTGCGGACGCCCATCCCATCCCCGGCGAAAGAGCCAAGAAATCCAAGCTGACTTTTTGTCAAATCCCACTCAGAGAAAAGTCTCTGAAGAGAGACACGAGGGAAATTTCATACTCACAGATGCAGAACCAATTCTTCAATCGCTCATGACCCTGTTACCTAATCCTTCTTTCCAAAGCTGATTAGTAGACAATTGCTTGGGGAAGACTAGACACATGGAACGTTTCAATATAGAAAACTCATTTGTTTTATGAGTTCTTGGTGCCCGGAAAGGGCTTGGATTTCTTTGAAAAGAGCAACAATGATATATTTCCTCTTTTCGGGGTCCCCAAAGCTCATTCCAAAGCAATCCTTGGGGTCTGGTGTATGAGGAAAAGGGAATGTGTCATGAGTTACTAAAGACATTCACGTTTGATTCCCAGGGAAGGAAAATGGCGCCTGGTTCCAGAGGGCTGGAAGAACTCTCCTGTCATTTGTAGTTAGCCAATATTTCAGGATGGCCCCTCATTTTCTCCTACATTGTGAGTGTGGCAAAAGCTAGGGGAAAGTCTGGCCTTTGGGGTCAAAGGATCTAGGTTTACTCTCACGTCCCCCACGCCGGGGCTCATGGGTAGACTTCAAAGCTCAACATGAGCAAGCCCTGGCACTGAGGCACCGGCCATAAAAGCTAACGGGATCCTGAAGCCAAGAGAATGGGAAGGAAGAAGAGATCATCGTCCGTCTGTCCCCTGCCCTGCACGGCGCCCACCTGGAGATGCTTAAGCTCTGACCACCTGGGCTTACAAAGGGCACTGGGGCTGAAGAGCATCCAATGGAGGACCAAGCTGGGGAAGGACCTGGAACTCACGTCATGTGGATGAACTAATGAAGGAATGAATGAAATAAAAATTATTAAGTGCTTCTTGTTTCAGGCACTAAGCTAAGCGGCTTGGCTACATGTGCAAAGAACAAAGGGGAGTCTCTGGAGAAGAGTGTATGTTCTGATGGGAAAAGGCAGCAGAAATAGGAGCAATAAGTGACTAAACCTGCAAGCAGAAATAAGGAAATAAATACGAATTGTTATATACACATGTGTGTATATATACATATATAGAGATGTGTATATGGATCCCCACATACATGCAGATGGTTGTGTGTCCACATACACGTGTATATATTGCAGTGATTGATCCCATATGATTTTATATATGTATATGTATATATGTGTGTGTATGTGTATATGATGGAGGGATAGTTAGATGGATGGAGAGATAGAGAGAAAGGGAGAGCGAGATAAATGTGTGTGTATGAGAGAGAGACAGAGACAGAGAGACAGAGAGAGATGGAGAGAGACAGAGACAGAGACAGAGAGAGCAAGAGAGAGAGAGAGATAGTATGCTTTGACACAATAGACATTTCTCAACAAATACCCTCTACATTCCCAGGAAATAGCTCAGCTGAGCCTCCTAAGGAAGGGTCATTCGAGGGGCAGCTAGATGGTGCAGTGGGTAGAGAGCACTGGAGCTGAAGTCAGGAAGACCTGAGTTCAAATCCAGCCTCAGACACTTAACACTAGCTGTGGGACCTTAAGCAAGTCACTTAAGCCCAGTTCCCTGGCAAACAAAAACAAAGGGTCCTTCACTTTCCGTGTCTGTGCTGTGCTGAGAGCTCACAGAGAAGCAGCCTTGGGGCTGATGCCAGGGGAGGGTTAGGAAGACCTGGGTTCCAGGGCCTCCGCAAATGCCACCTGGTGATGTGGCCATTTAATTTCTGAACACGAAGCAAAGGAGCGAACAAGGCAAGCAAAACTCTTTGGAGACTGATGTTCTCTCCCCAAGATTGGGCCTTGCAGAGCAGGGATGAGCAGAAGAGAGAAGGCTCCACGAAGGGGGGGGACAACAGAGAAGGGATTACTCCCCCCACCTCTGAGCCCTTCACAGTGAGGGGAACGGGGCCCAGAGAGGGATGCTACTCTCCCCACAGTTACCCAGCTAGTTGGAAGCAGGAGGAAAAGTAAAGAAGCTCCGTTTCCTGCCCTATCCCTGAGGTCAGCTCCCGGCCTGACAATACTGATAATATTTGCCTTTGGCATCTCCCTGGAGACAGTCTTCCCAATGGGGACCCATGGACCTGGCGAGAAAACTGACCGAGGGGGCAGGATCAAATCACCCGAGGAACTGGAGAGGTCCCGTGGGTGTCTCGGAGCAGAAAGACAAAATGGCCCCGTTAGCCCGAATGACTGTGCTCCATGAAGCCCAGTTGTCTCCGTAAAAGCTTCAAGGACTCCTCAACTAAAGATCTAGGCCCTTGAGCACAAATATCCGTGGGTCCCTCCTCCCCTTCGGCCCTTGTTCTCCTCACAAAGCTGGGGTTCCACCGTGGAGCTGGAAGAAGCCCTTGCAAGGTCTAGACTCGCCATTTCCGTTTGAGGCCCAGGAGAACTGGGACAAGGGGAGTTCCCACCACTCGTGGGTGAGAGGCAGAGCAGAGCAGCGAGCCCAGTTCTCTGATCGGCCCCGGCTTCTCTTGTGGCTGACAAGTTCTAGCTGGGTTCTAACAGGATAGAACTTGCTTCGTGAGCCGGGACCGACCTCACAAGGTGGTGGTGAGGGACGTGACTGAGATGTGGAAGGCCAGAAGGAGGATGCTGACTGCTTCTTCCCTCTCCAGCATCAGGACCGGCTTCGAGGGCTTCTCTGACTCCTAGCAAGGGGAGCCAGGCAGGGGTGACAACCCCCCCCCTGCTAAGCTTGGTCTCTCTATTTTTGCCCAGAAACCCTGAGGATCTTCCCCTGGAGCATCTATTTATTCTTGTCTGTTTATCCATTTGTTTGTTTGCTTGTTTACATCTTTTTTGGATGGAGAAAGAGGAGCTTTTTTGCTTCAATTGCTGCCTCACCTGAATGGGTTAAGACCCTGACTTAGGAAGACCAAAGTCTCCCATCTCATCCAGGGCCATCATCCTGCTCTATAGCCAGATGGTTCTGGAGGGGAAACTGAGGCAGGTGACCTTACGCAGCCCTCCCTCCCTCCTTTAACTCCAACTCACTTGCACGCCAAGGAATCTCCTCCCTGATCTCCGGGTCCTCTTCTAGAACAGAGGGCAAACAACAATATATAAACACATCTGCGTAGAGAACAAGAGAAATCCTGCAGGATCTACACCTATTGTTGCCCAAAGCTGAGCTCTCCTCCCTCTGGGAAGATCCCAGCTCTAACAAGGGCAGAGTCAGAGAGAAGCTGGGCTACAGGGGCCTGAGGAGCCTTCTGGTGCCAGTCTCATTTTACAGATGAGTAAACTGAGGCTTAGAGGATTTTGTGATGTCCAGCACCAGGGCTATGTCCCCCCACCGTACTATGGACCTCTGACGTCTCATCCGCACATATGTATACGGCTCTGGAGCCATAAGCATTGTGTATGTGTGTATGTATTTGTGAGTGTTATGTGTGTTTATGTGTGCTGTATCTGTATGTTATGTATATATGTGTCTTGTGTGTGTGCCTTGTGTGTTTATGTGTGTTGTGTACCTGTGTTGTGTGTTATATGTCTGTGTGTTGTGTGTCTTGTGTGTCTTGTGCATGTGTGTTATGTAGGTAGGTTCTGTTGTAATTGGTGTGGATTCACACACATACTCACACTCCCTCACACACACACTCACTCACACACACACACACACTCACAAACGCACACACAACACACCCTTACACACACTCACACTCACACACACACAACACATACACAACACACACTCACACAACCCCCCCAGCCAGAGTCACAGTTCCCCAGGAACCTGCCCTATGGGAGACCAGCACTGCTTGGGCTGCCCCTCTCACTCCGTCTCCCACATCACCTCTTTTGGGGGGACAAGGACGCATCCCCCCGAGCTCCGCCTTGCCGGGCCGGCTCCAGAGCCCAGACGGGCAGGGGCAGCGGGGGGCACTCCCGCCCTCTGCTTGGTGCCCCCTGCCCCTCGTTAAGCAGGTTCTCTCTAAGGACCGGCGTGAGATGGTGGGCCGCAGCTTATTGGTGGGGCCCGATCCGGGCACCTCTGGTACCAGCAGCGCCGGGCGTGTTCCTGTTGGCGCGGGTGGCGGGCCGGGCCGCGCTGCCCCTGGCCCCCGGCCCCTCGGAGGGCCGCCCGCTCCACGCCTCGCTGCTCTTTTCTCAGGGCCCGGGAGAAACCCGATCCCCAAGCGTCTGGGGGACCAGGAGTTTTCAGAGAAAACATTGCCGGGCCGGGGGTTGGCTGCCCCCCCCCCCCGGCCGGCCCGATTAGCCTGGATGGGAACTGGAGAACGCTGTCGCCAGGCCCTGCGGCGGGAATGGCCGACGGGGCCCAAAGCAAATAAACGGGCCGGGGGGGGAGAGGGCGGCCAGCCCCCCGACGACCTGCCGGCCCCTGACCTTCTCCCCGGCCGGCCGGGGGAGCAGGCGGGGGTCCGGGTCAATCCCGTGTGGCGGCAATCACCGGAGAGCCATTCATCAGGACGCGTCTCCCAACAGGAGGAGAATAAATAAACGGGGGCGGGAACATCCCGAGCCGTGGGCGCGCAGGCGGCCGGCCAGGTGTCACGCTGGGGAGGGGGCCGCCATCCATCTTGCTCAGTTTCTCCGAGGAAACGTGATGACTTTTCTCACATCCATCTCCCAGACTCGGGGCAGGAGTGGGGGAAGGGAGAGGTCACTGTGCTCGGGGCGGGCTTGGAACACGAGGGGGAGACGGGGGGGGGGGAGGCTTGGAGCAGTGACGTCAGCTCAAGAGGGGCCAAAGGGCCCCCCCAGCCCCTCACGGACCCCCGTCATCTCTGACCGAAAAAGGCCCCGCGCGCTCTGGGTCGTTGTGCGGGAGCTGCTGAAAGGATGGGGTACCTTGTTCCGGGGGGGGGATCCCCCTCCCCAGGAGAGGGGCCCGAGGGCAGGGGGTCCGCTGAGCCTCCCCGCGGCCTTCTAGCAGGACATCTGGCTCCCCTGGGCATCTCCCCTCTGGAGAAGGGAAGAGCTCCTCAACTGGAGCGTTCTGGGGGTCCCGGACCCAAGGAGTGGAAGCGGCTGCTCTCGGGGGGAGGTTTCCCAGCCCAAAGGCAGCCCGCCAAGGGGAGAGCCGGCCGCCCCCCAGGCCTGGAGCACCCACCGGAGCGGAGAGGAGACACAGAGGGCTGAACTCCAACTCCCACCGGCTCTCTCATCAGGGGGGGGACTTAGCCCCCCAGAGTCTCATGGGAGGGGCCCGAGCGTGACCCTGCAAGTGCAGGCCGGACAGCTTTGCCACCCCAGTGCCCACTGCAGAGCCGGTGTGTACAACTGGGGGAGGGGGACACAAGCTCTGCCCCCCCCCTCCGTGATACCCAGCGCCTTCCTGCGACTCCTGCCAAGGAAACATTAAACCCGGGTCTTACCCAGCCCCCCCGGAGGGCCAGAGCCGGGGGGTTCGGAAAATCCATGTTTCAGTTTGATCACAGATTGTTTCCCAGGTGTAGGTAAAGAGAAAATAGTCATTTTTGTCAGCAAACAGATGGAGGAGAGAGGGGACCCTCACCCCATTATCCCCCCCTGACAAGCAAACAGATGGGAGAAAGAGGGGACCCTCACCCCATTAGCCCCCCTAGAAGCAAACAGATGGAGGAGAGAGGGGACCCTCACCCCATTAGCCCCCCCCGACAAGCAAACAGATGGGAGAAAGAGGGGACCCTCACCCCATTATCCCCCCCGACAAGCAAACAGATGGGAGAAAGAGGGGACCCTCACCCCATTAGCCCCCCCAGAAGCAAACAGATGGAGGAGAGAGGGGACCCTCACCCCATTAACCCCCCCCCACTCTCCCAGGACTGAACCCCCCCGCACACACACACAGTGTAAAGCGGAGGGTCTGAGCACCCGGTTCCCTGCCAGCAGGGGTGACCCGAGGGCACCTTGGTCCCCTCTCCCAGCAGGCACGGGCCCGGGAAGGAGCCAGTTCTCTGGGACTGATGGCCAGCCCAGCAAAAAGGAGCTCTTCCCTCAGGCTCTGGCAGCCACTGCTGTGTGCAAAGCAAGCTACTGGGCAGGTCTGCTGGTCACCCAGGGGCCGCCATGGCCGGGGGCCGGACCGCCCTTCCAGGAGCATTTAGCAAGAGTCTACACTGGCCAGGAACCGGGATCCAAAACCAGGAACAAAGCAGCCCCTGCTGCAAGGAGCTCCCACTCTGTCTGCTCGTCTCCTAGGTCCCACCTCTGAGGCAAGGTGGTCACAGCCAGCCCACCCCAGGCCAGTTAGGAGGGGGAAGGGAGAGGAGGGGGGAGGGAGAGGAAGGGGAGGGAGAAGAAGGGGGAGGGGAGAGGGAGGGGAGGGAGAAGAAGGGGGAGGGGAGAGGGAGGGGAGAGGGAGGGAGAGGAGAGAGGGAGAGGAAAGAAGAGAAAGAGAGAGAGGGAGGGGAGGGAGAGGGAGAGGAGGGGGGAGGAAAAGGAGGGGGAAGGGAGAGGAAGGAGGAGGGAGAGGAGGGGGAAGGAGGGGGGAGGGAGAGGAGAAAGGAAGAGGAAAGAAGAGGGAGAGAGAGAGGGAGGGGAGAAGAAAAGGAGGGGGAAGGAAGAGGAAGGGGGAGGGAGAAGAAGGGGAAGGGACAGGAGGGGGGTGGCTCTGGATTCACTGGGAAGAGCAGGGAGACCACACTCTGAGCTTTCACCTGAGCTGACTCCTCATCACGTGGAGGAGGAAGATGATACCTGGACAGGGAAGGGAAGGGGCCGGTCCTCTAAGACCCCAGTTAGTACATGGAAGAATTCAAATTGGAACCCAGGCCTTCTGCTCCTAAGCCCGGCTCTCCCCAGGCCAAAGATAAGGTCACTGAGGACCCATTTCACCTTTGTGTCCCCAGGACATAACAAGCACAGTGACAAGCACACAATAGGCGCTTAATAAATGACTTGAAGCCCTCTGAGCTGAGCTGGATTTGCACCAGAGCCTTCGGAGCAGACTCTAATTCGGGGCCAGCCCGGCACCTCGGGGCTTAACTGTTTCCTCATCTGTAAAATGGGCCTCTGGTCCTTGCACTTCCTGCCCCCCCAGGCGGTAATGTAGCCTGAGCTTGGCCAATCCCCCATAGAAGCTGATCATCCTGCTGAAGGTGGGCCGGGTCTCTCGGCTGGGCCTTGGGGTCGGGGAGCATGCAGGGGGAGCCCTTTCCCTGGGGGAAGTGACTGTGAAACCCCAGGAAATGATCCCCTTGAGCCGGACACAGCCCCCCCAGGACCTTTCTCTTCCCCCCCAGGACCTTTCTTCTCTCTCCCCCCCCAGGACTTTTCTTTTCTCTCCCCCCCATAACTTTTCTCTTCCCCCCCAGGACCTTTCTTCTCTCTCCCCCCCAGGACTTTTCTTTTCTCTCCCCCCAGGAACTTTCTTTTCTCTCCCCCCATAACTTTTCTCTTCCCCCCCAGGACCTTTCTTCTCTCTCCCCCCCAGGACTTTTCTTTTCTCTCCCCCCAGGACCTTTCTTTTCTCTCCCCCCCATAAACTTTTCTCTTCCCCCCCCAGGACCTTTCTCTCCACCCCTGACTTCAGTGAACCCCCTCTCTGAAGGCAGGCCCAGGAAAATGGCCGCCCCGCTGTACCCAGAGTGGGCGCCCGCCGCTCCCAGAGCACTCTCCGGCCGGCCCCTAGGCAGAAGATGGGCTTCGCTAACCTCACCCTCCAGAGCCCTCTTTAATGGCTCCCAGCCGTCACAAAGAGCAAGCCCTTAATCGGGCACATGTTTGACGAGGGGAAAGAAAAGGAGCTCAGAGGAGTCACTGACTCCACGATTATGGGGGGGGGCGGGGGCGGAAGGGGTCACTGGCCTCCAAATGTCTCTGCGGATGGAACCTGCAGGGAGGGCCCTGGGGGCCACAGAGAGGGGCTGAAATGGCTGGGGAGGGGCACCCCAGATGTGCACCGTGGGGTGGGGGGCATCTTGTCACCATCTTTGAACTCCTCAAAAATAGAAAGTGTTATCTTCATACATAGTGGGTGCTTTCTTAGGGATGCTGATTGAAAATATTCTCAGCACATAATGGGTGCTTCATTAATGCTGCTGATTGAAAGTGTCTCAGCACATAGTGGGGGCTTCATTAGTGCTGCTGATTGAAGGTGTTGTCTCAGCACATAGTAGGGTGTTGACTCAGCACACAGTAGGTGTTGCATTAATGCTGCTGATTGATTTATTAGTTGGTTAAACCCTTGTCTCGGAGTGAGAAAGACCTGGATCAAAACTCCATCTTGGATATTAACTTGCAGGTGGCCCTGGACAAATCGCTTCATTGGGTTCAGCCTCGATTCTCTCCTTTGTAAGATGAAAACAATCAGTCTGCCTGTATTCCAGGGGACCGATGACTAAATCTGTGTGGATACTTTCCGTCTAAGCAAACGGTCAGGGGCGACCCCAAGTGCCACCATCGAATGTGGCCAATGTGAACAAAAGGGGCTGACGGAGCCTTTCCTTCTGAAGGGCAAAGATCCAAAGCTCATGCAGGGGCAGCGCCCGCACACGTTGGCAGGACGATGGGCTGGCAGAGCCGTGTGAAGCAAGCGTCGGAGACCCGGGGGTCGGCTGCGGAAGTGGAAGGGTTTGTGACGGTGATTTGGGCCCCATCACTGTCACCGAAGGGACTGAAATTGTCTAAGGGAAACAGGATTTAGTCACCAGTAAAGACCCAACGGCCGTCACAGAAGCCACGCAAGACGTCACTGAAAGCTGCAAGATAGAGAGAGGGAGGAATAGATGGACAGACCCAGATGGATGAATAAATGAATGAAGAAGAAATGAATGGATTTGCTGTTATTCAGTCACTTCAGCCATGTCTGGCTCTCCGTGACCCCATTCGGGGTCTTCTTGGTAGGGACACCAGAGTAGTTTGCCACTTCCTCCCCCGCCTCACTTGACCGATGAGGAACTGAGGCAAACCCAGTTAAGTGACTTGAGCAGAGTCCCACGACTAAGAAGTATTGGAGGTCAGATTCGAATTCAGCTCTATCCTGACTCCAGGCCCAGCGCTCCATCTACCCCAGTGCCCCGCTGCTCCCACGACTAAAAGCCCAGCCAGAAATGTCCTGGTGGCCGTCCCAACCCTGCCGTCTCCTGGTCAGGTGACAGAGATCCATGACAACAAATGTGGCTCCCCTCACCCACAGACCGGACCAAACCAGATCATTATGGTCAGACAAGGTAGTACAGATGATAGGCTGAAACGCACATCGCGCCATAAAAAGTGTCCCAGTTTTTATGGATTAATCTTGCGGACCTCAGTTTCCTCAGTTGTAAATGCAATACTCCTAATCCTTTAACTGAGCAAAAGGAAAATCTCTCCAAACTTAGAGAGCCAGCAGAATAAATCAGAAGTTTGGAGGAGCAGGAGGAAGTCATCTTCATCATCTTCATCATCATCTTCATCTTCTTCTTCATCATCATCATCATCTCGGCTCCCGGAGACGTCCTCAAGGTTCTCCCTCAAACCTATGGAAGATGAGTTGGTTTTAGCAGCTTCTCCG
>JAJPUD010002614.1:124451-143618 GCA_023553655.1 Myrmecobius fasciatus
AATAGGGAGCAATAAAAAGATGGCACCCAATAGGGAGCAATAAAAAGATGGCACCCAATAGGGAGCAATAGCTTTCCCATGTATAGGTTGGAAAGGTTGCCAGGAAAGGCCCTCCTGGACCACTGCCCGGACATGGCAGAGGACCTTAGGGAGCACAATGAAACTCCGAGCTAACCGTAATGGGTTCCCCAAGATGGACAGATCAGAGCTGAGAGTTCTGATAAAAGGTGATCCATTGGAGAAGGGAATGGCAACCACCCAAGATCCTCACCGAGAAGACCTCTGAACAGTCTAAGTTATGGGAACAAGTCGGTCCAGAAAGAAGAGAGCAGCTCGGGTTTCCCAAGGCTGCAAGAAGCTCAGCGGGGGATGTGGTCAGTGAGGAAGGAAAGGCCATGGCTGTAAAGATCAAGCTTGTCCAGGAACCTGGAATATAGGATCTAGGAGCCAGGGTGAGCCAGGTGTGGTCAAAGGCCAATCACTCTACACATCTTATCTCATTTGATCCTTACAGCTACTCCTTAAGGTAGGTACTATCATGCCCATTTTAGAGATATGGAAACTGAGGCCCAGATAAGTTCAGTGACTTCACACAGCTAGTAAGTATCTGAAGCTGCCTTTGAACTCAGGGCTTCCTGCCTCCAGGTGAGCACTGTGCAATGCTTAGCACAGTGGGAGCTTATCAGTGTTTATGGATGGATTCTGTCACCTAGCAGCCTCCATAGCAGTCCCAGGAGGCCAGAAGTACAAATAGTATCATGTCCATTTTAGCAAGAAGGAGAACAGAATCCGGTGAAAGATCCCAGCTGAGATCCAGCCCTGTCTCTGCCAACCCCACGTTCCATTTTTGACAGAACTAAAAAAAAATCAGCTTTTTGGGGACAACTTCACCAGGGGAATTAGGGAGTCTGTCCCCATCACCCCCACAGACCAAACCTTTAGAAAACGAATGTGAGAAGACACCAGCCCATGAACCCTCTTCCCTTAGTATGAAGAAGCCCCCTGGAAACAGCACCAGGGGAAGGAAATGGGCTGCCTCCGGGTCCAGCCACTGTGCCCTAGCAGGGTCGCCATCTCCCAGGGGAGCCCCTTTCCCAGCAGCCACCACACAAGGGAGGAATTTCTCCATGGGAACGTCACTGGCGGGCTACTTATCCATCATCATTAAGGAGCCTCCTGCTTGCCAAATTTCCCATGAAGTTTGGGGGGGGGCGGGTTTTAATGACTTGATTCCTAAAGTTTTTTTTTGAATGAATGACCCCTTTAGACTTCCCAATGCTGCCCCTGACCCAGCCTAAGTTACGCTCCCGTCCTAATTATGGCCCCAGCTCCCTGAACTCTCGTGGCCTTTCCTTTTACAAGGCACGATGTAATTCCTGTTGGGGTAACAAGCCAGAAGTTCAACATTTCTTCAACCTGGAAAATTTACAAGTCTACCTAAATACCTCCTGGTTCTCGTAAATATTTAGGAAACATTTCTGAAATGTTTCTGAGGCTTGGAGCTCCGGGAGTCAACAAGTTCAGGCCCAAGAGTCCCTTTGCTTCACTTTGTTCTCCTTTCACAAACAATGGCTGCAGAGTTGGACTCCTCTCTTAGACCCCGATCCAAGGAGCCTTGCCTTTAGGGTCCCCGGACCTGGCTTCCAGCACCGCTTTTGTTGTTAATTCAATGGGCGACCTTGAGAATTCTCCTCTTTTCCCTCATTTGTAGGAGGGATGCTGATAATAGCTGAGAAAATATTGTCCCTTCATCAAATAGGTTCGAGTCAATGGATGGGGGACGGAGTGTAAACGGCCAGGCTTGACTTTTTTAAACTTTGTTAGAAGAGATAGTTCTTTGGGAACAGGAGAGGGGAAAATATTAGGAAATGAGCATAAAGCTCATTTAAAAATTAGCAGCACATTTTTTAAAAATCTGAATTTCTACTTTATCCTGATAGATGACCCCCCACAAATGGGAAATGACCATTATTGGAGGGACTATGGGAAAATAGGCACATTGATTGAGTTGGGTTGGTGCTGCCATTCTGGAAAGCATTTTGGAGTTATGCTAACCTCTACCCACCTGTTGCCCCTGTAACTTCACTACTAGGCTTATACCTCCAAGAGCTCAAAGAAAGAGTTAAAGGACCCTGTATACAAAAGCATTTATAGACGGTGTTTTGTAATATCAACTAAATTGGAAACCAAGTTTAAAGAAAGCATATTCATTGAGAAGTAGCTAAACAAATGGTGACATATAATGGAATGGAATATCCTTGTACCATAAGAAGTGAAGAAAAAAATGGATTCAGAGAAGCTGGGGAGATGTGTACCAACTGATTCAGAGCAAACACAGTAGAACCAAAGTAATTTCCTGAATGCCTTCAAAGGTAAACAACTGTGAAAACTTTGAAAACTCTGACGGAAGCAATGATCAGCCCATGATTTCAAGGATGGATGGAAGGACACGTTGCCCTGGCCTCGACAGAGGGCTGAGGAACCAGTGACACATCCATTTTCAGACAAGGTCAAATGTGAATCTGTTTGGCTTGACTAGGCTTCTAATGAGTGGGTGGAGAGTATAAATATAATGATCCAAAAGGGTTTCTCCTTAATCTATTTTCCCGAGCAGTTATTTTTGCTAGGAGATAACTTACATTTTCTTCCATTTTTTCTAGTCTTTTGATTTTCTTTATAACATTGCCTGTTGTCTCATGAAGTCATAGCTTCTATTTGGTCCATCCTTGTTTTGGGGGGGTTTGTTGCTCATACAAGTTTTGTGCTTCTCTTTTTCAAGCTGTTGATTCCCTTTCAGTTCTTCCTTTCATGGTTTCCATTTTTTTCCATAATCACTCATTTATAAAAATATTTTAACTCTTTTTTGTTAACTCTTGCTTCATCTCCTCCACTCATTCGAGTTGAGTTGTGCACAGAGTCCTATTTCTCTGAGATTTTGCTTGTAGATGTTTTGGAGCCATTCTTTTCCTCATTTTCCTCATTTTGGACTCATTTTGTTGGGTTGCTTCTTTTATTTGCTCATTCTTCCAGCTTCCTTTGCTGTTAGGCATGGGCTGTATTGCACTGTGGAAGGGAAAATCTGGCTTGGTTCTGTTGTTTTCTACAGGATTTTGAATATTGTATAATCCAGGATCTCCTACACAGACTGGGGACATGCAGGAGCATTCTTTGCTCCTAGAGTGCTACGATCCAAGGGGAAAGTCTGATTGCTGTCCCCCTGCTCTGAGCTCTGCAAGTTCCTGATGGGTTTGGATCTGAGCAAGGGCAGATGCTGCTGGGTTCAGCCTCATGAGCTGTCTGGGAAGCTCTGTTAGGTTAGGGAGGCTCCACTTGAGTCTAGAACTCCTTTCGGGGTCATTTCTCTGCAGACTAAGTAAGATGTTCTAGATGAGAGTCTGGAGTCTGACTCATCACAGCTGCTGACGTTTGAACTTCCTCCTTTCTTGGTATACTTCTCAGGATTCCCTTAAGTCCAAAATGCTAGAGAACCTGCCCTGATTCTCTTGTTTGGAACTGGATAATTGGTAAAAATAGCACCATTACTATGGCACTGGCCCCCTATGGTTCTAGCGGGAGCCAGTCTGGGTCTGGGCCCTCCTCCTGCCTTGTACACACACTCTCCCTGGGCACTAGAGTTTGCATTCA
Organism: Myrmecobius fasciatus; assembly: GCA_023553655.1. NCBI lineage: Eukaryota > Metazoa > Chordata > Mammalia > Dasyuromorphia > Myrmecobiidae > Myrmecobius > Myrmecobius fasciatus. The sequence goes on from JAJPUD010002614.1 coordinate 128,097, forward strand.
ATGTGCTCTTGCCCTAGCACTTCCACAGACTTTCTGTCTCCCTATGCTGAGTTGTTTCAGATAGACTCTGACTTTTTCTGGATTTCCTTCCCTGTCCGGACTCAGTCCAATGCATTTTCAAAATCTGGAAGAGGTGAAGATGGAAATTTCCCTTCCTATCCTTCCTGGCTGCTTCCTATCACTCCACCACCTCTGTTCCACTCCTCCAGTCCCATCCTATACTGGGGAATTGAGAAGATGAGGTCAGCAGACATTGAAGTGAAGGAAAATATAAAGGAGGAATCGGGGCCGTTTTCATGCCTCTGGGTCGAGCCCTTCCCACTGCACCACCAGGTGACTGCACATTTATAACTCATGACTTCTTAGCAGCCTGGCTTTCCCCAAGGACTTTCCTTAGACCCACAATCAAGGAGTGTAACCTATTCTTTATAAACACTAGGAAGCAAAGCCCAGAGTGACCATCATGTTGCTCCTCTAATCATGGGAGGAAAGATCCACCCGCTCATTTTACAGATAGGGAAATCGAGGCTGGGATGTGCACATGATTCCTCCGAGGGAATACCCTTGATGTGGCTGAGGTTGGACAAGAGCGCTCTGATGTCAAACCTTTCTCTATCGCTCCATCGTCTTCCTCACCCAGTGACCCCACAGTTCACAGATAAGGAAACAAATGGAAGGCCGGGCTTTTCCAGCCTTCCCGGTAGAAGGGTTAGAAGGGAGTGGTCCAGGAGCCCCGCAGGTGAGTGGGGACTTGAGCTGACCCCTTGAAATGTTGGAACAAGTGAGCGCAGAGAACGTGGACAAGTGTGACTACACGGACGAGTTTAGTTTTCTGTGTGAATCTTCTCTTTTAAAGAAGCCAGCAAGGGAGAATAAGCCACAAGCTAGAGAAGCAAAGTTTCGGGGGGGGGGGGGAGAGATCTCCAGATTGAATGAGCCGGGCTCCCTGTCCCCTGAGCCACGGCCGTCGTCGCCCCAGCGGGTTCTCCCCGTCTGCCTCGTCCCCGGCCAAAGGCTTCCTCAGTCATTGCCCCAGAGACAGCGTGAGTAGAAAGAACAAGGCCCTTTCCTGCAGGGTGAGCTGCCGGCTGGCAATGAGCTGGCACAAGATGTGTGAGGAAGGACCCAAGGTGACCCCGCACTTTTGAGGCGGGTGGAGCTGGAAAAGCCTGCCCTGGGAGGCCGGAGACCCGGATCCAGACCCCCCCCCTCTGAGCCAGGTGGGCCTGGGCACTGTCCCCATAAACGATGGGATGACTACTGGGCTTCCGGCTGAAACCTTTGGAGGTTAGAGCCGACGTCCCATGTGGCCCGGAGGAGACGAGGGCGATCCCGTAGGCTCGGAGTCCTCTCAGAGGGAATGGAAAAGTGGGAATCCAGAGGCTGGAGCTAGACCTCAGACATGGTCCCAGTCTGATTGGAGCAAGTGATTCCGGGTGTCTCTGGTCACCTCTGGCCCTATGACTAAAATTCCCAGCAGAATGGGGGGGGGGCAGCTGCAACAAGGAAGGGCAAAGGGGATGTTGCCTCAGAGTGCTAAAACACGCAGGGGCCCACTTCCTCTTCTTGATGGTTCTCTCCCTCCTGGCCGTCCAGCCCTCCAGAAACAAAGAAGCTTGTGTGTGAGGGGGGAGGAGGAGCGCTTTACCCCCAGAGGCCTCGATCCAGGTGAGCTCCTTGTCCTGACCCTTTCCTCTTGCCCTGGGGATAAAAATTCCTCCCTGCAGCTCTGGCTCGGAGACAGCCGTGCAAGCAGTGGCAGAGAAGGGCCCATCAAACTCCACCAGGTTCCAAGTCCAAGCCAAGTGTTCCTCTGGGGGGAGACCGAATAATCCAGATCCCCCAAGAGCCCGCCACAAACAATGGCACCTCTGTGTCTCTGGCCGTTCCAGGAGAAGCTGCAAATGGGACACTCAGCCTAAGTGCGCTCCCGCTAAGCTGGCAGCCCAGTGGTCGGGCCCAAGGAACAGAGTGAGCCTGGGGAAAGGAGAGCATTTCCCTCCCCACTCATCTCACTAATGGGCTCCCGATCTACCTGACAGCGAACTGATCATGTTTCCTTGGTCCCCCCAGGGCTGGGGGAAGGTGGAGGTGATAAGGAGATTACTGGGGGGTCCCTCCCCCTTGTTTGTCCCACCCAATAGTCAGGCCCCCAGTGACCTTCCCTGCCAGTCAACAATGCCCACCAAGCCCCTGGCACAGTGCAGATCCCTTTGGCCAAGCCCCCCTGGGGGTTAGTTCCTGAGATGGGGAGGATATATCTCCTGGAGAATGAAACTCACCTCCCAGACGGAGCCGGAACCAGTGGGCCAGAATAGTGGGAATCTATGGGCCAGAACCCGTAGAACTGGGCCCAAGAGAGAAGAAGGCAAGGGATGTGTCTGTGGCCGAGCTGGCATGGAGGGGGATGCAGGTGGGCTATGGAGCTGCAGCAGCACTCAGTCCTCAGACTTCAACACTATTGTTGACCAAACGTTTATTAGGCTCCTACTGTGTGCATAGATAGAAGGAGCCAGGACAGGATGCTCCAGGGAAAAGGAGCTTGGGACCTAGATTTGGAAATCTGGGCAGCTCATTCTGAGGGGGATGGGGTGAACTCAAGCAAGGCATCCCCCTGGTCTGAGCCTCAGTTTCCCTCCCTGTAACACTGGACTTTTGTGCTCTGTACCTCAAAGGATTGTGGGAGTGCTTTGAACACTCCCGAGCAGTGTGGAGACCTTCCCTGGAACTTCCCTACCTCTTCTGTCTGTCCATCTGTGGGCACGAGGGCATCAGATGCATTTTCCAACCTAATAATCTTCCCACTCGTACTTGCACAAGCCCTGAGATTAGAGATGAGCGAGGCTTATGGGAATACAATTTCTGGTAAACATTTAAGATCAATAGACTGCTTGCCCCAAGTTCCTCATTTTCTGACCAGGGTGGGGACTCTCCCTGCCCCTCCAACTGCTTTGTTCCACAAGCTTTCCTTCCATCGGGCTCTTTGTTTGCCCTAAACACCCACTTCTTCACACATTGAGTCCACCAATAAAATGGGATCTTCTACTATACCCAACAAGTTATCAAACTGTGCATCCCCTTTGACCCAGCAGTGTTTCTACTGGGCCTATATCCCAAGGAGATCTTAGAGGAGGGAAAGGGCCCCACATGTGCAAGAATGTTTGTGGCAGCCCTTTCTGTAGTGGCGAGGAACTGGAGACTGAATGGATGCCCATCGATTGGAGAGTGGCTGAATAAATGATGGTATATGAATGTTATGGAATATTACTGTTCTGTAAGAAATGACCAGCAGGAGGATTTCAGAGAGGCCTGGAGAGACTTGCATGAACTGATGCTGAGTGAAACGAGCAGAACCAGGAGAACATTATACACGGCAACAAGAAGATTATGTGATGATCAATTCTGATGGATGTGGCTCTTCTCAACAAAGAACTGATTCAGACCAGTTCCTATAGACTTGTGATGGAGAGAGCCATCTACACCCAGAGAGAGGACTGGGTGGACTGAGTGTGGGTCACAATATAGTATTTTCACCCTTTTTGTTGCTGCTGTCATTTGCTTCATTGTTTTGTTCTCTCATTTTTTTCCCTTTTTGATCTGAGTTTTTTTTAATTTTTTTTTTATTAAAGCTTTTTATTTGTATAACATATATATGGGTAGTTCACCAACATTGATCTTTACAAAGCTTTCCATTACAAATTTTACCCCCAGTCCCCTCCCCTCCCCTAGATGGCAGGAAGTCCACTACATGTTAATAATGTTGAAATGCTTGAGAAGTTATGCAAGAAAAATCCTATCTACAAGAAAAAAAAAGAAAATCAGAGAAAGGCAACACAAGGCAAGCAAATGTCAATAGAGATCATGAAAATGTTACGTTGTGGTCCATATTTCATTTCCCTCTCTGTGGGTGTATATGGTTTTCTTCAGTGAACAATTGGAACTGGTTTGAGACAATTCTTTGTTGCAGAGAGCCATGTCCATCAGAATTTGATCTGAGTTTTCTTGAGCAGCATGATAAATATGGAAATATGTTTAGAATAATGGCACGTTTAACCTATATTGGATTACTTGCTGTCTGAGGAGGGGGAGGGAAAAATATGGAACACAAGGTTTTGCAAGGGTGAAAATTATCTTTGCATGTATTTTGAAAATAAACAGCTATTATAACAAATGTGACCTAGTTTTTGCTTTTCTTTGTATCCCTAGTAGTCATCACTTGTCCCATTGTGAAAATTTAATAAGTTTTTACTGATTGACTGATGGATTAACATTTAGCTTCTGGTACCTACACACTTTTTTATCCTTCCCCAGCCTCCTGTGACTGACCCTCTTCCATTCTCTCCACTGAGAACCTTGAGACTCCCCCTCACATTTTACAGAAATGGAGGCCATTGGCCAGAAACTCCCTCTTCTCCAAGCTCTCAGAAGCCTTTGGCCATTCTCTCCTTCTTTACCATTGCTTCACAGGAAGAAGTGACTTTAAACCTTGCCTGCCATCCCTTCTACCCACTCCAGAGCTCCCCCTCCATCCCTTTACTCCATCAGATTGTCCCTTCTCTCATCCCTGCTCTGCCAGCACTTTGATCTCTCACTGTGTGCTCTTTCCTGTCTCATCTCCCTAATCCACCCTTGATCCCTCCATCCTCATTCTGATCCTAGATCTCTTCTGCCTTCTGTGACTAAACCCCTCCAAAAGGCATCTACACTAGATGCCCCCACTACCTCTCAGCTGACTTGCTTCCTAATTCCCTACAACTCAACTTCTGACTCCTCAGCCCCATGAAATTGCTCTGTCCAGAGTTGTCAGTGATGACATGGCCAGTCCAGTGACCTTTGCTCCAAACTCTTTTTGTCCCTTAACCTGCTTCCATCACACCTTCCTCCTGGATTCTAGTCTCTAAGATTTGGGTCACTGCTTTCTTGGTTTTCCTCCTACTTAAAAGATTTCTTCTTCTTCTCCGTCACATCCAGCTCCAGCCCTCTAACCATAGGGAAGCCCTCTCTTCACCTTCTACACTTCAGGTGATCTCATCAGCTCCCGTGGATTTGATGACCATCCCAATGTTGATGATTCTCAGGTCTAGCTTTTCTGCTGAATTCTCAGATCTCTGACATCTCAAGCCCAATGTCCAAAAGACACCTGAAATTCAACTTGTCCAAAACTGAGCTCATTCTTTGCCCTGATGTATCCCCACTGCCTCCCCCATTGCCTCCCCCATAGCCTCCCCCACCAACATCCATCCAGTCTCCAGGACTCACAACCTGGATCGGGATCGTCCTCCCATCTTCATTCTCTTATTCTCGTGATCGATCCATTCTCAATTCACCTCTGTGACATCTCTCCTCTATGTCCCCTTCTCTCCTCTGACACTGCCCCCATTCTGGTGTAGACACTTATCATCTCACTCCTGGAGTATGGCAGTAGCTCCTAGGGACTCTGCCTGCCTCAGGGATCCCTCCATTCAGTCGTCAAAGTGATTTTCCTAAAGTATAGATCAAATCATGACACCCCCTGCTCACTCAGTTCCAGGGGCTCCCTATCATTTTCAGGATCAAATCCTCTATTTGGCATTCAAAAATCCTTCCTCACACACACACACACTCACACACTCCTTTCTAGTTTTCTTCTACCTTACTCCCCCTCCCACATACGTCAATCCAAGTCCACTAGTCTCCCAGTGATCCAAGAACAAGATCCTGTATCTCTTGGCCCAGAACATTTTCCCTGCTTGTCCTCCTTATCTCCACCTCCTGGCTTCCAGAGTTTCCTTGAAGCCTGGCTAAAATCTCATCATCTACAGAAAGACTTTCTCAACCCCTCTTAGTCCTAGTCTGGTCCCTCCTTTTCCTTATTTCCTCATCTTGTTCACACAGAGTTGTCTGTATGTTGTCACCCCATGGTACCAGCAGATCTTTGAGGGCTTCATTTTGCATTCTCAGCACTTAACCCAGTATCTACACACAGTAGGTGCTTAATAAATGTTTGTTGACAAATCAGCTCACTCAAGGTCTGATTCTATGAAGTCTGAACACAAATCTCTCAGCTGATTACTTGCAAGATTTTATATTTATCATTTTGGCAGTGTACACATTGTTCTCAGTCTGGCTGTCCTGAACCATCTATGTTTGTGTAAGTAGGAGTAGGAGACTGATCCACCCCAATTAATGTAAGCATGAAGGCCCCAGCAGCTGGAATGAGCTAATCAATCAATAGATTTAAAGGTGTAAAGCGGGTTCAAAGAAGTCTTTAATCAATTTGGAAGGAGCAAAGTGCTTGAGGAAAACAAATGATGACACACAGGAAATATGTTGTAATTGAAGAGAACCTGCCATCCCTCCGGACTTGTTTATAAGAGAGCAGACCAGGGCAGCGTCTGGGATTCTGGGGAAGATACCCGAGCCCTCTAGGGAGGGAGCACTAGGCTTCAAAATCAGGAGCTGAGTTTGCTCTTGGGCCACTTGAGATTGCCAGATTTTAGCCCACTTTCCTCAGAGATCTTTTTGTATAAGGGGACAGCTCGACCCCAATTGGGGGAGGAAGATGTTTCTCTAAGAACTGCCTTATTGTACCTGCTAAGTAAACACCCCTTTCTAAAAGCTCTTTAAGTTTGGTTGACAATTAACAGGAAGCACAGCTGAGGATTTGTGAGCAATAGTAATAAAACCCACCGGCCATCAGAGACTGGAGAGAGAGAATTCGCCACTTTCTGGAGACCAACCTTCCAGGGCTAGAGAGAATTAGAGATGTCTCCCCAGAATGGATAGTATACTGGTATATTTGTTGCTTCTCCCCCCCCAAAAAAAAAACACTCCTTCCTTTTTGAGGAAACCCTACACCAGAAATAAAAGCAGCATTCTTGGATTTGGATCAGGAAGTTTTTCCCAGAAGTCAAAGGGGTCAGGAGTCGAAGAAAATGAGGAGGAGCCTGATTTCCCTGACCATAGAGCAGACTTCCCTAGGGCTGAACTTGGGCAGACTGGGGGGACAGGGATAGGGATTGGTACAAGCTGGTAGTTCCTGTGGCAATGGGGGGGGCTCTTTCCTTGGGCTAGAAATGTCTAACAATGAAACCCATTGCAAGAGAGCTCTCAGCAGCACGGTAGCCATGGATGGAGATAAGGCTGATGGTCCAAAGCCCATAGAGGTGGCAAAACTTGGCAACTAAGTGGAAATGAGTGAGAGTGAGCACTCGGGGATCACTCTGAGATCGCAGGTGGAGGGGACCCGATAAAGTGAGCAATAACAGGAAAATAAGAGGGACTGGGACATAGAGAAATCTATTTATGCTGGATTGTTCAAGGAGCAGTTGTGCTAAGGGGCTGAAGTTTGGGAGAGAAACTACGTCTGCCTTGGTTTCCTCATCTTTAAAATGGGGGTAATAATAATAATAAGTCCTCCCCATCCCCAGGGAGGTATCTGCTGAGCTCCCAGTGTGCCGTACACAGAGTAATCTCCCTTTCTCCTGTGCCGGGAAAGGGTAATGGAAACAACCAAATGGCATGGACTTGAGAGCTGGAAAGAGCTTACCAATCATTTTATCCAACCCCCTCATTTCAGAGGCGAGAGCTGAGACCCGGAGGAAGTGGGCCAGGTCTGCCGCAGGAAGTGGCGGCTGAAAATGGAGCTCAGGGGCTCACCTCCCAAACCGGAGTCATCACTGCATAGGGGAAGACATGGCAATTCAGAGAGGGCAAGCTCTCGACCCCAGAGCACACAGCAAGGCCAGGCCTGGCAGGGAGGATCCGTGTCCAGGCAACCCGAGGACTGCATTATTTCCCCCTCCGGAGGGATGGGACAGGCAGGGCAAGTGGAGGTTAAATTTCAGGAGCCTCCGGAGGCCGGCTTGTTAATTAATCACGGAGCTCCAGCTCCCTCCAATTGCCTTCGGTGCCCTCACATCCCGTGCATGGAAAACATTCCAGGGCCTTCGGGAACAAGTGGTAAGTCCCAGCCAGGGGCCTTCACAGGATGGCAGGGACCCAGGCAGGACTTTCTGGTTAGCAGGTTTATCCTCCCCGAGTATCTGACACCCCATAAAAGCTCCATTTACAGCTTCAGTCTCCGTCTTTGTTAAATTAACAGAGCAGCTTTATTTACTTTTTTAAAAAAATACAGAAGTTGCATTTTCAAAGTTTAAATTTAAAGGCCAGATAAAATGGAAGCAAACCCCAGAGCATTACCAAGCCCTCGGTGCCTGTGGGCCTGCCCCGTGCAGCTCTGAAAGCCAGGCGGGCCCAGCAGCTACTCTACAGGGGAGCTTCTAAAAGCTTCCAGGCCAGATCCTTTCTCTTCTCGAGTCCCAGAGAGCAGAACTTCCATCCTCCCTGGGCAGGCTGGGGAAGGGGCCCCCCCATCAGCCAAAGCCCAGAGGCGGGGGATGCTCCAGTGGACGGGATCTCAGAAGCCTGAACCTGAAAGCCTTCATGACCCAATCCCCGGTCACTGAGACTTTTTGGAGCCTCCAGGGCAAGCCAATACCTGCAGAAATGGCCACTAGCCTTTGGGACAGCACTAAATGTCACAGTAATTTCAGAGCCCCCTGAAACCCCAGATCTTCTCTGGAAATGGCGCTGCTCAGTCCTGACTCTCCCATAAACTATACTGAGAGAGTTGAGTTTGGAACTTTATATTTATTTTGATTAATTAGCTCTGTCCCAACTTTTAAGTCAAAATGTTGAGGGGACTGGGCAACTATCCCTCCGAGCTTTCTATCATCTACAATTGTGGGACCCCCTTAACCACATTTTGGGAAGACTCTAAACTTTGTCTGTTATTTTTCTAGCCAGGAAATGAGCCAGCACAACTCAGGTGCTTCCCCCCATCTTTGGGGTCTCACACACTCCAAACCCAGTATGTATGGTCAGAAAACTCAAAACCTCCCGGGAGGGAGCCTCCCTGGGCCATAAATCGCTCACTGGCCTTTGCCTCTGTCTTCTGGGTCTTTTTCCCATCCAAGTAAGGTAATGAGGAAGCTGTCTGTGAGTGTGATGAAGACAGAGACATCCACAACCACAATGGGCTGCCGTCCTCCATCTTGGTCAGAAAGAACCTGGAGGATCGTTTTAAGTCCCTACTTAAATCATGACAAACGTGGCTAGTGAGTCCAGGATGGTGAAGAGTCTCTAATTCATGTCATAATAATAACAGCTATCCTTATATAGCACTTAATATGTGCCAGGTACTTTACAATTATCATATTATTTAATCCTCTAACAGCCCTGGGAGGTAAGTGCTATTATTATCCCCATTTTACAGATGAGGAAACCAAGGCAGAAGTAAAGTGACTTGCCCAGGTTTCCATAGCTAGGAACTGTCTGAGGCTAGATTTTAAGCCAGGCCTTCTTGACTCCAGACCAGTTCCCGTATTCATTGCACCACTAGCTGTTCCCCAAATGGGAATTTGTGAAAGAAACTGGAGTATTACCTTGCACAAAGGAAGATCCACAGAGGAAAATGCAGGGGCTATCTTTTTTAAGATCAATCATATTTGCTTTATTTGACTTTATCAGGCAAAAGTAGAAACAATGAGCTGAAGGAGCAAAAAGGTGAATTAAATTCCCTCTCAGTTGGAGCTATCTCCAAGTAAAACATAATGTCTGCCGGGTCGTGGGTTCCTCCATGATGGAGGTCTTCAAAAATCGCCTGGATGGCTCCCGGCTCTCTGTGAGGGTTTGTTTGCAGATCGTTTTGCTGTAGAATGTGCTCTAAGGGATATTTTTTTCTTTTTGTCGGTAGAATTTTAGAGTCACAACACTCACACATAATCTAGTGAGGTAATTATCTTTCTCATTATTTACTCCTAGATAATTTTTCCTTATTCATTCTCAGCCTGAGTCCTAAAGTATAAAAATAGTATAAAAATATACTTGTGCATTAATTACTAAAATTACACCGCCTTTCTCAGTAGTTAAAAATTAGCTCTGAGCCCCCACTCCAGTTTATTAAATATCACTTATTCAATCAACTGGAGAAACTTCTTTTCCCATAATCATTTGCTGATATACCTATCCATATCAACCCCTTTTCATCTCCTACTCTTAAAAAATGCTTGCTATATCACTTATTAACAATGTAACAAATAGCAAAAAATTAGGATTTCTAATATGTCACATGTGGAAAAGATAGCAGAAAAAAGCACTTTTAGTCATTATTACAATTCTTGCTAACTCCTCAATTCCAGAGAGTACTTTTGTGTCATTCCGCTCAGAATACCCATCAAAATCTTTTCTCAAACATTTTCTTCACTTTACAAAATAAAAGTCAAACCCCCGATTCTCTCAGAAAATAAATTCTCTTAGCCCCTTTTTCTGTCCTCTCTTTGGCCATCATGCTTTTCATTCTCTCCAGAATAAGAGAAAAAAACTTTTGTCTCCTCAGGAACAGGATGACAGCTAAGCTGTTACCATCCAACCTTCCCTTCACTCTTAAGACACAATAACTGCATCTCTAATTTATGAAAAAGATTATCCGTGCTGTTGTTACATTTTAAAATTGAACATTAATTGAACATTCTGTCTTTAAGGATATTTTTATTCAACCAGCTAGAGATACTGAAAGTACTAAAGGTTTTCTAAAATTACAAAATTATTTTTTATCAAACCCATTTTTTAAGGGAAAGATTCATTTAATCTTTAAATTTAAGCCTTGCACCTTTCACTTCCTGGCTACGGCTCCACCTGGGCCCTACTACTGGGGTTTCCCCTTTGCCATGAAGGATCAGCAATGGCTTGTAAGAACTGACAACCAGAGGAAAATTCTTTTTCAACTGAAAAGTTTAACTTTTTGCCTTTTTTTCCTATTCTACGCCGAGGTCAGGTGCACATAAAACCAAGGGGCCAAAGGTTTCAAGTGGTAAAATGAGAACTGTCTAGCTCATTTTTCCTGATCCAGCTGCAGCTGGTCAGAGGTGGGGGTGGGAGAGGCAGGGGGAGTCCTGGTATGGGAAGGAGGAGGGGAAACTGGGAGTGACCCAATACCAGGGCTGTGTGGGTGCTGTGGAGAGGGCAGAAAGAGGGGTGTAATGAGAACTTGACTGACAGATGGCCAAGCCGCTTCTTTCCTCCTTGCATCAGGGTCTTTCTCATGGAAGGGAAGGGAGCCGGGAGGTAGAGGAGGGATAGGTTCTGGGACCCAGAAGGGCCTGATGCTAGACCCACCAAAGTGAGTCACACAAACTCCAGGGCATTAGGGGAGAGACCAGGAGGCACACTTGGGGGGTAGGGAGGAGAAATCCGGTTCAGACTTGGGGGTGAGGGGTTGCTAACTGTTCCAAGTGAATTTTGCTGAGTCTGAGTCTTTCTCCTCCATATTTCTATATTTATCTTGAGAAGCACCGTCCCTCCCGGGCTAGCATTCCCCAAAGAATTTTAGCCCACAAGGTAAGATCTCTTCTTTTCCCTGAACCTTTTATACCAGCTTTGCCCAAATTGTAGGTGAGTCCATGATTGACTTCCCCTCCTTTTCTCTCATAAAACTCTAGGATCATGTATTTAGAACTGGAGGTGGCCTTAGAGCCTGTTCATGGTGCATATGGGGAAACTGAGGCACAGAGAGATCTAGTGACTTGCTCAGGATTCATTCACACCCCGACAAAGTCTATAGACTTTAAATCGAGGTCTTCCTGACTCGGGGTTCACTTAGCCCAAGATTCCCCTCATTTTCACCTTTGAAACCTCCCTGACTGGCAAGAGACGTTCCCCTCTCGGTGCACTTGGGTCACTAATGATTCTTTCTTACTTTTCCTTCATCTCCTTCCTTCAAAAGCAAGTTTTCTGCCTTTATCTAGAGGCATTTCTGATTCAAATTAATTGGGTGCAAAGCTCACCTGGGAAGGTTCCAGATTGAGCCAAAAATGCCTCGGAGTGCGATAACGAATGCTCATCGTTCATTCAGCCAACACTTGCTAAATGCCTGGCGTGACTATTCTTATTAATGACGGGGCTGGGGCTGTGTGGCAACCGTCCTCCCGGGGCCTTATTTTCTAGAAAATGCAAGTTTTAAAAACAGTAACATGAGGGAAGTGGATAGGAATGGCCTCCGAGGTTCCTCCCCTTCCAGCCCCCCTGAAATTCTAGAACTCTGGCTCTCGTCCCCTTCCCTGCCCCATCACAGCCTTCGGAATAATGTCTCAAGCTCTCCTTTTCTCACTAGCCACCTTCCCTAGCCAAGCAAGCAGCCTCAGCCCTCCTCAAGAGGCTCCCTTCTGGGCGTGCTCTAAATGTATTAGGGTGTATTGGAGTTTGCTGCTGCTGCTCACCCCAAACTGGAGCCATTGAGTGACACAGACTGGGGGCTTGCTCTAGCTCCAGCCAGGGATCGACACACAGAATGAGGACTAAATGACAGAAAAAGTAAGTTAGCAGGCTTTTCCTATGTGCCAGGTGCTGTGGAAAGCACTAGGAGCAAGCAAGATGGTCCCTGGCTCAGGGCAGGGAGAAGCACAGCTTAAAGGGGCAGAAAGGGGAGTCTGTGTCCCAGTGGCTTAGCAGTGTCCAGAAGGTGGCTCGGAAAGCCGGTTCTAAGGGACTCGGGGAAAAGCCACCCCGAAGAATCCAGAGTTTGAGGAGAAGAGTTCAAATTCAGGTGGGAGCAAGAAGAGGAGGATGGCCAGGGGGCATAATTAATGCCTAACTGAAAAAAGATGTCTTGGTTTATAAATTAATTGAGCAGTCTTGTATACCTATTACATAATAAGTTAAGGGCTGCTTCTTAATGGATTGATAACTAGCACTTACTAAGTACAAGGATTACCATGGCCAGAATGCCTCCCACGGGGAAAGCCGACTGTCATGAGCCTGGCCCCCTTGTCCAGGCTGAGACCCAAGCAGCACACTGGGAGCCTGGCAGCAGCAGATGCTCCCCTGCCTGTCTAGGTGGGTAAGATCTGGAAGAGTCCCAGGGTGGTCTTAGGGAAGAACCCCAATGGAGGCCAATGGGCCCATGACAACAGAAGACTTAGGGTATGATCAAACTGGTACCTTACTAAGGCAGACCCATGGGCCAGCAGTAGCAAGAAGGATGTCAGCAAGGACTGAGTAGACAAGCAGGACAGCCGGTGGTGAAGGCAGAACAAGGGGGTAACAGCTGGGAGTCCAGGGGCTTCACAAGAGCTCTCTCCAAAGCTATCAATGATCTCTTGATGGCCAAATCCAGGGCCTTTTCTCTCCAACTTCTATGCAGCCTTTGATACTATTGATCCCTCACTCTTCCTTGGTACTCCTCTCTGGCTTTGGGGGTCCCATTCTCCCCTGGTTCTCCTCCTGCCTCTCTGACCATTTCTTCTGTCTCTTTGCTACGGTTCAGACACCAAAATACTTTTCCTAAAATGCAGATCCAATCATGTCACACACACACACACACACACACACACAAACACACACACACACACACACACACCCTTTTACTCAAACTCCAAGGGCTTCGTAATATCTCTGGGAGCAAATGCAGAAGGCCCCTCCTCCCTTGCACTCTTTTGACACTGCTCCCTTGCCATGTCATCTTCCATCTTTGCCAGGGGCTCCTGACTGTTCCATGAACGAGACACTCCATCTCTCACTCTGGATATGTTCTCTGCCTGTGTCACTTGCCTGGAACAGTCTTCTTCCTTTACTCCAATTACTGAGCTCCACATCTTCCTTTAAATCCCAACTAAAATCACATCTAATCTAAAGGAAGCCCTTCCCAGCCTTTCTTCATTCTGGTACCTTCCCTATTGATGGTACCATCTCCTATTTATCTTGTAGATAGCTTGCTTTGTATATGTTTGTTTGCACGTTTTCTCCTCATTAGACTTTGAACTCCTTGAGAACTTCTTGGGATCCACAATGCCTTGTACACACTAGGTGCTTAATAAATGCTTATTGATTGCGTTGTTGACAAAGGCAAGAGGGCCTTCAACCCAGTGAGGAAATCCTTGACAAGGGTAATAGTTCAGTTTGACAATTGAACAAATATTTATTAAACACGTGCCATGTGCCAGGATCCAGGATATCTAAAAGACATGCAGTCATTCATAGTCCCCATCCTCAAGGAGCTTAAATGCTACTAGAAAAGCTACAATTTGTATATAGATAAATGAATACAGGTGATCTAATAAATAAGTGGCTATTTACATGGGAATGGAGGGAGATCAGGAAGAAGGTTCCATAGGGAGTGTCAGCTGAATTGGGTTTTGATTGAAGACAGGTTTTCATCTTTTTTTACTTAAAAAAGATTACTTATTTATTTTAATTTTTTTTCAGTTTCAAATTCTCTCCCATGCCTCCCCCACCTATTGTAAAGTCAAGCACTAAGATCCCCATTACACATGATGCCATGTATAACATATTTCTATATTAGCAATTTTGAGGAGAAAAGCAAGAAAAAGAAAGTGAAAAGAAAGGTTTTATTCTACACTCTGAGTCCATCAGTTCACTCTCTCTGAAAATGGAAATGTCTTGGATCTTTGGAATTTCATTGTTCCAACTAGGTACGTCGATCACACTTGATCACTGTTAGGATATTGCTGTTACTATATAGATGTTCTTCTGGTTCTGCTCACTTCACTTTGCATCACTTTATATGTCTTCACAAGTTTTCTAAATCCATCCCCCTCATCAATTCTTAAAGCACAATAGTATTCTATTATATTCACATATCGAAACTTATTCAGTCAGTCCCCAGTTAACAGACAGGCCCTCAGTCTTCAATTCTTTACCACACAAAAAGAAATGCTATCAATATTTTGTACAAACAAGATCTGTTCTTTCTTTAATCTCTTTGGAATACAGGTCTAGTAGTGCTGGGAAAAGGGGTATGCACCATTTTATAGCCCTTTGGGCATGGTTCTAAATTGTTCTCCAGAATGACTGGACCAGTTCACAACTCCACCAATAATGCATTAGTGTCCCAATTTGTCCACATCTTCCATGGTATTTATCAATTTCATTTTCTGCACAGACAAGCTTTCCAAGAGGTGAAGCTGAGGAAAGGAGTTGCTCCAGTCACAAGAGATAGCGTATGCAAAGACACAGGCAGGAAATGGAAATTCAAGTCTATAGAAAAAATCCCATGGGACAAGAATGTATGGGTAGAATTTACTCTACAATATTGAAGGACTTGTTCACATTGGGATCAAAGCCAACTGGAAATATTGGACTGGGCTGTCCACACAGCAGGGTGACAAGGAGAAATTTTGATTCCTGAACTAGAATACTTTGGCTAGATCTGGACATGTGTTCTTCCTTAAGAAAAGCAATCATTTTGGGTGTCCCTTGATCCCTTTGCCATCAATAATCAAAGCACTGTGCTCAGCGATCAACAAAATACATCTCAGTGGCAAATTCCCAGCTACAAGATTCAAAGGATAATATACTTGTAATAATGCAAAGAATATAGATCTTAGGTTATAACAATGACTTACAGATAGAAAGGGATGATTAAAAAAACACAATTTCACAAGGAATTATAAATCCCTTCTTACCAGGTCCCTCTATTAATGCAAGTACTCCCTGGTGACAAATAAAGTAACAGATACTCAACTA
>JAJPUD010002614.1:143718-178259 GCA_023553655.1 Myrmecobius fasciatus
GGAGAGAAGGAGGAAAGAAAAGAAAAAAAAGTTGCCTCAATTTCCTCTACCTGATAATCACAACTGTCCTTATGGAAAAGACAATATAAATTATCTGCTTTCAAAAGATGAGGGAACAAGGGTCCCAGAGGTGAGCTGGTTTACCTCCAGCTGTTGGGCAGCCTGTAGAACATTGATTTGAGACCAAATTTTCTTGTTCCAAGTCATTCAGTATTTCGGTCCTCGTGTTCCTTCTGCCAGAGGAAGGAGTATCTGGAACCCCTGGGGAAGTGGGTTCTGTAAACAGACAGACCTGGGTAGTGCAGACCTCCCTCTCCCAATAACCCCAGCAGAGCTGACCCACATGTCCAGAAAAGCTCCCCCCCCACCATTTCTATTATCCCAGCTTTTTTGCCACAGCTGAGGTGTTTGACATTTTGCTCACGAAGGATTTATTCAGCGTCTGGAGTCATGGACAGTAACTAATGGGGCGTTTAGAGAAATTCTTCCCCTTCACTCAGGAAAGTCAGCGTGCTGGGGCTTGGCCGGTGTCGAGCAGCTCGTCCACAGAGGAGCCCGCCGCCTATCTGGGCCGTGGGAGGGGTCCAAGACAAAGCTTCTGCTCCTGGCTTGGAAGGGGACTCTGCCCCAAATTCCCCGAGCTTGTGTCTTTGGGTCTCACTCCCTTCCTCTGTGCCAGGAGAGCTTGGGCCACATGAAGGCTAAGGTCACTCCTAGCTCTGAATCATTGTGCCCCTTCCTTTTAGTGATGGGCAGCTCACCACCTACAAATAGATCTCCTTCCCGTTAGCCTCCTTCTACCTATGAGGACTTTCCCCTAGGTGTGAACTCCAAACCTCCCTCTCTGCAGCCTCCTTCCTCTGCTCCTAATTTCTACCTCCTGAGGCCAAAAACAGAGTTAATGGCCCTTTCCCAAGGCAGTCCTTCAGGAACCTCGAGCCAACAGTCCCAAAGTTGTCACTGGAGTTCTGCCAGCAGATGGGCGCCCATCCACCCCTGAGGTCCGGCCGGAGGTGTTGCCAAGAGTTCGTCAGTGGGGATAATGGTGCCTTTGTTGAGAACAATGAAGGCAACAGGTCGGAAAGGACCAGATGGCGCTCATTGGGCTTCTCCAGAGATGAAATTGACAGCCCTGGAGCACTTGTTTGCCACCAACGGGCATCGCCCATCTTCCTATTCAGAGGCTTGTGGGAGTGATGGGCGCTGCCTTGCCTAATGATTAGGCAGCTGGGACATCGCCCCGGGTTTCTTTGCTAAGAAAGCCCACAGAATGTCCCAGTCTCCCACAGAATGTCCCGGTCTCCCACAGAATGTCCCGGTCTCCCACAGAACGTCCCGGTCTCCCACAGAACGTCCCGGTCTCCCACAGAACGTCCCAGTCTCCCACAGACTCCCACAGAATCAGTCTACCACAGAACATCCCGGTCTCCCACAGAACGTCCTGGCCTCCCACAGAACGTCCCAGCCTCCCATAGAACGTCCCGGTCTCCCCCAGAATGTCCCAGTCTCCCCCAGAACGTCCCAGTCTCCCACATCCCGGTCTCCCCCAGAACGTCCTAGTCTTCCCTGCTGGCAGTCGGGCATATTTTGGTGACCAACTTCAAAATGACCTTAAGAGTCATGTCTAAAACACAGATGATGGCTGCCCTTGGCACACATGCCCAGGGGAAGCTTTTCAAAGGTTCTCAGAGAGAACTCCTCTGAGCCCGTGGCCCCAGGCACAGAACTGGCACTGGCGCCTGGCTGGGGACCTTCTCAGAAGGCCTGGCCACCGACGGGTGAAGCTTCCAGGGAGTCCGGGGTCAGGGGGGCTTCCTTCCAGGGGTGCACATCACAGTCGTTGCGGTCCCTGCCCCATGGCTTTACCTTCACAGCCCTTCTCTACCCACAAAAAAGGCAAAGAGAGAAAAGGCTCTCTTCCCCACACAAGCATTATTTTAACAAGTGCCTTTTCACTACCATTTTCAGGGGAACTCCCTATTGGAGGGAGAGCATCTGAGCCTGGCCAAGTCATGTAAGCTCCTGGGACTAAGTTGTTGACTCGGACGCTGGTGGAGGACGTCTCCCTGTTTGGGAATTCCCTAGATTGAGGAAGTCAAGGGCCTGGGTCCCTCAGCTCTCCCTAGAAGTGCTGTGAGTGACCCAAGCCAGAGAGTTCTGGCCTGTTTTGACCGACTCTGTGATGCTTGGGTGCGTGTAGAGGGAGTTGGGAGAGGATTGTCATGTTGGTGGTTGGCATTTATTAAGCACCTACTGTATACTGACCATGAGGATACAAAGAAATTCAAAAGACAGTCCCTGCTCTTCAGGGGCTCAGTCCAACGTGGGAAACAATCCTCGGACAAGTAAATCTGGAAGAAGCTTTGAAGTAGCCAGTTTCCGTGTCAGGCTGAAGGGTTGGCAAAGTGCTGTATTTCACTCAGTCCTGACTGATAGGCTTCTCTCAATGACACTGTTCCATGCCACAGGACACAAGTTCAGAGACCTCAGAGGCAGCCAAAAGCCTCAGAGGAAAGAGGGAAACAACTTCTCAACTCTCACAAGGGATTCACTGCGCAACAGAAGGGGCTAATTCATCCCCTTCAAGGGACAGTTAAAATGGAATGACTCTGGTTTTTCATTATAGATGGGCTGGTTTCCTCTGGAGTTGGAAATAAGAAAACTTGGACTGTGTTTTCTTCCCAGAAACAAAGCCTGGGGACTCAGGGATTGTGGCGCCCTGCTTCCCCTCCACTTTGGGCATTCTCCAGACTTTGGGGTCTGCTGTACTGTGCTCCTGGACTATATCAGAGCATCCACACAAGGACTGCAGCCTTTCCTCTGGCTAGAAGATTTATCTGTTGTGCACAGGGATATACACATCCACTGTACGGGCCCCAGGATCTGAGCAAGAATCCATCACACCCCTCTTTTACTTCCTGTATGACCCATGACCACTCACTTGACCTCTCTCAACCTCTTTTTTTTCATCTGCAAAATGGGGATAATAATGGCACCCATCTAACTGGCCCATTGTGGAGATTGGTTTGGCTGTAAATCTTAAAAAGGTTAAAGACTTTAGCCATTTTTTCAAGTACTTTAATACAATCCCCTATAAGACTGTAAACTCCCTAAAGATGGGACCAAGGTGCTCCACATTGCCATGCTCAAGGTCTTGCAAAGGATTAATGCTTGTTTGCTGAGTGAATCTGAGTGCTGGCCTTTTATTCCCTTTAATGTGTGTTCAGATGCATGTGAACATTGGAGGAGGAGGAAAAAGAAAAAGGGAAGGGAGGAGGAGAAGAAAGGGAAGGAAGGAGGAGAAGAAAAGGAAGGAGAAGGAAAAAGGGAAGGGAGAAGGAGAAAGGGAAAGAAAAGAAGGAAGGAAAGGGAAAGAAAAGAAGGGACGGAAGGGGGAAGGAAAGGAGGAGAAAGGAAGGTAGGGGATGGAAAAAGGGAAGGGAGAGGAAGGGGAAAAGGAAAGAGAAGGGGAAAAGGGAGGAAAGAGAAGGAGGAAAAAGAGAAGAAGGAAGAGGAGGATAAGGAGAAGAAGAAAAAGGAGGAGAAGAAAGAGGAGGAGGAGGAAGAGGAGGAGGAGGAAATAATGTGCAAACATGGTGGCAGGGGAAGGAGGGAATTCCATGCAGTGTATGTGTGTATCTTGAGGCTCCCTCCACAGGGCTCTCCTCCAGGCTAAGCAGAGGAAGATAGGGCGCAGAGAACAGAGCTCCAATTGTGAAGTCAGAAGATGGCTCTGGGTTCTAATAGTGGGCCTCAGCTTCCGGCTATGTAAAATGTGGACCAGATGATTCCTTGGGTCATTTCCTGCTTCAAATTGAGGATCCCAATACATTAACCATGGCTAGATCTTTCACTGACCAGCTCGGAGTACTCCCTCAGTCCTGGCCACCACCCTCAAGCCCAGTATGATCAAGAACAAGGCTCCTCCCTGGTTTGCCCTCAGTTTTCCAATTTGTGAAGTGAAACCAGTTAAGCTGACAGTCTCTCTGGTGCTTTCTAGTCCCACCTTGTGATTTTCTGATGGCAAACATACCCAGATCCTTCCAACCATCACTGTACGCCATGACCTTCATCCCTCGTACCCTTGCTGCTCCTAATAGTCAATGGCCCAAACTCAATGCAGTCCTCTCAACCTTGCTCATCTTGGGGCCTCCCTTGCCCCTTTGGTGCCTAGCACAATGCCTTTACACGTGGCACACAAATGCCTCTTGATTGCTTAACTCTAAGATGAACTCACCCTCCATCTGAAATCCTGGACAGCTTCATATCAAGACCTTACCATTCTTGCCCCACTCACCTCTCCATGACCCTTACTTTCCAAAGGTGAACTTGGGGCCCAGAGATGGATGCCATCTTCACACTAAATTGGGGTGCCCATGGAAAGGAGGCTGCCCATCCCATAAAATAGTGTGAATGCATCTATAGAAATGCTGGGGGGTCTAATGCTATGGTAGTCCCAAGACCCAGCTGTTGGCCCCAGCCAATGCCCATTCAAGGCAGAGCAAAAGTCCCCTGAAATGGAGCCAGATACTTCACGGGCAAAGAGATGTAGGGGTTGAGGAGGGGGATTTTTGCCTGAATTATACAAATGCATTATCATCCTCCCTCCCCTCTGGCATGGTGCAATGGAAAAGATGGGATTTGGTCCTGGCACAGAAGAAAGAGAGAAAGCTAATCTCCCTCTGCTGTGGGCTGGCACAGGGCCACGCCTGACAACTGGCCAGATAAAGCCCACCCCCCAACCTACTGAGTCTCACTGGGGTATCTGGCCCTGAAAATGCCCCAAACCAATTAATTCCTAGTTCTTATGAGGAGTGGGGTGGAGGGGGAAACCTTATCTTATCATGTGAATGAGTGAATTCAATCAAAGGAAACATTTAAAACGAATTAATTCTTCTTTATCCACCCCCAACACAGCCTGGGCTCCTACCCAACCAAAAGGCTGATATGTTGACAGGAGAAACATGCCTTCCCCGTCAGTCACCCAGCCAGGCCAGTTCTCACCTCCCCCAGCTCACCACCTGGGCATCCTTCTTCACCGATTAATTATCGGCCAAGCCTGAGCAAACTGAGGAGGGAGGGAGAGAGTGGCCCTCGAGAAGCAGCAGCAGAGAGCTGGGACTTGAGACCTATGGAGAGTGATAGCAGGGGGATCTCCCTCAGGACCAAAGAAAAGGTTCTTTCAAGCAAAACCCCAAGAAGGAGCCTACATCAGGCCATGCTATGAGAAGGGGCCCTTTAAGAGGTGGGAAGAGTTTGGGGCTAGGAGTCCAATGAGGTAATGTTTGTTAAAGGGTCAGGGAATACCTGATGAACTAGCTCTGGAGTTACCCTGCTCTAATGGCGGACAGTGCTCACTACCCAGAAGCCCTCACTTGTTTTGTCCTGTTCTGTCTGTGATATGTGTGTTTTTCACCCACTGTGTGTGACTCTGTACTCAGAAGTCAAGGCTTGGTCTTCCTCAAAAGTCCTTGGAGGACTATGAAAACCATTGTTCTGTACCTTCTGAGTCTTATCCTCTCCAGACTAAATACAAACTGTTCCCTCAACAGATTTTGCTGTTGCAGGGCATCCTTCACCTGCCACATGGCCCTCCTCTGACCCAGGCTCTTCACCTGCCTAATGACCCTCTTCTGACCTGTTCTAGCTTATCAGAAAATCAGTCAACAATCATTGATTAAGTGTTTACTATGTTTACTATGGCAGACACTGTGTTCAGCAATAGGAATACAGAGAAAGGCAAACTCTAGCCCTGCTGTCAAGGAGCTCCCATTGTAAAAGGGGAGACAACTAAATACACACAGGGTGTAGTCAGGGTAAATGGGAGGCGATCACAGAGAGGCATCTTTGGGGGAGGGGGAATTATGGGAAAGAACTCTTGCATAATGTGGGGCTTGAGTTGAGTCATCAAGAAAGACAGGGAAACAGGAGGTGAAGGTGAGGGTTCAAAGCATTCCAGCCCTGGGGACAGCCAGGCCAAAGGTACAGAGTAAGAAAAGGAAGCAGAAAGATGGCCAGTGCTGCAGAGTTGCAGAATCTCAAAGCTTAGTACAGTGCCTGGAACAGAGGAGGCATTTTATAAATGCTGCTTGATGGCTTGATTAAAGTATAAGGGGACTGAAAAGGTAGCAGGAACCCTGGGATAAAGGGCTTTGTAAATCAAATGGGATTTTATATTTCATTCAAGAGACAACAAGGAGTCACTGGAATTTCACTTGAGGAGTGACATGAGCAGACACAGGTTTGAGAAAAATCATTTTTGCAGTTGAGAAGAGGATGATGGATCTCAATGGAGACAGGCCAGAGGCAGGAAGACCAAGTCATTTTGCAATCATTCAGGTGTATGATGACACGGGTCTCAACCAGGAAGGAGACCATGTGAGCAGAGAGAGGATATATATGAGAAATGTCATCAAAGTCGAAGTACACTTTGGGACACCAATTGGACATGAGAAGCGAGGAAGAGGACAGAACAGAGGATAATCCCAAGTTTGTGACACCGAGTGATTGGGTGGATGATGGTACTCTCAGCACTAACAGAGATATTCAGAATAGGAGAGGACTCTAAGGGAAAAATCATGAGTTCGGTTTGGGGTGTATTGAGGTTGCAATGTCTATGGGATGTTCAGTTGGCTATGTCTGCAAGGCAATTAAGCATGGGAGAATAAAACTTAAGCTAGAAATTAGGGCTAGGTATTATTAGCCCATTGTCTGGACAATACTGAATTGGTAAATGAACCCATGGGCTTTGATGAAAGGAGAAGACAGTGTGGTTTCAAGCCCTGGACACATTCCAGGTTAGGGCAGGTGAGCTGGGGGAAGATCCAGTAAAGGAGACTGAGTCATGATCAGATGGGAAGACAAAAAGCCAGGAAAGGGCAGGGTCATGAAAAGTTAAAAAGAGAAAAAATAGACGAGAGAAATGGGGGGCTTGCAAGAAGGTCAAGAAGAATGAGGACTGAGAAAAGACTATTGGACATGGCAACTAAAATATTGTTGATAACTCTGGAGAGTTGTGTGCTTAGATCAAAAATGAGATAGGAAGGAAAAGTTAAAATCAAATGACAAGAGAAGAAAAGGAGGATATATTTACAATCTCAAGAATTAAATCCATGAAATAGAAGATAAATATAATGCAATAGCTAGTGGATATGATATTGTGTGAGCTTTTTAAAAGGATGAGGGAGACATGGGTGTGTTTACAGGCAACATGAGTAAGCTGAAAGAGATTGAAGATTAGGGAGAGAGTAAAGATTATAGAGGGGAAACTCTTCTGAAGAAGACAAAGGAGATCCCTTGTACATGTAGTGAGATTTGCTTTATCAAGGAAAAAAACCACCTCTTCCTGTAAAACAGAGTTGAAGGAGGAGATTGTGGCAGAAGGCATCTGAGTGCTGGACAAAGAGGAGGAAGAAAATGGAGGAGGGGGGGAAGGAGATCTCAATGAATGTCTCATTTTTTTTTTCATGAAATATGAGGAAGGTCACAGCTGAGAGAGATAATGGTGTGAAGGGACCATCATTTGAAGCTTGAGAGAGAGATGAAAAGGTTTGGAAAATCTATGTGGCCAAGTGGAATAGTAAATTGATTTGGAAGCAAATTTGTCTTTCTAAAATACTTCACTCAGAACTGAACACAATAATCCAAATGAGCTGAGGGGCAGGGCAGAGGACAGTGGGATTGCCACCTGCCTGGGCTTAGGCTCTGTGCCTCTTAATGTCTCATTTGCTCTCTTGGCCATTGTGTGACGCTAGTGAGACTTATTGAGCTTGTGACTCCTTAAACCCCCAACTCCTCTATAGATATGATATTGCAAAGTCAAATCCTTACCACTATCATCTTGCACATGGAGACAGGATTTTTATCCCAGGACAATTTTTATTAGCTAAAGGGAATTGTTTTCAGTTCACCCTCTCCTGAATGTATCTCTAGAATCAGATCAATATTCTAATCACTCCATGTGTTCCTGATTCTTTCTAGCTCTGTGGCACATCTGCTAGGTCCAAAGTGACTAGATCTTGTAGTGGATAGAGCATGAGCTCTGGAGTCAGGGAGACCCGAGTTCAAATTCACCCTCAGACACTTAATATTTTCTAGTTGTGTGATCCTAGGCACATCATTTAACCCCTTACCTCAGCAAAAAAAAAAAAAATCTACTAGGTCAGTCCCTCCTATCTTAAGAGATATGATATGGTGTGGTGAAAGAAAGTGCTGGACTTGGAAGCAGGAAGACAGCTCCATCTCCTGCCTCAGGCAATTATTGACTAGCTGTGTGACCCTGAGCAGAGGTGCCTCACTTTACCCCCCTATAAAATGAGAAGGTTGGACCCAATGATTTCTAATGTCCCTTCCAGCTTGAAGCTTATGAGCCCAGGACCCTGTGCTCCTTCATTCAGGAGTGGACTAAGACTACCACAGCATTACACATGACTCTTCTCTATGACTAATGCCTCCAGTTGGCTGGGAATTATTTTTTTCCTCACATAAGGATGAAAACCTTCATTTTTCACTTTCCTCTTTCGGTTCTAGGTCTTAACTTATCATGTGCCATTATCCAAGTTCACTTATCTTTACTCTTTCCCCATAATCTGGCCCTTTTATTAGTATTTTATTTATGTAAAGGACATAGGATGCTTCACCATGGACTGGCTTGTGACCCTGAGCAAGATGATTTACCCTGAAATCTTATTTTCATCTATTAAACGAGGATAGACATATTTTTATTAGGTGACTTCCCAGGTAGCTTGTTATCCCTGAGGAAAGGACTAGATCACTTTTAGAATGTCACATCCCTGAGATCTATTGTGTTTTTGGTGTAGACTTGTGATTTCATTGTTCTTAAAGGTTTATTTATCACTCGGTAATGTTTTACAAGCCTGAAAGCAAAAATTACCTTGAGAAGAACTCCTAATTTGACAATAATTGCTAAAATGAAAAAGCTAAAAATCTTAAAAGTGAAAATCACACAGATTGTAAAGGCTAGGCCAATTTAAAAAAATATTAAGAGAACCAAAGAGGCAGAGTCAAGATGCTCTAGTGCAAGTCAATGGTTCCCTCCAGCTCCCCCAGAAGACCTCACTACAATCACATAGAAAATGCACCCAACTGAATCCTGATCTGGAAAGCACTGGGAAAATAGCTTAGGAAGACAGCTAGAGAGGTCTGCAGATGCTGTGATGGGCACTGACCAGGAGTACAGTGCAGGGAGCATTCAGCTCCCAGTGATAACAAAGGGGCTGAGACCGAGCACAAGTACAGCAAACACCACAGCAGAAAGAGATCCCAGGTACCGCCAGTCTGGGAGCAGGATTGGCTTCCAACTGGCAAATTTGTCACCCATTATGTGGTTTGAAGTCACAGTTCTGGGGCAGAGAGGGACAGTCACAACCTTGAGCTGTGTACAAATTCCAAAACTTTAGCTGTGTGGCTTTGAACTCAAGAACAGAGTAGAGACTCAGTTCTAACTCTTAGATCCATATATAAATCTACAGTGGAATAATCAGACCCAGAGACCCAAGTCAAAGGAAAGCTGACAGATCAGTCGCTATAAGCCTAAACTTCCCAGGGCACTAGCAGTGACCAAGTCCAACAGTAGTCTCCTGGACTAAACCTCCCACAACTCAGCACACTGAATCTGGGTCAGGAACTTACAAAGCTCTGAGAAGGAGGTCGATGAACAGATCCCTCCCCGGGTGAGTCGGAGCAAGTCAGAAGCACATCAAATATTTTTGTCTCCAGGTTGATGCATGAAGACGACAGAGATCTTTTTTTTTTAATACAGAAATTCAGATGATCTATCTTCCTTCCCAAAAGTAAGGAATTACACAAACAATAAATATTAAGTGCCTACTATGTGCTAGAGCACTAAGCACAAGGGACAGAATATGATGGAAAAGACAAGTCCTTTCACTCAAGAAATGTATCATCCAATGGAAGAGGCAACATAGGAAGTAACCACCAGAGCGACTGGCTTTAGTTGGGACTAAAAGGAAGGCAATGAGGTCGTTAGGCTGAGGTAAGGAGAGAGTGCATTCCAGGCAGCAGGGAGAACCAGAGAAAAGGCCCCAAGGACAAGAGATCTGAGTCTCACTGGATCAAAGAGAATGGAGTGGGGAGAAAGGTGTAAAAAGACTAGAGAGATAGGAGGTGGCAGGGTAGGAAGGGCTTTTAATGTCAAACAGATGACTTTGTATTTCATCCTAGAGGCAATGGGGAGTCTCTGAACTTTATTGAGTCCAGGTGTAAAATGATCATTCCTGCACTTTAAGTGGCTGAATGAAGGATCACTTGGAGGGGGAGATGGATGGGAGGGGGAGACAGATAGGGAAGCTAGCCCACCAACAGGCTATTGCAGTGATCTCGTTGATAAGGGCCCATAATAGAGTGGTGGCTGTCAAAGGAGGGAAGGGGGTGTATTGAAGAGATATCAGGGGGAGATAGAGAAGAGTCAAAGATGACCCCTAGATAACTGAGAGGATGTTATTGCCCTCTACAGTAATACAAAAGGGGAAGAGGAGAGTTTGGGAGGAAAGATGGCAAGTTCTCTCTTGGTGTGTTGTGTTTCAGATGTCCACTGGACATCGAGTTTGAGATGAGCCATCATCTAAAAGCAGTGTGAAATGAGATCTCGAAGGTCAGCAGAGAGATTGGAACCGGATGGGGAGATTTGAGAATCATCAGCAGAGAGGTGTGTAATCCCTGTCCCAAAGCAATATTGGATGAGATTTTCTCCTTATTTCTCCCTAAATGCATACCTTCTTCCCCTATGGAGGTGGGGGGTTGGGACAGAGTTGGCAAGAATAAGAGAGGTATAGTCTTCTTCCCCCAGGAATCTTCAAGCTCCAAGCCTTCACTTGGGATACTTGTAGCTTCTAGAGGGACAGTGGATAAACACTTCATGATGCTGAAGGAAAAGACAGAGAAAACACAAGAAGGAACCAGATGTCTCTAACATGCCCTTGTCCCCAGCCTCTGGGGAGTTTCCCCTGGGTGAGATCTAGGACCCATTCCATTGTTTGAACCATGAGTTACCTCACTTTAAATGGGAGAGCTCCCTCACTTTGTATTGTCTGGTAAATATTCTCCAATGTAGACATTCTCAGATTTGTCTTACTACTGAACTAAATAAATGGATTTTATTTGCTATTCATTATGGGTATTCATTGTAGAGCAGGTATTATGTGGGAAAGGGGTCAAACTTTGAATAAAGAAATTGGGGTTCCCATTCCCTCCAGTGATAATGAGAAATCCCAAATCAAATCACAATTAAGGGAGCAGATACATATATAATTCTAGTTTGTACTTCTTTCTCTGAGGAGAATAGAGTGACCTCCACTTCCTTTCTCCTCTCCTGACAGAAATGAATGTCTCCATTGGAGAAAGATGGTGAAAGAAGAGACTGGAAATATTTATTCTGCCTCCCTTCAAGCAAGCAATGACACCCCCACACACATACACCATCATGCTAAAGGCAGGTGGGGAGGAAAAGGAAAAGTCATTGCCACGAAAAACAGGCCTCATGGACCCTCTCTTAGATTACAAATGTAATTAAATCCAAATAGGTCACCAAGTGAATGGTATAGAGAGAAAACAGGATAGAATCCTGAAGAGACCCCTAGAGTTAAAGGGGATGATCTGATCGAGGAATCAACAAAAGATTCTGAGGAGCATTCAGAGAAGTAGGAGATCCAGGAGACAGATGTCCCAAGATACCATTAAAGAGAAGATATGATCAAAAGAGAGAGCATGATCAACAGTTTTATGACAGGTCAGAGAGAATGAGCATTGAGAAAAGGTCATCTGATAAGTTTGGAAGTTGCAGTGTAAGGAGTTAAGAAGGGAGAAGAGATTAAGGGCAGGCATCTAGTGTAGACAGCCCAGTCAGAATTAGCTATGAAGGCCAAAAGAAACCTAGGATGATAGAGAGGGATCAAATGGGGGATGGTTTTTAGTTTTTGCTTGCTTGTTTTGTTTTTAAGGAGAGAAGAAATATAATCATATTTGTAGTGAGTAGGGAATGAGCCAGTAGAGAGCAAGTAATAGAATAGGGAATTCAACTGGAGAAGATGGCATGGAACAGGACTGCTTGAATAGGATAAGCTTTGATAGAGTAAGCCCTCATCATTGTGTGAGACAGCAGTGGAGGAGATAATAATAGTAAATAATATCTAACATTTACATAATGCTTACTATATTCCATAATAAGAGCTTTATAATTATTATCATATTTAATCCTAACACAACAGCCCTGAAAGGCAGGGCTGTTATTATCTCATTTTACAGATGAAACTGAAGCCAAGACTAAGGTCACTTTTTTTGAAGGTCACAGAGCAAGTAAGGGTCAGAGTCCAGATTTGAATGCAGTTGTTCCGGTTCCAGACACACTCCATCGTACCCGGTAGCTGCCTAAGTGACAGAAGGAATGTGGATAAAAAGAGATGAGGAAGAGGTGAGAAGAAGGAACTTACAATCAATGGTGTCCTTTTTTCCCCCTATATATCATGAGGCAATGTTCTCAGTGAGAGGAGGGAGAAACAGGGATCCATGGTAGGTTTGAAGAGAAATGAAAAGGTTTGGAACAACTAGAAGAGAGTGAGTGAGTGAGCTGATGAGGCACACATAGTAAGACTGCTTGATAGCAGTAAAGGTTGTATGAGATAAATTTGTAGTGGCCCCAGTCAGAGTGGTGGTAAGATTTTCTCCATCTTCATTCAGTAGCATATATATGGAGAAGTGAAGGCAGTGAATGGTAGGAGTGATGCAAGACTGAAGCTTGGAAGGGATCAGGAATATAATAAGGGGACAAGGGGACATGTGGAGAGTTGAACTGGTTGACCAAGAGAGTTGAAATGGTTCACTCCTCACACAACAGTGAGTTCAACTCACCGATTGCCGAGAGATCTAGATAAACAGGAGAGAGTAGCTAGTGCTTGGGAGATGACCTGAAAAAGAACTCAAGAGGCAAGAGATTGAAGGTCACAGTATAAATTAAGAATAGAATTATATAAGGGAAAGCAGAGGGAGAAGTGAGGGCCTCATTTGATCAAAAACAATAACAACAATAATAAAGAACTACTAATGTGACAGAGAAGCTGGAGACAAACACTAAAGAAAACAATGGCTTAAAACATGCAAGCATAACCTCAAAGGAAAATGCAGATTACATGCATACTCAACAAAATTTCTAGAAGAGTTAAAGTTTTTTTAAGAGTTAAAAAATTAATTTCACAAACCAAATTATCAGCAGGAAATGGGAAAACAAAGGAGAGTCATGCGAAAAACATTGCTGAAGAGAATAACATTTTAAAAATTAGAATTGGCCAAATGAAACCTATGCCTTATTTACACCAAAAAATAATACAAGCAATAATACAAACAACAACAAAACGAACAAAATAACACAAAAAAGTCCAAAGAATGGGAAAAAGACAAATGTAAAGTATCTCATAAAAAATAGATTGGAAGAGATAATCTGAAAATTATTGCTTACAAGACATAAACAACAACAACAAAAAAACAGAGTTTGGATATCTTATTTCAAGAAATTATAAAGAAAAGCCACCCAGATATCTTAGAGATAGGGGATCATATAGAAATTGAAAGAATTCACAAGTCACATTTTCAATGAAAACTCCCAGTTAAACCTATATCCCAAAGAGATCTTAGAGGAGGGAAAGGGACCCACATGTGCAAGAATGTTTGTGGCAGCCCTTTTTGTAGTGGCTAGAAACTGGAAACTGAAGGGATGCCCATCCATTGGAGAGTGGCTGAATAAATTATGGTATATGAATGTTATGGAATATTATTGCTCTGTAAGAAACGACCAGTGGGACGATTTCAGAGAGGCTGGAGGGACTTGCATGAACTGATGCTGAGTGAAACAAGCAGAACCAGGAGATCATCATACACAGCAATAACAGTATTCCATGATGATCAATTCTGATGCATATGGCTCTCTGCTACAAAGGATTGTCTCAAACCAGTTCCAATTGTTCACTGAAGAAAACCATATACACCCACAGAGAGGGATATGAAATATGGACCACAACGTAACATTTTCATGATCTCTATTGACATTTGCTTGCATTGTGTTGCCTTTCTCTGATTCTTTTTTTTTCTTGTAGATAGGATTTTTCTTGCATAACTTCTCAAGCATTTCAACATTATTAACGTGTAGTGGACTTCCTGCCATCTAGGGGAGGGGAGGGGACTGGGGGTAAAATTTGTAATGGAAAGCTTTGTAAAGATCAAGGATGGGGAACTACCCATACATATGTTATACAAATGAAAAGCTTGAATAAAAAAATAAATAAATAAAATTAAAATTAAAAAAAATTTAAAAAAGAAAAGAAAAGAAAACTCCCAGTTAAAATCCAGAAACCCCAAATCAGGAGTGGGATGGGGGGTGGAGGGAATATTGTAAACAACAAGAAAGAATTCACATACAGTGAAGCCATTGTCAGAATCATACAATATTTAACAGATACCAATATAAAGAAATACTATATTTGGAATATGATATTCCAGGAGACAAAGGATCTAGGATTACAATGAAGAACCATCTTCCCAGCTAAACTCAGTATACTGCTTCTATGACAGGGAGGGGAAAGTGGAATTTAAAGAAATAGAGGATTCTCAAGCATTCCTAATAGAAAGACCAAATATGAACCCCCCAAAATGACATTCAAACAAAAGACTCAAGAGAAGCATAAAAAGGTAACTATGACTGAGAAAAAAAATAAGAGATTTAACAAGGTCAAACTGTTTACAGTTTTATATGGGAAAGAAAACATGTAACCCTTCAGAATTTTATCATTCCTTAAGAATGGATAGAACGTAGAAAGAGTGTAATTAGACAGAGGGCTTGGGTGTGATTCTGTTATGTGTGGAAGGTCTCAGAATAAGAATAGGAGGGTGGAAACTATTTTTCAATAAAATACTAGAATTGTTAGCTTTAGCAGTACGAACAGAAAAAGAAATTGAAAGAATTAGAATAGGCAACAAGGAAACAAAACTCTCACTCTTTGCAAGTGATATGATGATATACTTAGAAAATCCTAGGGAATTAACTTTAAAAGTACTTGAAATGGTTAACAACTAAGTTGCAGAATAGAAAATAAATACACATTCATCATCAGCATTTCTCTATATTACTAATAAAGCCCAGCAGCAAGAGAGAGAAATTCCCTTTAAAATAATTGGAGACAATATAAAATATTTGGAAGTCTATCTGCCAAGGCAAACTCAGGAACTATATAAATACAATTACAAAACACTTTTCACACAAATAAAGTCAAATCTAAACAATTGGAAAATTATCAATTGCTCATACATTAGCCAAACTAATATAATAAAAATGACAATTCTATCTAAATTAATTTATTCAGCACCATACCAAGGAAACTACAAAAATTAGTTTTAGAGCTTGAAAAATTAACAACAAAATTCATCTCAAGAATACGAAAAGAATTAATGAAAAAAAATGCAAAGGAAGGTAGTCCAGTCATGCCAGATCTAAAACTATAGTATAAAGTGGCAATCATCAAAACTATTTGGTACTGGCTAAGAATGGTGAATCAGTATAATTGGTAAGTCCACAAGACAGTAGGAAATGACTAAAGTAATCTACTGTTTGATAAGCCAAATACTCCAGCTTCTGGGATAAGATCTCACTATTTCACAAAAACTGCTGGGAAAACTAGAAAGTAGTATGGCAGAAACTAGTCCTAGACATCTCACACCTTATATCAAGATGTATTCAATTTAGAGATAAAGGGTGACAGCATAAGCAAATCACATATCTATGAGAAGGGAAAAACAATCTTTGGCCAAACAGGAGATAGAGAACATTATGAAATAGAAAATGGATAATTTAGATAACATTAAATTTAAAAGGTTTTGTATAAACAAAACCAATGCAACCAAGATTTAAAGAAAGCAGAAAGTTGGGGAACAAGTTTTACAGCTAGTGTTGTTGATAAAAGGCTCATTTGTAAACTATATAGAGAATTGAATCAAATTACTAAGAACACAAGTAATTATGGCCAAATCAATTAAATGGCCAAAGGATATGAATAGGTGGTTTTCAAATGAAGAAATTAAAGCTATCTATAGTCATATGAAAAAAAATATCTAAGGCGTTATTGATAAGAAATGCAAATTAAAATAACTCTCAGGCATTACCTCACACCTATTAGATTATTAATATAACAGAAAAAGGCTAATGATAAATGTTGGGGAAGATGTGAGAAAATTAGAAGATGAATGCATGCTGATGGAGTCCTGAACTGATCCAATCATTCTGGAGAGCAATTTGGTACTATGTCCAAAGGTCAATCAAACTGTGTCATACCCTTTGATCCGGCAACTAGTAATGGGGCTGTATCCCAAAGAGATCATAGAAAAGGAAAAAGGACCCCTATTTCCAAAAATTATTTATCACAGCTCTTTTCGGTAATAAGAAAAATTGGAATTTATGGGGATGTCCATCAATTGGGGAATGTCTGAACAATTTGTAGTATATAAATGTAATGGAATACTACTGTTCTATAACAAATGATGAGCAGGCAGATTTCAGAAAGACTTACATGAACTGATACTAGTCTTCAAACTCTATAGTTTTTTCTTTGGTTGTGGATAGCATTTTCCATGACAAATATTTCAAAATTGACAGAAGCATACTATTTTCATCTCTTTTTTTGTTGTTTTGTTACCTTTCTTTTGCTTTTTCCCTTTTGTTTTGACTCTTCTTTCCAACATGTCTTATGTGAAAACATGTTTAACATGACTGTACATGTATAATCTGTATCAGATTGCTTCCTGTCTTGAGGAGGGGGAAGAGAGGGAGGAAGGGAGAAAAATTTGGAATTCAAAATCTTACAAAATGAATGTTTACATATTTTATCATTTCTAACATATATTGGATTACTTGCCAACAAGGGGAGGGGGTGGGGAGAAGGGGGGCAAATTGGAACACAAGGTTTTACAAGGGTCAGTGTTAAAAATTTATCCTTGCATATGTTTTGAAAATAAAAAGCTTTAATAAAAAATGACAAAGAAGCAAAAAAAATAATAAAACAGCTAAAATAAATTTAAAATGAATGTTTAAAACTGTTTTTGCATGTAATTGGAAAGTATAAGATGCTATTAAGTGCAAAGAAACAAATAAGAATAACCTAAATAGTTAGAAGAATATTTAGTATTTGTGGCTAGCTCATTGCAATATAATAAAAATGACAATACTACCAAAATTAATTTATATTTCTAATGCTATACTAACCAAATTACCAAGGGAATATTTACAGTTTTTTATATAAAATAATAACAAGATTCATTTAGAAAAACAAAAGATCTAGAATGTCAAGGGAAATGATGAAAAGAAGTATAAGAGAAGAGCACTTCCAGATCTCAAACTGTATTATTAAGCAGTAATTATCAAAACCATTTGGTGTTAAAGAATAATGAGATAGATCAATGGAACTAGACAAAAGAGACTGATAAACAATAGAACTCAATAACCTAATGTTTTATAAAGTATAAAACATATCACCTAGAGGAAAACACTATATTTCACCAAAAATTACTAGGAAAAAAAGAAAGGAGTCTGGCAGAAATTAGGTGTAGACTACTATTTTATACCACATATCAAAAAGCATTCTATATAGATACATGACCTTACTATTAAAATCATACTGTTTTAAAAATATAATTAGATTTTTATACCTCTCACAGATATGAGTTGAAGATATACCTTTAATCAAACAAAATATACAGCTAATTAAAAAGATAAAATCAATAACTTTGATTACTTGGACCTGAAAAGCTTCTGCACAGACAATATTAATATTGTCTTAGAATAAGAAGAGATCAAATCAGAAAAATCTTTGTATCAAATTTTTCTAATAAAGTTTTGGTATACAAGATGTGTAAACAATACCTATACATACACACATATGTGTATACATGTTTATACATATATAGAGAGAGACAGACAGACAGACATAGGTGTGTGTATGATTAATAGCCATTCCTGAGTAAGAGGTCAAAGAATATGAACAGTTCTCAAAGGAATTCCAATGGGATAATGACCATTTTGGAAAAAAAAAAGTTCCAGATCTCTAATAAGAGAAATACAAATCAAAACAGCCCTGAAGTTTCTTTTTACACCCTGCAAATTGGTTTTTAAAAATGACCCCCAAAATTGTAATGGCCAATTTGGGAGGTGTTATGGAAAGGTAGGTATATTAATACATTATTGATGGAGATGTTAGTGGTAGACCCATTTTGGAAAACAATTGGAATTACGCAAAATAACTGAATGAATTGAAAAGTTCATACCTTTTCAACCAGAAATTCCATTAATGGACTTACTTTCTAAAGAAGTCATCAGTAAGAAGGAAAAAAAAGTCTCCCTATATGCCAAAATATTTATAGCAGCTCTTTCTTAATAGTATTGGAATAGTATTTCTTAATAGTATTGGAACACTAATATAGAATTGAAAATAAAATGTATACACATCAATTGGCGAATGATTAAACAAATCGTGCTACATGAATGTGATAGAATACTACTGTGCTGTAAGAAACGATATGTGTAATGAATACAGAGAAGCATTGATAGATCTATATGGACTGATACAGTGTGAACTCAGCAAAGCAAACAATAAACACAAGTAAAACACTGTAAATGGAAAGAATGAGTAATTAAAAGTAGATGTAACAAAATTTAAAAATCAGATGGGATTTAAATGAAAAAAAAAAAAAGAGAGAGAGAACACTGCCCCTAACCTATCACTTTATGGAGATTGGAGGTCTATAGATGTTACTCATTGCACATTTTCAGAATTTGTTGAAATATCAGTTGTGCTGACTTTTTCTTCCTCTCTTAAAAAATATTTTCTGTTGCATGGGATGGTTCTCTGTGAGGGTAAAGAAAAAAATACATGGGATATTGTGGTGATATAAGAAGTAAAAAATAATCAAATCTTATTTAAAAAAAGAAAGAAATGGCAAAAATGATAGCTATATTCAGGAAGACTTAGATTTAAATTTTGTCTCTGACACCTCCTGGCTATGTGACCTTTGGAAAGTCATTTAACCTCTCAGGGACCCCAGTTCTCTAAGACTTAGCAGTTTCATAGAAGGTGCCAACTTGCATCGATAGAGAAAATTTTCCCACCAGACACTCCCTAAACCAATGAGATTGGAAGTTTAACTTGAAACAAAAATTACAAATGAGAAATTGGGAGAAATATTAGAGAGCTTGTAGGGGCTGACACAGAGTAAACAAAATAGAACCAATAAAATTTGCATATGCAGTGATATATACAACAGGATGTACAATGATATACACAATAACTTCAACAAATTAACAACAAAAATTATAATGTAACCAAAAAAACCATAGAGATATATTAAAAAAAAATAGAAAGCACAGGAATAGATGGAGCTTTCCTTAAAGTAATAATATCTATTTTAAAATAAGAATGATTGTTATATGAAATCGGATTTTCGCTTTCCCAGTAAGATCAGGGATGAAGAAAGGTACATTATCACCATTGTTATCCAGTATTGCACAAGAAATGCTAATTATAGTAATAATAGAATTAGAAATTGAAGGAATAATAATAGACAACGAAGAAACAAAAGTATCACTTTTTTAGATGATATGACGGTTTATTTGGAGAACTAGAAAATCACTAAAAAAATCAGTTAAAACAATGAACAACTTTACCAAAGTTGCAGGATGTAAAATAAATCTGCATAAATCATCAGCATTCCTTTATGTTACCAACAAAATCCAGCAGGAAAACTTAGAAAAAGAAATTTCACTGAAAATAAC
This sequence comes from Myrmecobius fasciatus, assembly GCA_023553655.1. NCBI lineage: Eukaryota > Metazoa > Chordata > Mammalia > Dasyuromorphia > Myrmecobiidae > Myrmecobius > Myrmecobius fasciatus. The sequence continues at coordinate 163,559 of JAJPUD010002614.1, forward strand.
TACAGGCAGTATTAAATAGCAGGAATTCTACCTGCCAACACACACACACACACACACATACACACACGAATGATAGAAACAAAATTACAAAACATTTTTCACATAAATTACAGATCTAAACAATTGGAGAAATATTAATGATTCATGAATAGGCCAAACCAATATAATAAAAATAACAATACTACCTAAATTAATTTACTTAGTGTCATATCAATAAAATACCAAAGAATTATTTTATAGAGCTAGAAAAAAATAGCAAAGTTTACCTGAAAGAAACAAAAAAAAATCAAGAATATCAAAGAAAACAATAAAAAATAGTGAAGGATGGTAGCTTAGTTGTCCAGATTCTAAACTGTATTATAAAGCAGTAATGATCAAAACAATCTGGTACTGGCTAAAAAAAATAGACTGGTAGATCAGTGGACAAGATTAGATATGTATAATACACAGTAGGTAAAGACCAAAATAATCTATTATTTGATAAACACAAAGTTCAAGCTTTGGGAGTAAGAACTCACCATTTGACAAAAATTTCTGGGAAAACTGAAAAGCAGTTTGGCAAAAGCTAGACTAATATCTCACACCAAATACCAAGATAAGCTCAAAATGTGTGTGTACAAAATTAGAAGGATAAAAGGAAGAGGCAAGGGATGTTTTTACTGCAAATTCTTCTTCTCTCGAGGTGGAGGAGAAAGAGAAACTAGCACTAGAGGGGGGAAAGGAGAAACAGAGATGGCAAAGAGACAGAAGATCAGACAGCTTGCACAACTCTATATCTGACACATACTGGCTGCTAATAAATTGTCTTTTGAATAGAATTGTTTGGGCAACTTTTTTTTTAAACAAAATTACTTTTAGATTTGCATGGATGGACATAATGTTATAGCTAAGGATTTGTGACCACAAGTTTAGTCATGCTCCTGATTCAGGATTGTGTGTTTGCTCAAGTTTCAAGGATTTGAGAAAAGATAAAATGAGAAGGTTTTGTAAGGGAGTTTATGAGAGATGAACACTGGTGTAAAATTCCAGCTCTAGATCATGTCTTACTAAATGTTTGCATCCTGCAATGATTTGCTATGGGTTCTATTTGTTGCATTGTATCACCTAGATTAATCACTGAGTCCAGGCGCTTTAAGGAAGACATTTCTAGAGTTTCAGGTGGCCTGGTCCTGAATCATTATGATAAATTCTTCGATTTCTCTACCCAAATTTTCATGCCTCAGTCATTTGTTCAGCTTTGTCAGCCTATTGTGGGTTCAGTTCCTGCCGGTGTCACCTACAGAGGGCCTTTTGATACCAGTCTTGGATCTCTTCTGTTGAATAGGCTCCATCCAGAGAGCTCTTTCAGATAATACTCGACAAAATCATTGACTTGGGCCTCTTGTCAATTTTTACATTTATCTGGTGTGCTGGTTTCAAAGGTATTTCTATAAGTCATTAGCCCATTTACCAAGAGTTTTGAGTATCTACCCATCCTTGTCCTTGGTTATTCTCTAAAATTGCCTCAGAGTGACAGATTTTTCATTTCATTACTACTGCTGTTAATATCGTTATTTCTGATAATATTGTTATTATTACTCACTTTCGTTATTTTCATTTTCTATCAAATCCCTCCTTTGATTCATGGTAAAATGGACCTGAACCTGAAGTTCTTGAGAGATTGGTCAATAAAGTAAGAGTTCTGATTTGACCCACTAATCTAGAAAGACTGAGTTTGGTCCTTGTGATAGATTATGTGTCTGTTACTTCAAGACCAGCCTCTGCACTTAGAGATAAGCTCAGCACCAGATACTTGGATCTGGATGGAGGATTCTTTTCCCCAGAGTAACTCCTGAAGATGATCTATTAGGTTAGAGTATGATTAGTTCAAACCTGAATTTGTATAGGTCATGAGTCCTTGAAGTATTGAAGTATTGTTTCTGCTGCTGTTGTTATTAACATCATTACCTTCATCATCAACAACCCTGAAAACCTTTAAGGTTTATGTTTATCTTTCCTAGTAATCTGATCTCCTCCCTTAATATTCCTGTCTTGTTAGCCAAGAGGTTCCCCAAATATTATTTGGCTTTGTCGAAGTGAATGAAAGGAAGCCTGTTTCAGGGAAGCCTGGATTCAAGTCTCTCCTCCCCCCCCAAAAAAAAAAACACTGTTGTGAGATTCTGAGATAAGTGACCAACCTTTCAAAAGATGCCTTCAAACTACTTTCTAAGAAACTTACACCACAGAGCAAGAGTTCATCTCATATTTGGTAAAGGGGATGCACTCTTTGGGAGTTCCTCATACAAAAAAAAAATCATGAAAGAAGAGGATGAAGAGGAAGAAATAGAAGAAGAAGAGGAAGAAGAAGAAGATGATGATGATGATGATGATGATGATGATGATGGGGATGGGGATGGGGATAGGGATGGTGAGGATGATGATACTTTGGAAAATCAGACCCTGGAAAAGCTGGAGGAGTGACTCTTGCTAGTTGTTTTCCAAAGTTGAGATGGGAATTGGATATATCTGGAAGCTCAACATCTATGAATTGTTCTCTGTCCCACTGCCCATCTCTCTAAAATAACTGCTTTATCCCTCCAATTCCTCACTCACAATATTAAGCTCTTTGCAGCTAAGAAAAACTCAGAAGCTAAACCAAGCTGAAAAGTGAACTTACCTAATAGCTTATGAACCATCCCACCACAGAAGTTCCCTATCTTTCATCCCAGAACATAGCCATGTGCATAGTCATCTATTCTCTCAGGTCAAGATTGTCGCAATCAAATGCTTGAAACTCCTCCTTTTTCACTGAATTCACCCTCTAAGATCAGGTTAGTGTCAGAATTGTAGGGAATATGTCTGTTAGACCACTCTCCAAGGTCTGTGGAGCTCGTTTTTTCACAAGGGTCATACAGTACCATTCTAATCAACCAACAGCCAAGTGTCCACAAGCAGAAGGGCTCATTTTGTGCTGGGCACTATAGTAGGGGCTGGGACTACTAAGGAAAACACAAAATGGCCACACTCTGGAGAAATTTACCAGGACATCTGCTTGACAATAGGACCTCACCCTCTGCCTCCCTGAGGCTGTGCTTTTGAAATGCTTTCTCACTCTTATAGTTTTCTTCAAGAATCCCAAAAGGTGCTACTCCAGAAGATTCACTTTGGAAGAAATCTTTAAAATCATTTGGTTCAGTTCCATGATTTTGCAGATGGAAAAATGGAGACCAAGAAAAAGAAGGGAAATTACAGTATCATGCATATGGAGCTAGAAAGGATGTCAGAAGTCATCTAATCACTCAGTGCCTCCATTTTACAGGGAAGGAAACTGAGGCCCAAGGTACAACTTTCCCAGGGTGGCACAGGGAATAAGTATCAGAGGCAGCCCATAAACCCAGGTGCTCCACTTCTAGAACTAGGACATACATTTCCTGTCTCTTACTTTTTTCAAGAACATCCAATACTTTTTGGAAGAGCTGAGTCAAACAAGACTTTCTGATTATAAATGTAATGTCTTTCCAACATACCAAGACAACTTTCACATTTCTGGTCCTCAATTTCCCCATATGTTCCCAGTGTAGTGTACTACTAGCTAGATCAGTCTCTTCCAACTGCAAAATTTATAATCCCAAATCAAGGATATTTGAAGTGTGGAAAATATATGTCAAGGTCCATTTCTCCAAGAAGGCGATTAAATTTCTAGGATTCTGTTTGATTTTTTCAGACAGAGAAGATAAGTAGTCTAAAACAAGGGCACAGGAGCTAATGGCCTTAAAGACTTGACTAAGAAAGGAAAAGGAGAAGAGAGTGGGAGAAAAAGAAAGAGCAGAGACTGAATGATATATATCCCAGTCCTAGACAAGACAGCCCCTGGAAAGGAGGCTTAAAGGTCTGCTGAATGCATATGGATAGACAGATGAATAGAGTGGTTACCATCCTTTAGCAGAGAGGGGCTGGTATTTGCATTTCCTCTGAGAAGGATGGTGGGAAAGGCTGGAGTTGTCAGGGACTCCCCACTTTCTCCAGGTGGAAGGCTGAGGGTTTCCAACAAATGGTGTCCACATTGCTGATTCAGCAGCAATCTCTCTCTAGGGCAGAGTTAAGCCTAGTACTGCTCTAGTTTAAGAGAAAATGGACACTGCTCTCTTCCAGGCAATTTTTTTGGGGGGTGGTGGTAAAAGGATCAATGTTTCCAAAATCTAGGGAACCCTGGGGCGTTTTCCTGGGGACCTTCAAAGTAAAGAAGATATTTTGTTGCAGGGAGGTGAAGAGCCCAGCCCTGAGGACTCTAACAAAATCTCCAGCCCTGAACTGCCAGAAGTGAGTGAGAACTGAGACAGACCAGGGTCAGTGGCTGTGAAATCACCAACCATGTAAGCCTCCCCAGATATACCAGCCCCCCCACCCCAGGAGGGTTAAGAAGCTCTCTGCTCCCATCCTCACACCTGCCTAAACTAAGAGACGTAGGCTGTCCAGTGGGAAGAGTTTAGTGCTTGGAGCCAGAGTCCAGGACTCAAACTTGGTACCTGAGAGAGCATGGGCAAGTCTCTCACCCTACTCTGGGGATCAGTTTCCCCTTCTGTGAAATGAGAGCTTAATTGGACTCTCTGGTCTCTTAAATGCCTGCCAGAGATGACTTTTTATAACAGCTAAGAAGTCTGACAGGCTCAGCTTGGAGAGCAGAGAAGAGAGGATGCACTTAGGCCCTGCAGAAAAAGAAGGGAAGGAGAGGGGTAACAATGAAACCCATGGTGAAGCAGCTGGTATTGTTCCCAGACTGCCAGGCTGATGCCAGTAGGTTCCATTTCTCTGTTCTTCCCAACCTACTCAATCTAGCCCCTGAAATGCTAGAATTTATGAATCAAATGTCCCCACTATAATCGAGCATTCCCATTTTACAGCTGAAGAAAGTACAGTTGGGGGGGGGGAGATAATCTGCCCATGGTTGTGCAACTGGTTTGTGCCAGAGAGAAGAAAAGGTTTCATTCCTCTTGTTATTTTAGGGAAGCTCCCACTCCTCCCTGGGTCCTAGATTTTCACTTTGTAAAGTTTAGTCTCTGACTCTGGCATATGCAGAATATTTTTCAGACTGCAAATCCCAATAGAAAAATCCACTTTTATCAGTATTCTCCTGCCCAGCCTTCTCCTCCCACAATGCCCCAAAGAGATCCAGCTCAGTCGGGTGGCAAAGGAAGCCTAGGGAGGCTCGGGACTGGGGTGGGGAAGGTATCTCAGGAACTCTCCCCAGCCTCAGTTGAGTTAGAAATTCCTGGTCAGATCCAAAGGGGGAAGGGGGAGAAGTCAGGGAGGATGAATAATCTGCCCTCTCCTTTTTCTTCAAGCCTTAATCCAGTCCTTGGAGAAATAGCCACTCACTCACAGGCTCCTACTTGGAGGCCGAGCCCCAGAGTGGGCAGCTAGAGTGGCTCCCTATGTGGTCAGGATTTTTCAAAGAGCATAATTTGCCTTCAATGTCTTTCAAAAGTTCTAGGAGGGGAGAGGAGGCCCATAGGGTGGGTGGGGCCAGGGGAAGAGTCAGCACCTCAGCACCCAAATTCCTTTCAGGCCTTCCTCCCAAAACATCCCCCCAAAGGATCATTTGTAAAGAACTTTGTGACCTCAAGCATCATACAAGTGCTGACTAGTGGTCATTATCTAGCTAAGGTTGATAAGAGTCAGCAAAGGGACATCCTTGGAGTCGCCTCATTTAAAAAAAAATGAGGAAATAGAGGTCTGCCCCAAGGCCACACAGCCAAGATTTGAACCCAGTTCTCCCGACACCAAATCTAGTTTGCTTAATTCCCCAGACATCCCACAGTGGACAGAACTGGTTTTTTCATCTTTCTATTAAAAGGGTCCCGGGGTTCAGGGAATAGGCAGACAAATATTTGCTTTGGTAATTGGCTTTCAGCAGGAGGCTGCTAGCTTTGATCAAAATTTCATTCCAAGGGGTGCTAGGAGAGAAGGCAGATTCACAAACTAGCTCTGAGAGCCTCACTTAACCTTTCCAGGTGTTGGTTTCCCCAGCTGCAAAATGTAAGGTTCCTAATGTGGAGAAGGGGGTTTTAACTTGGGGTGGACAGATGATGAGGCAGGTGTCTGTCAACATTCATGGGGGGAAAAGAAATCTTTCTAGATCCACTACCTTCTAAATGAAATTGGTTCCATCAATAATAAACACAGGCAGAATTCATGATTGTGACAAGAGGTCCATAGGCTCCACTGGACCTCAGTCATGAAACAGTGAAGGTAAAATGTCACCAGCTCAGGTCCACCTAAGAGGCACTAGCCAAAGTTAGTGTGAGAAAGCTGGGAAGGAAAGTTTCAATCTAGACCCAAATGGTTCTCTTTCAGCTTGACACCTAATGACTGGGGGCTCTGGGGCTGTGTATGGGCCTGAGGTGGGCTAAATCCTAAAATTAGGATACTGTTGTAGTCAGGAGCCTAAGGAAATGGGTGAGGATTGAGGGGGGGAAAGAAGGAAATGGATGTGACTAAGTTTCTCAATTCATATGTACACATACACATGAGGTTTGGGGATCAGCTGTTAACTTACCTGATTTGATTGGAAACTGAGAGTCCCCCAAACCAACCTAGATTGCTCCAGGTCACTGGAGAAGAATGGATTGTCTATGGAAGGGAAGCTTGTGAAAGTGGAAGATTCTCCACCCTCCTTTCCCTTCCCCCAATCCCTCCAATGCAAGCACTCTGTCTCTCATTGGGGGAAGGGAAGGTAACAGGGCAGGGTCAGGGAACCAAAGGATGAAGACTAGTGCTAACTAATTCCAAGGGGAGGAGGGAATAGGAGAAGCGGGCAGGAAGAATCCACAGAGAAAAACACTGGGACCAGCAGGGCTGGGAGTGAGCTGCAGGTGAACCAACTCAGCCCTGGCGGCCTCAAGCCCTTTCCCCCCGGTTTGGAGGCAACTCAGCTGGCGAAACTCAGCCCCCGCCTCTGCCTCGAGTCCGGCTCAGCACCCAGAGCCAGCTGCCAGAGAGCTGAGGGGAAGGAGTCACCCCCCTCACCCCTCGGGCTCACTAAATCGAGCAACCAATTCCCAGGTCATGTAGCCCCCGCGGGGGCCTCAAGGAGGCAGAAGGGATTTTTACACCAGGGATAAGATCCATCTTTTCCCAATATAATTCCCAGGATTGTTTTTATTCATCCTCGAAAATTTAAGGCCCTGGTGTCCTTCAGAGTAGAGGGAGACAGCTAGAGATAGAATTAACGAACACACACACACACACACACACACACACACACACACACACACACACACACACACAGTTACCAAGATAAAGAGCGAGCAGGAGGAAGGAGAAGAAAGAAAATGGGAAGAGAGAGAGAGGAAAAGCGGGAGAAATGTGAAAAAGAGAAGGGGAGAGGGCAAAGAGAGGAAGAAGCGGAAAGAGAAAGGAAGCCCCTCCACCTCCTCTTCTCTTTTCTTATTCCCTAGGACATGGACAGAGCAGTTATTTGGGAGAAAACAACTTCATCTCTAACAAAGGGAAAAAAACAAAAAAAAAAAAAAACTAGGATTTGCCCGACTCTAGAAGTGAAACCTTGTTTCCGCAGCCTCGGCAGCCTGTAAAATAACCATTTATTTTAATATATCTTAAACATCAATAACAAACAGCCCAAACTCCAGTGATAAATGTCCTTTTCCCAATCATCAGCCTAAAGTGCCAACAGCCACACGGCCGCCTCTTGCCTCTCGCCTTACAGAAACCAAGTAAATGTGACCTCTCTCTCACACACTTTTTTTTTTTTTACACTGTTAGGAAAAATTTTTAAAAATAATAATAATACACATTAACAAGCCTGTTGGTCTTTTCCATTAAAGAGCTCTGTCCAGGTGTCAACCCAGGCGCGCCTGGCCACCTCCCGAGGGTCCCGGGCGAAGCGGGGTGGGGCCAGCTTGTAATTTACTTTCGCTGCTCCCTCCTTCTTTTAAAGGTTCTATACTCTGGCTCCCCCAAGCCGTGTCCATGGACTCCCGGACCAGGACCTCCGCAGTCCCAGTACTATAGCTGAGGGAGTCCCGGGCTGGGCGAGTGGAGAGGTGGAAAAGGGAGGTCCAGTCCACTCACTGCAGGACCCACCGGACGGTCCTCCAAATCTGATGACTTTTGTTGGACGTAGTGGAGATGGTTGGGGTATTCCTACATCAGCCTGTTTTGTAGCGTCCCCTGGGGTTCTGGGGTCGCTTCAGTTTGCAAGGGGGCGCTCTGGAGCAGCTCACGGCACCCTCTCCATAACCTCGCTCTGTTCTCCGACCGCTGTGGGCCAATTCTAGGCACACTCGGGCGAGAAAAGAGAAATTAGTCCACAAAGGAAACTTACAAAGAAAGTTTGTAATGTAATATAATGCCGCAACAATGTTGCAACAATGTTGCAAGCACGTGACGGCAACAAAGTAACGCTGCAACACCGGAACTCGGGAACAATGGAACAATGCCACAGTAACACTGGGGGAGGAGCCAGCGGCTTCGGCTGTGGCTGGGAAGCCCTTTCCCACTTGAGCCTGGAGGCCGACCCTTGAGCTCCACCTCTTGGCGCAAAGTTTCTGAGTCCAGGCCGGGAGTGGACTGGCCGCCGCCCCTAAGGCCACAGCCTTAAGGCCAGGCCGGTCCAGTCCATTCTGGAAGCCCCAGGAGCTTGAGCGTGAGTGTCAGAGGGAGACAGAGCCTGGCCTTCACTCCCGGCCTTGCCAGTGGCTGGCACCGCCTTTCTTTGCTCCAGGCTCAGGGGTCTCGGGCTTTTGGCCTGGGACCAGGGGCGGAGGCTGCTTCCTCCGAGTTCTGCCGACGGGCCCTGGTGGGCGCGGGCCTTCAGCATTTGATTTTGTTGACTTTGAGATCCTTCACTTGCGTGTGCAGCGTCTTGTGGACGGCTAGAGTCCTGGACTGGCAAAACCCCTTCCCGCATTCCTGGCACTTGAAGGGCTTCTCTTTGGAGTGTATGTACCTGCGCCGGGAAGAAGACACTATTTGTAACCCGAGGCAAAATCCCAAGGGGCTTTAGGCGTAAGCGCCTTTAAGCTCCTGCACACGCCTCCTATCTGCCAGCCCTTGTTAAAAATCCCAAACGGTGATCGGAATCCCGCGTGGGGGGCGAATGGGGACGCTCGGGAGTAAAGCCCAAACGAGCTCCGAGACTGGGGGAAGATTGCCAGTACTTCAGAGTTTTGGAAAATCTAAGCTTGGGGCCCGAGAGAGCCACTATCCTATAGCGGGGACTGGGATAGGGACCAGCGATTACTAATAAAAGGGACGAGATAAACGATAGGCTCAGGAGTGGGGCAGCAGCTGACTAATAATTATAATAAACCCAACGGACATTGGCAGGAGGCTCTGGGACTGCGGGGCCCCGACATCCCGAGACGTTCCCAGAGGTTCAGCTCTGGAGAATAACCCTCAGGGAGGCCACGTCAGCCAGATGACCAGAGGACAGCTAGAAGATGGGTTTGTCTGTCTTTGGGGAGTAAAAGTGTAACCTCTGGAAGACAGACCAAAACCTCCCCCCCTTTTCCCCTTGAGGTTCTCTGAGTTCCTCTATGTTGGGGTGCTTCGACCGCTGAGAAAGCTGGGGCTCGGGGAGGAGACGGCTTGTCCCCAAAGATTAATCTTTATCAAGTGGCAGAGACGGGAGTCCAAGCCAGGATTCGTGAGGCTCTAGCTCACAGCCCATTGCCCCCAAACCTTGGCCCCCAGCTGGCTGAAGCGCTCCTGGGGTCCTTACTGGGCGCGAGGTGGGTAGTGGGGAAAGCTGGGATGCGGCTTCGCCCTCGATCCCGGAGCTGCGTCCCACCTCATTTCTGCCCTCCCTCTCACTCCGGCTGGCCCCCTCACCTGTGGTCGCGGAGGTGGTCCTGTCTCCGGAACGCCTTGTGGCAGATGTCACAAGTGTAGGGCCTCTCGTCCGTGTGCGTTCGCTCGTGGATCAGCAGGTTATAGGACTTGGTGAAGTGCCTGCCGCAAAATTTGCAGACAAACTCCTTCTTGGTCTTGGAGGGCAGGCGCCCGCGGGTGGGCTTCTTCTCTGGGGACAACTTGGTCACGTCGAGCAGGGCGCTGAGCCCCGGCGGAGGCGAGCCAGGACCCTCGGCTTGGCCGAGCTTGGCCGGGTCCTCCTGGGTGGCCGCCAAGGCCAGGTTGGCGAAGTCGAAGCGCGGCTTGGCCTTGAGCGGCGGCCCGCCGACCCCCCCGTCCTGAGGCTTGGGCTGGATAACGTGGGGGAACCAGGGGAAGGCGGGCAGCGGCAAGCGGGCGTCCACGAGGCTGGACACGGCGCCGGGCACCTTGGAGAAAGAAGAGCGCGGCAGGTGTACAGCGGGGTAGCCCAGGGTCCACTGGTGCAGGTGCACGGCGTGCAGGGCACTAAAGCCGTAGAGGCTGGGCAGGTGTTCCGAGGGCACAGCGGGCAGCCCGTTCACAGCCTGCAGGAACGAGTAGTTGGTGAGCTGAAGCGAGGGGTGGATGGGCACGGGAGCCGGCAGGGTCTTGCTGCCCATGGCGGTCGAGATACGATTGCCTGCCTGCGGAAAGGGGAGGGGCAAAAAAAGGGTCGTGAATAGGAGAGGGGGGAGAGAAATCCAGTGCTGGACCTCTCCTTCGGGTTACCTACCCTTGTGTGTTCCCTCACCGCCGCTGCCACCCTGGACAGCTAGGATGAACCCATTGGAAAAGAGCATGTAGAGCAAAGTTCCCTATCTCCCACCACCTGGAAATGACCGGGCAGTGCCCAATGCCAAAGGCAGCTCGAAGCCCCAAGCCAACGACACCAAGGTTTCGAAGCCCTGGGATTGAGAGCTGGAAACGAGCTACTTGAGAGACCTCGGGACCCTAAAGATTTCGTTTTACAGAAGAAGAAACTGAGGAAAGGATGGAGGGAGGGAACAAGACAGAGGCAAAGGCGCAGTGAGACCGAGTTGCTGTTGCACCCTAAATGTCTGACCTCCAAACTCTCGGCCCCTTGACTGATGGTTGGCACCCCTGGGCCTCAGGCACGGAGGGGATGCGGAATTCTGGGTGAGCCCGCCCTCTAGGTTTAGTAGGAAGCCCGAGGACACCTCTTCTCCTGGCAGAGCGCCCCCCGCCCCGCGTCAGATGTCACGACAATTACCTTGACTCGTCCCGGGTCTAATTCCTCGTCCCTGGGACAGGAACTTTGGGACGGGGTTTACAGCTAGGGCCGCTCAAGAGCACGCGTACACACAGCGTACAAACACAAATCAACTTTCACACTCGCACAAGAGCAAACAAGAAACACTTTGGCACTGGAAGGTAAACACAGACGCACAAGGTCTCACATACAGACAAACAAATACACCGGGAGAGATCCAAACAGACACACCTTCACGCAGAGACAAACCCGCAGCAATAAACACTTAGCCTCCGAGAAACACAAACACAGAGCCTCTCTGGGGCGGTCCCGGGGACAAACACAAACACACTCTGACACAAAGAGCCGCCTCAGCCCGGGATAAACAAACACCCCGAAGCTGGGAGAAACACCAGCAAAGGGGGAGACGCTGGAACGCAGCGGGGGCGGCGGCGGCGGCCCGGGGGCCAGGGGCTCGGGGGGCGGAACGGCTAAAGCCCGGGAAACCGAAATCAATGACCCGAGGGACTCCGGCCCGAAGGGAGCTCAGCAGATAAGCACAAGCTGAGAAAGTGGCCCAGAGGCGTATAGACAAACCCAGAATCTTCACCCTTGGGGGCTGGGGGAGGGGGGAAGAATAACACTTACTCTGCCCCACCCCCACGCCCTGAGACTCAAGGACCCTCGAGCCACACAGAAAATCCGAGATCAAAGGACCCCAGCCAGGGTCGGAAAAGCAACTCCCTCATCTTAATATAAGAGTAAACTGAGGCTCCAAGGGGTGAAAAGACTTGCCCACATCCACACAGCTAGTAGGAAACAAAAGGGGGAATGGATTCCGACTCCGAAGGGAAAGACTGTCTTCCGACCAAAGGGAGCTCCTCGGGCCTCATTCTCGGTTTTCCCAGCAGAGAACGCGGAACCAACCCCGCTAGTGTCCTAGCCCCCCCCACGCTCCTTCCTACCCCTCAATTTCGGGGCACGCCAAGCACGCCCTCCCTCTTTCCAAAGAACAAGTAAACACCTTGGCCTGGCTCACTACCCCGCAGCTGGGAGGGCGGAGGAGGGGGACCTTGGAGCTCCCCACCCCCGCTGGCCCAGGGTCACCTAGACTCTCAGAATCCTTCCTTGCCCTCCCCTCCCCCAGATTCTGGCCCCGGGCCAGGGCACCCAAGAGGGCCTTTTGGATGGGGGTGAAGGGGAGGCTGGGGCTGACTGAAGGCTACCGGTACAGAGAAAGACAAGGACAGAAGACCCCTTCCTCGGACGGAACTCTCTGGGTCCTGAACTTTCCACAGACTCGGTCCCAGTGGGTCTGTCAACTTGGCAGCTCAGGATTAGCCGCCTGGTCCTACAAGTCCCAGCTGGGCGAACTTTGTACGGAGGACGTCCTTGGCTTTTGGGGAAGACGCATCAGAAGGGAGAGCGGCAGCCCTGAAGGGGACGTGCTCTAGGCTAACCTTACCTCACACCGAAGGGGAAACTGAGTCTCAGAACGGCAAGGAGTGAGGCTGAGAAGAAAGCGGATAAAGCCGGAGCGACCAGCCAGGACCCTTCCCACCACCCCACCCAAACACACACTGCTTCCAAGAGAACCCCAGTCCCCAGCCGTCCCCAAGCTCCTTCCCCAGCTGTGGGCGTCATTCTGGTAATTGGGCCAAGGAGGGCAATCCCATTTACTCCCGCTCCGGGTTTCTCCTTTAGAAACTGCAGCTCGGAGAAGGCGGGGGGGGGGGGGCGAAAAGAGGGGTCTCCTCCCCTGCTTTACCAGGGGGGGGGTGGTGAAAGACGGCAACTTTGTAATTCTAAGGGCACTTTAGACAGGTGGTCCGTGGTGATTAAATGGAAATAGTTCCAGGCAGAAGCCCGGACCTCCCAGCCCTCATCCCTTGCATCCAGAGACATCCAGGAGCAAGGCTCCCTTTCACATCTACACACTAGGTCAGGCTGTGGAGACCCCCATAATCCTTTGCTAGGAGGGAGGTGTTCCTTCCCCGGGAGCAGATGGCTAGACCCCAAAGAAAAGAGGGGACGACCTGGAGAGGGCCTTCCGCCTGAAGCTACATGAATCCTGGGGAACCCATCCCTCCCCCCATACCTTGTGGCTATTTTGCTTGGTTGCTTCCACCCCTTGGCCAGTGTCCGGGCTGCCGGCTCAACTGTGAGATTTGGAGAGGAAGGAAACAGACTGCTAAAAACTTTGGGGAACAGAGCCCCGAGAAGGACGAAGGTTAAGTGCAGTTAATTTGCATCTTTTTAAAAGCTCTTTTTGCCAATGCCTTTGGCTTCCATCCTTGTGGGAACCCTGTGTTACCCCCATGTGGCAGATGGGAAAAGTCTCCAAAAGGAGGAAGCTATTTGGGAGCATGGCAAGGACTTCTGGGGGTCATTTCATCTGGCCCCTCAGTGGACAAGCATTTATTAATCTCCTACTTAGTGTTTGACCTCCGTGCTTAGGAGGAAACTGAGGCACACCGGGGGGCCTGGGCCACCGCAGCACATAGTAAATTGATGTTACACTTGCGTCTCCAAGCCAGGTCTCTCCAGCCTCCAACCCCCTAGCTCTTTCCGGGTGAGCCGCTTTCTGTTTATAAGGATCCCGGGTCCCTTGGGGATGTCGGGTTTTTAGGGGTCCTCTGAGGTCAGCTAGGAATTAATAACTCCCTTTGCGACCGCGCTGGAGGAGTCGGAGCCTCTGAGCACCGACAGAAAAGGAAGAAGCTCTTTTGTAGACACCCAGGGAAAGAAGGAAAGAGAGAAGGAGAGGAAAGATGGGGGGGGGGGACTTGAGCCCTCGGAGCCTCTGGGAAGCGCCCATTTTCCAGCCGGCAAGCGGTGATTTGGGTGCGTGGCAAGGAGCGTTCAGCCGGGAGACCTGCGGGGCAAAGAGGCGCACGCCCCCTCCCCTCGGCATCGCGCCAGCCCGGGGTAACTATAGAAGGGAGCTGCAGGGAGGGGCGCCCGCGGAGCGCACCGTACGGAAACAACGCTATACCAAACAAAATGTCTCAAAGATCCACTCAGCTCAAGCAAAGAGGGAGCCTGGAGTCCCGGAGGCTAGACCTGGCCCTGGCCCTGACGTTCCGGGTGCGATGTTGGGCAAGCTTCTTCTTTCTGAGCCTCAGTTTCCCCTTCTGAACGAGGAGGAGACCCTCTCCTGCTCCACACCTACGTTCCTAGGAAAACAATCACTTCAGAATCGGGTCAGCAGTTGGTCGGGGTACATGGGGGCGGAGGAGGCCCACGGGAGATGAAGCCCACAGGAGGTGAAGCCCGAAATCTAAAAGACGAAAAGAAATTTTGGCCCTTACCAGTAAGCTCGCTTCCCCCAGAAAGTGGCCAGGAAGGGGGTGGGGGGGGGGCCCGGGGAGAAGGAAGCGTCCCTCACAAGACATCAAAGACCCCGCTCAGAAGATCCTTCCTCTTTGATTTGGGGCTTACCTCTACATTAACTACCAGCACGGATAAACAGATCTTTATCTCTGTCTCCAGCCCAGCTCAGCCACTGAGCACTTCCCACTCCTCTTCCGTCCCAGCCGTTTGTCAACGGTGCCTGAACGAGGGACCCTGGAAAGCCGTGGCATCCGGCCACGGGGGATGCAGCGAAGCCCCCGCCCG
>JAJPUD010002614.1:185546-218997 GCA_023553655.1 Myrmecobius fasciatus
GGCTCAGTGGCGGAGGCACTGGGGAGTGGCGGGGGCAGCAACTTGGGAGGGGTGCACCGTCCTGGGACCCCAGAAAGCGGCTCTATTTCCTTGGCTTTAGTCCTGGCTGCTCTCTGGCACAGACCCACCCGTGCCCGGAGCGGTGATCCCGCGTTCTTCCCTCCGGAGACCCCCTTCAATTTGGCCAAACCTAAACACTTGGGGGTTGGGAAGGGAGGAGACGCGGAGTTTAGCAGCCGGGCTGGGAAGTGTGTGTGTGTGTGTGTGTGTGTGTGTGTGCGCGCGCGCGCGCTTGTGTTGGAGGGTATCAAAGAAACCCAGGGGCGTACAGAACTGGCACCCCCCGCACTGCCCCCCTCCCCCAAACACCCTCCTGCCCAGTACCCAGCAAGGCTGTGGCAGCTGAGAGGCCAGTCCCGTCCAAGCCCGCACATAAGGCAGGTTGGCAGAGAAGCGCGGGGGCACTTACCCGCTAGGAACCCCGATCCCCCGACGTTCGTCTCTCTGCCAGTCCCGCCTCGGCAGGCAGCGGCCCTGGGCACAGGGGGAGCAGACGTTTGGCTCGGCCGAGAGGGACAGCCTGTGGCGGCGCGGGGCCCGTAGGCGCTCTTGCGGCCGGCTCGGGCTCCCGCGGATCCTGAGACGGCTCGGGGATCCCTCCAGCCTGGGAGCCCGGGAGCCTTTCGGTGACTGAGACTGCTCGTGCCCCGAGCACCTGGGAATGTGGCCCGGAGAGTGGAGTTCAGACTGCTCTGGTGCTTGCGCTAAGAGCCGCCTCCTTATTTTAATCCACACTCCCTCCCGCCCCCTGCCCTCCCGCCTCCTAGCCCTCCCCTCCCCTCCCCTCCCCTCCTCTCTTCTCGTCTTCCTTGCCTGGTCCCAAAACCCTGCCCCGCGCCTGCGCACTGGGAAGAAAAGTTTCTCTGCCCAAGCACTCCCCGGGATAGGAAAGGAAGGAACGCGAAGTGGGGAGGCCCTCAGCGCTGCAGCCAGACCCGCTTCCCAGCCTCCCTTTCCTCCCTCCTTTTCCGCAGCCTGGACTCTTGGGCCGGGTAGCTTGAGACTGCCTGGACTGGGGAGTCTGTTCGGAGGCTCCCCAGAACCAAGGGCAGCTAGGAGGCCTCGGGGGCACGCTCCGAGGGGGCCTGGTTCCTCCTCTTGGAGAAACAGGGTGCCCGAGCGTGTCTCGTCCAGCATCCCGAGGTGCTGCTAAGCCTGGGGCTGGTCCCCCTTGGGCCGCGGCCGGCTCCGGAGGCAAAGCCCCGAACCCGTCACTCCTGCCCCGCTCCTGGCTTGCTCCCCGCCGAGCTCATGCTGCTCTTGGCCTTCCCGGAGCTGCGGAGTACCGGATCGGGCCATTCCCAGTAGAGCAAGGCTAAAAGGGGGGCGGGGGAGAGGATGGAGGCGGGGGGGGGGTCTGGACTAAGGCAGCAGCCGTAGCCCTCCCCCCCTCCCGGGAGAAAGGGCGCCTCTACCCCTTTGGTGCCCCTGGAGTTTCCAGAGAGCTGGAAAGTGCAGTCCCGGCTGGGCTAACAAGGACAGGGCGGCCCCTACTGGGAGCGCGGGCCGGGTGGGGTGCAGGCTGAGAAGGCACCTAGCTCAGCGGCCTCAGGAGGCACCCAGTGATCCGGCAGCAGCTAAGGCTTCTCCAGGGACTGTCCCCTCATCGGGTCTGCTAGGAGATGGCACAAGGGCCCGGGAAGACCCTAAGGTTCATGCGCGCCATGGGCGGCCCCTGCGTGAGCCGGGGCTGCTGAGCCCGGCTGCTCACAAGGACTGAGGACGAGCAGCGAGGGCTGGGGAGAACATGGGGACTCCCAGCCAAGGCGCGCCTGCTTTGAGGGTGGGTGCCTTTTGTTTGGGGATACTGGGGGGCTCCGAAGAGGATGCTCCTCCAAGTTCCCTGGAGCCCTTTCCAAATTCTGCTGCCCGGGCAAGAAAGTGCGTGCGTGTGCATGTGCGTGTGCGTGTGCGTGTGCGGGATTCCCTTGTGTGCTTGTCTCAGTGTGGGTGCACATGTGCGTTCATCCCTTCCTCCCCGGTGTCGTTCTCCTGTCTTTCTGTCTTTCTGTCTGCCTGTCGCTCGGTCTCGTCTTCTGATTCTCGTTCCGTCAGTCTGTCTCTTCCTGCCTGTCTCTCTGTCTTTTTGCTCCTTCTCTTTCTCTCTGTCTCTGCTGTCTCTCTGTCTCTGCTGTCTCTCCGCCTGAGTCTCTCCACTTAGATTCCTCCTCCGATCTCCCCCCCCCGCCCCCTTTGCTCTGTCCTCTCCCCTGCCCCGTGCTTCCTCTCTCCTAAAGCCTGCCCCTGTGCTAGCGTCCCCCTCTCCCCATTCCCCGGCCTAACAGGAGTCCTCCCTCCTCCGGTCCCTAACGGCGGAGCCTAGGAAGCCGCAGCCGGAGGAAGGGCTTCGCCCGGGGCTGTATGAACTAGGTGGGCGCTGGCGGCGGTCCTCCCCCGGCCTCTGCGTTGTCTTTCTTTCTGCCTGCAGAGGGCACCTGCTGGGTGAGGAGAGAAGGTCGGGGCCCTCGGCTGTGACCGCGGACTATTTTAGGAGTGTCCCCTCTTCCCTCCCCCCCCCCCGCAAAGCTTCCACCAGGACTAGGGTGGCGGCGGCCGCTGCGCCCTGTCCCTGCCCAGGCTCAGGCTGCTGCGTGGCTCTGGGAAGCCTAGTGTTCAGGGATTTGGGAGTGTTCCCCAAAGGCCTCGGAGCTTTTTCCTCCCCGGCCACACCCAGGCCCCAGACAAGCCCCCGCTTCTCTGCCGGCGACAGAGCCCCTTGGGCTCTACCTCTAAGCGGAGCTCTTCTGCTTGAGCTGGAGGAGCGAAAATTGAGGATGAAAAACAAAAAGCAGCAGGATTTCGGGTTCGGGTGGGCCGCGGCTTCCCCTGCGGCCTAGGCTGGAAGGCGCGGGACTACCATCTTAGAGCCGCTCCTTCTCCGCAGTGCGGTGCAGCCCGCTCCCCGGAGCCGTTGCAGGTGGTGCCGGGGCCCCGGGGCCTTTCGGACCACAGTTCCACAAGGCTTGGAGGCCGCTGGAGAAAACTTTCTGAAGGCCGGGCTCAGGCTCCTCTGCTTCCGGTTAGGCTGTGGGGGCTTGGGATCCGCGGACAGCCGGGGTCCAAATGGGAAAACTGAGGCAGATCCTCAGAGAATAAGGCGGACGCCAGACGTGGTCCAAGGGCAGAAACTGCTTCCGAGCTCTAGTCCTTCTGCCCCCTCCACTGCACCACAGGGGCGCGGATCTCTTCTCCCCCATCCCGTTCAAAGCACACCTCGATCTCCCCAGAGAGCCCCTTTGGGGTCCGTCCCACGCTCACACTTCCCATCCACTCTCCTTTCCTGCCCCGCCCAGCCTCAGGGGTCTCATTCTTTCGGGGCCGTTCGGCCCAAATTCTCCGAGTGGTGATCCCGCGGGCAGAGGAAGGGAATAGCGTTCCCGCTAGATCTCAGCAGGAGGGGAACTTCCTTCCGACCCAGGGGTAAAGGGAACCTCAAGGGAGAACCCTCGAACTCGAACCTCCTGCTTCTGAGGGTTCTCCCTTGAGGTTCCCCTTCCCCTTCTCTCCCTTTTAAAAAGAAAGCCCTTTTGCCTCGTCTTGAACTGGAGTTGGAGTTTGCACTTTCAACTCCCGAGGAGTTCCGTCGCCAGAGCTATAGGTGTCCCCCACGATCCCCCCTCACAAAAAAAGGCCGAAAGGGATTTGGGGAGCTCAAAGCATCGATATCACTAAGGGCTGGCGACCTGAGCACTGGGCCAGGAGTCTGAGATCTAGGAGCCTCAGAACACTGCCCCGGAGGCTCTGTTTAACAGCGTGGGCTTCTAGGCTCCAGCTGGGTGGCTCGGGACTTTGGAGGATTGGGGAGCTGAGTGTACAAGGGCCCCAACCCTGGAAGCTTTGCTGTCTGCAAAAAGGCAAGGGTGCTAGCAGCAGCGTGGCCCAAGAGGTAGCGGCAGCCCATGCCGGGTTGGGCCGGGATCTCGGGGCACCGAATTCTGTCCGGCCTACTTTCCAGCTCTGCCCTTCACTGTTCCTCAGGGATGAACCTCCTCTGTCCAGAGCCTCCTCTGCCTTCCTCCGCGATTCCCTCACTGAGAGGGGAAGAAAAACGAAAACCAGGGTCCTAGAAGAACTGGCCCGGCCTGCTGCTGCCGGGGTGGAGCACTCGTGTCCCGGGCCCCGTGGGGTAGAGAAATCTTGGGGAGTGAGCCCTGGGCCAGGCTCTGGAGCAGCAGCAGCCCCCAGAACCCAGGTGCAGCCGTCTGACGCTCTGAGCAGCCAGAGGTTGCTGAGACATTCTCTGAGGGGCCCCCACTGTACTCCCTTCCCCCAGGAAAGAGCGGAGAAGCCGCCAGCCTCATCCCGACCGGTTCCGTTAAAAAAAGAAAAGAAAGAAAAGAAAAAGAAAAAAAAAAGGAAAGGAAAGGAAAGGAAAAAAGAAAAGAAAAGAAAAGTAACTGGGAGGCTGACTTTTTTTTTTTCTCTTGGGTGTTCACCTCCCGAAGCAGGTGGAAGAAAACCCTTCTCATGCTGGAATCAATAGGGTCGCAGTAAAGCTGTGCGTAATTTGGAAAGATTTGGAGGCCTCAGTTTTGCTCTCTGTAAAATGGGAGGGATGGACTACTTGTTCTCTGGGGTCTTGTTTGTGTTGTCTCTGAGTGTAGGAGCCTCGAGTCTGAACGACTGCGGCTTAGCAGCTGTGTGGCTCCGAGGGTCTCCCCGCCACACACATTCCCCAACTAAACAAAAGAACCCATCAAGGCACGAAGAGAGCGTTAAGAACTGAAAAGCTACTGGAAAGGGCCGCCCGGGAGTTTGTGGGGATTATTAGTGTTATCTTTGATTAGATTCGTTTAGGAAGCCTTCGGCAAGGCGGAGGGAGGGAGGGGGAAAGTCTCTGCAGCCCTAATTTTCGTTTGCAGCATGGGGCTCCCGAACTGCGGCCTTGAGCTTCCCTACTGTTCTAGAGGTGCTTGAAGCTGGATCAACCCGGCTCCGCCCACCCCACGTAGCCTCTGCGACCCCACGAGTGCTCCGCACCCGCTACCCTCCTCTGTCACAGATACTCCATAGCCCCTGTCTTAGGACGCAACGGAGAGGTCCGGCTTGGGGGCGGGATGTAGAGCGGCTCTCCTGCCCTCCCAGGAGTCCCCTCTCCCCAGTAGCCAAGAGAAGGGAAGGAGGAAGCCCACTATGTCACAACCTCCAGGTTCGAGGTCTCAGGCGCCCCCTGTTCTTGCCCATCGTGTCCTTGCTCTCCCTCTAGCACAAACTCTCCCAGGAACCTTTCTCAGCCCCCCTTTTCCCGGCAGCCTGGGGCTTGTGTGGTCGCAAGCACCGGCGCAGAAGCCCCTCGCCATCCCACCTTGCAGACCTCAGGCCTCAAGCCCCTTGCGCTGATCCGCCCTGTAGACCAGGGCTGACCGGACAGACTAGCGGCCGGATCCCCTGGAACAGCCCAAAAGACCCAGGCGCGGAGAGAGAAGGGACAAACGTCGGGGGATCCAGGAAGGCTGGAGGGAGGCGGCCGGCCCAGGACTGCTGCTGAGACAATTCAAGAGGGAAGCAGAGAAGGCCCAGGACGGGGTCAGTGCAGGCGGGGGGGGGGGGGGGGAGAGAAGGGAGGCCCCCCCCGGGCCTCCCTCGGACCTTAGCGGGGGAGGGCGAAGTCGGGAGGATGCCCCTGGGGCAGAAGGCTGCCCGCCACGGGGCAGCTACAGACACAGCCCAGGCAAAAAGGAGCTGGGGGGAGGGGCAGGAAGAGGGGGGAACCAGAGAGGAGCTCGTGGCTGTGAGATGTGTGCATGGTGTGTATGGTGTGCGTGTGTGTGCGGTGTGTATGGTGTGTATGGTGTGTGTGTGTGTGTGTGTGTGTGTGTGTGTGTGTGTGTGTGGTGTAAAGAGTGGGACCGGGGTGCAAAGCTGGGTGGTGGGCGGGCGTGAGGTGCACTGTGCCGTGTGTCGCCGCCCTAGGGAGCGTCCCTATTTTCCTTCTCTTGGGATCTCTGCCCCAAATGCGGTCCGTATTCTGATTGGGACGGACCGCGCTCGGCCTCTGCCTTGAGCCCATTCCGGCTCGGGCCTTTCCCAGGAAGGCCTCCGGCCGCGCTCTGCCCTCTGCCTCCCAGCTTGCCTGGCTCCAGGAGCCTTTCTGGCTTCCCCTTAAGTCTAACGCCTCCCCTCCGCCGCCAAGCCCGCCGGGCCGGGCTGTCGTTGTCCATGGCTGGCTACTGTTCCCTAGGATGTGGGCTCCTTCTGAGTGGGGACCGACTTTCTTTTGCCTTTGTATCCCAAGAGACTTAGCACTGTTCTCGGCATACAGCAGGCATTTAATTCATGTCTGTTGACTGACTGACTGACTGATTGACTGAGGACCAGCTGGAACTGTCCTTGAAGTCAGGAGTCAGGTTTTCCATCCAGTCTCTGATACTTACTAAGCTTTGCTATGAGAGGCCAGTTACCCATGTACCCGAGCTTCAGCTTCGCTTTCTGAAACATGAGCGACTCTGTTGTTAGTAGGCTCCAGGGAGAAGAGATGTTGGAAACTCTTGGCAAACTCTGGGGCCCTGTACAGATGCCAGCCAGGTACCCACAAGTCTGCCAGGGTGTCCACTGGCTACTGTGCCCTGCGGCTTCCTCATGACAGTCCGGAGGGCTGGGCCTGGGAGGGGGGGCTCAAGCCGCCATTTCTGACGTGACTTCTGATAACTAAAGGGTGATGAGAGCTCCCCCAAAGCTTCCCTATGAACAAATGGCTCCTGGCCAGGGAGACAGTCACTTCCTGCAGGAGGGTGCTAGAAAGTTTTAGAGGTGAAGGGGTGGAGAGCATCTGCCACATCCTGGCTCTGCCCCCAAACCCCCTGGGCTCTGTGATGATAGATTGGACAGGCTCCACGGGGCCACTGAAGTTACCTGGGGGGGGGGGCTTCCAGGGCTGCCATTCCCCATTGTGTCCAGGCCTCGGACCCTCCCCATTCAGACCAGTTTCAGAAGCTTCCTGGTAGATCCGGAGCCAGCCGGGTCATCCTGCCTGGATCAGTCAGACTGAGGACTTCCTGACTATTGCTGGAGTCTCTGGGACAAGAGATGCCCGGTGAGGATGGGCAGCCAGAGGATGGAGGACTTGCTTTAGTCAAAGACTGTGCCTTGCCACTCCGATCAGAAAGGTAGGAGAGCTCAGCCAGGCTCTAATTCCTCAGAGGCACTGGAAAAGAGACCATGCTGACCTGGTAACGAGAAAAAAATCGAGTTGTGCTAATTAAGATGAGAGGAAAGAGACATTTATTGTGTTTACTATGTGACAGTCACCATGCTAACCATTTTACAAACACATCTCACTTGATCTTCACAGCCTTTGAGGTAGGCATTGTTATTCCCATTTACAGATGAGGAAATTGAGGCAAACAGACATTGTCACTTGCCTAGGGTCACACAACTAGTAAGTGGATTTTAACTCTGGTCCCCCGGGTCCAGTTCTCACGGGTTCTAATATGCCCACCATCAGCTAGCTGCCACTGATAAGTCCAGGTCCTCCTGATTTTCAGGCCAGCTTTCTCTCTACTGTTCCAGGTGAATTCCCACCTCACAGAATATGAGCAAGCCCACCTGCCTCCTTTTACATCAGAGGAAACAGAGGCACACAGAGATGAAGGGGCTCCCCCAGGGCCAAACAGTCCTCAGCTGCAGAGCTGTACATCCTATCCAGACTTCCAGCCTCCAAATCTAAAACTGTTTCTACTCGCCAAACTTGCATTGCTCGTTCAAGTTTCCAGTTTCCTCTCCTACCAGTTCCTTGGGAGAGTATTATTCTCCTATTTTACAAATGGGAAACTGAGGCTGAATCAGAGGCCATGATGTGGCCAGACATGCATAAATGCATAGAACATAAATCAGGGCATACACTACTAAGCCCACACTGTATAGGGGGTTATGACTGGAAACCTGAGAAGATTTGGGGAGGGAAAGAGAAAGCAGTACAGGTGAAAGGCCTGCAGAGATAGGTTGGGAAGGACCAAGAGAGAGACGCCATCTGCATCACGGAGCATTGGGATCTGTGGCAGAATGGAGTCAAGAGTGGGGGTTTCAGGAGCAACGTCGCCATGGAGATTCAAGGGCAGAGAAGGAGGAAGGCTTTGAGAAGCAGGAGCCTTCATGTAATTAAGCATTTCCAGGCCAGTTGGTCTTTCAGCTACTTCTGGCTCTGGGAAAGATGACCTGGGCTGGATGCTGGGAGGGACAATCCTTAAGAAAACCTGCCACCTGCTGGCCACTGAGGAACATCCTTCTGCAACCTGTTCACCCGGCTGAAATAGGGCCAAAGTGGCTGGAAGGGAAGGACCTCAGACACCACTTTGTCCCATCCCCCTCGTATTACAGGGGGAGGGGGAGGAGGCAAGGTCTGGACAGTAGTGTGCAAAGGCCACATGTGGGTTGAAGCTCGCTCAACTCCCAATCTAGACCAGGGTGAGTCATTTCCTAGTCACTCTAGGGACATTTAGCCCTTCTGAACTGAGACTCCCTCAACAATCCACTCAAGAGCAGCGGATCTTTGGGCCCTGTGGAATGAGTTCTACTCCCACCCAACCCCCGCCCCAAGTTAAACCCTGCTTTAGAAATGCCCAGATATTCGATTTCTTGGGTCACTGCTCCAAACCAGAACTTGCCTTCACTTAGACTTGTGGCTTGGGGGGGAGGGCGTGTTTTGTTTTGCTTTTTAATCAGACAAGAATCTGGAGGAATTTACATGGTTATTTATTTCTGGATGGAAAAGAAGGGCTCGAGCCCCACAATGGGAGCTGGAGAGGAGCTCAGAGTGGGAGCCGGAGGGGAGCTCATAGGCTTGATATCCAGAGCACCCCTGAAGGACAGATCCCGAGGCTCCATGCAGGGAGAAGGCTCAAGCTTGGCTCCTGGCTTTGCCACTCACTATGAGGGAGACCTGGCAAAAGTTGGCTTTCCTTGCTGAGCTTTCACTGTCAACTCTAAAGAACAAAGTGATTGTACAAAATGCCCTCTAAGGGCAGCAGCTCAATTCTTCCAAGGTGATCCTCCAGATTTCTTGCTCTCCTGCTCACAAATTTTTCAATGGCTCCCTATTGCCTCTAGGAAAGAATACAAATGCCTCTGGTTGACCTTTCAGACCCCCCACGATCTGGCCCCCATTTTCCTTTTCAGCCTAATTCCCCATCATGCTCGTTCCAGAACTCTGTGATTTAGGACTAGCCAAATAACCTCCTTGGACAACAGTTTCCTCATCAATCAAATAGGCTTTGTCTTAGTTGGCCCCTTTGGAGCTCGGGGTGTCTTTGAGCACTTATATATACCTCCCTGGCTTTGCTCCCTGTTCCAGAAAATGAGGCAAGTTGGACCAGGCAGCCTTTGAGGCCCCTTCCAACTTGAAATCTCTGGTCTTAGGACCTGCATGGCCCCTACCAAGGTCACTTCTCACTCCTTCCCCAGACCATCTTCTCTATGTCCATTTCCAATCTATTTCCCCACCCATCCCCAGTAAGCTCTAAGCTCCCCAAGGCCAGTTATTTTACTTGGGCTTTTGCATATGCACTCTAGCTTCTCTCTCTTGGCTCCCTTCCTCTGCTAGAGCCCTCACACTCACTCCATGGGAAGCTAACTACAATTCCCCTCAGGGATTTTGGGGTGACCCTGAGCTTCTGTATGTCTCTCATGGCCAATCAACTCTGGTAGCTTTTAGAAAAAGTATTTACTGAAAAGTTGTTTCCACAAACATCTGTTGCAAATCAATCCCCACCCCCACCCCAACCACGTGTCTATTGTCCCCTCCACAACAAGCTCCCCAGGGGCAGTATACTCTACCAGTGAGACTTGTCCACAAGGAAGTGTGGTGGTAAAGAGTAGTTTGAAAGTCTTGACACTGAGTCCTTTTCTGTCTTTCCAGGGTCCTCATGATTTTCCTTTAACTGTAGGCTGGGCTCTGAGGAGCTGTGTATTTCTAGAGTGCACACACTGAATGTTGCTAGGTTATGATGTCCAAATCCCTGAAGCTTCTACTATACGCTGGTGACAAGATTTCCACATCTACTTCTTCATCTACCATTGGTCAGAATCGTACTGACAGCCATTGGTACCAAATCCAGCAGCTTCTGTCATGGCCTTTGGTCCTTCATGGTGTTTTTTATGAGAACACTGGAGCTCCCAAACTCTGCTGGATGCTGCTTGGATATGTATACCCCAATACAATAGTAGTTCACCTAATATCAGGAGAGAATAAATACCAAAGAAAGACAGTCGCCATATTCCCATGGACACTGGCATCCATTTGGAGAAATGCCTTCCTCACCTGGCAGCTCAGGCTCTGCTCTAAACCTGAACCCCCCAGAAGCAGCTAAGGGGTGGTGTCAGGAAGACCTGAGAGCAAATCCAAGCTTAGGCATTTATTGTGTGACCCTGGGTCAGTCACTCAAGCTCAATTTCCTTGTCTGTAAAAGGGGGATAAAAATAATAGTACCTACCCCCCAAGGGGTGTTGTGAGGATCCACTGAAAATCCACATAAAAGCACCATATAAATGTTAGTTGTTTTATATAGATATATAGATATAGATGGAGACAAAGAAAGAGCAACAAGAAGAAAACATGAGAAGAAAGAAGAAAAAGGAGAAGAAAGGAGGAAGAAGAGGAGAAAACAGAGAAGGGGGGAAAGAAAGATGGGAAAGAGAGAGAGAGAGAGAGAGGGAGAGAAAGGAAGAGGGAGAGGGAGAATAGCAGTTCTCAGTCAAAGCTGCCATCCCTTGCCTATGCACACTAAATTTCAGATCAACCACTCCCCAGTCACAGGTTCTTATAGCTCTTCAGCCAATTACTGTGCATCACAACAGTATTTTTGTTATTGTTCAGTTCTTTCAGTCGAGTCTGCCTCTTTGCAACCCCACTTCAGGTTTTCTTGGCAGAGTTACTGAAGTGGTTTGCCATTTCCTTACCCAATTCATTTTATAGATGAGGAAACTGGGGCACACAGAGTGAAGTGACTTGCCCAGGGTCACACAGCTAGTAAGTTCCAGAGATTTCAACTCAGGAAAATGAGTCTTTCTGACTCTAGCCTCAATGATCTATCCACTGTATCACCTAATAGCCCAACACAGTTTTAACTCAGAGTTGATACAACTGTAAATCAGCTCCCCAGAGTCTGAAGTAGACTGGTAGCAAGTATGAAAAATCTGTTCATACTTCAAAGAATGGAGCTTCATGGGCCAGTTTTCCCATCATGCCCACAAGGAATCCAGCACCATGTACACAGCCAGAATATTTGTTGAATTACTGAATTGAGCGGACAAGGTTTCCCAAAGCTCATTAGGGCAACATTTGGGGCCAGATAATTTATCATGTGAGTAAGATAAATAGTTTGGACTTCCCCATGCTGCTAGGGCCACTTACTGGTGTGAGGCTCCACACCCTGGGGGGCAGCAAGATGTGATTTTTGTTGTTGTCTACCTCTCCCTTCAGCACTCTCAGATTCCCACGGCCAAGCAAAGTGAGCACGAGCTCCCTGACCTCCCATGGAGGCTGGCTGTCCTTCATCTTCCTCTCATGGCCACATGACAGGGTGATCCCCACCATAAGGATATGGAGTACGTCAGTGGGTCATGGATAATGTCAGCTTGTCAGGACACAGCTCACGCAGACAGGATATTTCATCCAGTAAATCAAACCAAAGAGTCAGATAATAAATCATTGAGTTTTCAATATTAGGGCCCACGTGTCAGCATCCCCTTTTGCATCTCAGAACTTTTTGAAGTTTCCAAGGCTTCAGGCTCTGTAGCATTAGGGCCTAGAAGGGACCTCATAGATCCTCTAGGCCAGGGGTCCTCCTTTCTTTATGCCCTGAACCTCTTCGGGAGTCTAGAAAAGTCAATGGACCCCTTCTCATTATAATGTTATTAATATATAAATAAAGTAAGCAGTCCACATAAAATTACCAAGGAAAGCAGCTATTTTGAAATACGGTTATCAAGATATCTTTTAACTAAACTCATATTCACAGACTGTGGCTTTACCTGCTCTATTCCACCCCACCCCACTTTTTACAGATATGGGAACTGAGGCCCAGTGAGGAGCAGGAGCTCGACCAAAGTCCCAAAGGCAGAAAATAGGAGAGGCTGGTTGACTTTTTGTTTTTGCTGAGACAATTGGGGTTAAGTGACTTGCCCAGGGTCACGCAGCTAGGAAGTGTTAAGCGTCTGAGGCCAGATTTGAACTCAGGTCCTCTTGACTTCAGGGCTAGGGCTCTATCCACTGTGCTACCTAGCTGCCCTTGCTGATTGCCTTGTTAACTCCAGATTGAAGGAGCTGCCGCTGTCTCTTTTCATCAAGAAAGGCCTCCCTTCTTTCCAGGTAGGAGGCAAGAGGAGATGAGGGCTCTTTATTGATGGAAGTGCTTGACCAAAAAGCAGATATTCTGCAGGGTTTCTTCTGTCCACTACATCCAGGCTGGCTTGGCTCAGCCATGGGGGGAGCTCTAAATCCAGCCCTTGGTATCACAGCCTCATCCTGACTTTCACTTCCCACCCTTGTCAGCACCAGGCATGAGTTAGGTGATGATTTTGCAGATTTCTGACAAGATTTTATTATTTTTTTTATTAAAGCTTTTTATTTGCAAAACATATGTATGGGTAATTTTTCAACATTGACCCTTCCGTTACAAATTTTTCCCCCTAGTCCCCACCCCCTCCCCTAGATGGCAGGAAATCCACTACATATTAATTATATTAAAAATTCTTGACAAATCGAATATTCGTATACATATTTTTACAGTTATCTTGCTGTGCAAGAAAAATCGTGTCTACAAGAAAAAAATCAGAGAAGGGAAACACAATGCAAGCAAACATCAATAGAGAGCATGGAAATGTTATGTTGTGGTCCACATTTCCCATCCCTCTCTCTGGGTGTATATGGCTTTCTTCACCGATCAATTGGAACTGGTTTGAGACATTTCATTGTTGCAAAGAGCCATGACCATCAGAATTGATCATCACATAGTCTTGTTGTTGCTGTGTATAATGATCTCCTGGTTCTGCTCGTTTCACTCAGCATCAGTTCATGCAAGTTCTGACAAGATTTTAAATAGAACATAAAACTAGAGGAAGAGTTTCAGAATTCTAAAAAGCCAAGAGCTTATTTCCTCTCGTTTTTGAAGGAAAACCGTGAGGTCCACTGAGTCAGTCACCACTAATTCAGTATCGGCTGTGTGTCAGGCAAAAGGCCAAAGAACACTCCCTGTCTTCAAAGATTTAAAGTCACCTGGCGGAAACCACATGCAATCTACTTTGTACACAGAGGATAAATACAAAATAATCACTGGGGAAAGCGGGTGCATTAAGAGCAATCACAAAGGCTTCTTGAGGAAGGTGGAGTTTTAGCTGGAAATTGAAGGGAATTGAAGCCGAGAATGGGGAGAGGAGGAGGGAAAGAATTCCAGGAACGGGGGGCTGCTGCTGAAAATGCCCGGAGGTGAGAGCGGTTCAAGGAACAACCGGGACGCCTTTGTCACCAGGAGCCTTCAGCAAGAAAGAAAATGGCTTCAAGGTCAGCTACTACCCAGCTGGCAAATTATTCAACTTGAAAAGTCGGCAAGCCAAAACTAAAATAGAGGGAGGGTTGGCACTTGACTTTTTGTCCACAAATAATTGTGCCCTGAATGCGGTCTCTGAAACCAAGAGGCAACAAAATATGAATCGACTCTCTGCCACTTGTACTAATCCTGGCTGGGCAATTGATTCCAAGGGAGGGCATGTTCTTCACCAGACAGCACCTCGCCTTCCATAGATAGAACCAGCACTTACGGGTATCAGAGAGATTTGGAAGGCTGGGGATGAGTTCACTTACCTTGTCCTTCTAGGGCTAAACACAGAGGTGGGGTTGTCCCACACATTGCCAGAGCTAGCTCAGTGTTGGGAAGGGTACAGAGAAAAGAGTTGGAGAGAAGAGCTTAGTAGGCTCTTTGAAGGTCTACAGAGCTCTTGTGTTGACTTCATTGTCATATTCCTGGGAAATCTGGACGGTCTACCAGAGCCATGCCAGGAAACTGAGTCATGAACATTTGAATTGTCTTAGGAAGATTCTGAAGATCCCCTGGAAGGATAAGATCCCAGATACTGAGGTCCTTTCCCAAACTAAACTGCCCAGCATCCCAACTCTGCTGCAGGGAGCCCAACTCTGACGCACCGGCCACGTGGTACAAATGCCAAATATATGTTTGTCTACACAAATATTGTACAGAGGACTCAGACAAGGCAAGGGCTCCCCCGGAGCTTGCAAGAAGTGGTACAAGGACACTCTCAAGGTCTCTCTTAAGAACTCTGGAACTGATTTGTGACATGGGAGACTGCTTAGCATGGCATGCCCCATCAGAGAAGGTGCAGAGTTCGGTGAGCAAAGCAGAATTACGACAATTCAAAAGAAATGCACAAATTTAGAAACACATCCACTCCAAAAGCTCAAATGGACTATTTGTAGCTGACCTGCAGCAGAACCTTCAGAGCTCATGCTGGTTTGATCAGCCACAGTTGGGTAAGCTGTCCCTCAACCCCAATGTAGGGGTGCCATTTTGCTCCTCGTCAAGTACAATGGTTGAGCAACAACCTGGGGGTGAGAATGGGTGAAGGATGTAAGAAGTTTGGAAAGGTGTGAGGGGGCAGCTTATGAACGGCTTTGAAAGCTAAACAGAAAATTTGATATATAATTCAGGAAGCAACAGAGAGTGGCTAATAATTTGTTGAATGGGGGGTGACATGATCGAGCCTACACTTGAGTCAGATCAATTTTCTTGCCATCTGTGGGGAAGGTGGACTGGAGTGGAGAGAGACTTGAGGCAGGCTGACCACTAGCAGCCATTGCAATATGCCAGGTGTGAAGCAATGAGGGTCTATGGGGCTGAGAAGAGGGTGTATACAAGAGATGGGAGTGGCTATTAGATCCTTGGATCCCAAAGAAAGGCCCAAAGTAGAAAGTGTTGCTAGGGCTGATCTTTGAAAACAAATAGGGATTCCCTGAAGGAAAAAATCCATAAGCATCAGGAAGAAACTGGAAATATAGGAGGAGGGGTCTAGGACAAGGTACCCTGGCTTGCACGGCTCTGAAGTCTCACAGCAAAGCCCCTTCCTCCCTCATATGCAGAGGGAAGGAGAGGGTTCAAGAAGATCATCTTTAATGTCCTCTCCCAGCTTTAGTTTTCCCATTTGTAAAATGAGAATTAAAATAAGCTTGTTTCACAAAATCCTGGGGGACCCCAAGGGAATGATAAAGATGGTGAATTTTATAAGCATTTCAAGGCCCCAACGGTTTAAATAGCCAGGTCAGGATTTGAACTCAGGACTTCCTGATTTTCCATGCACAGATAAAGCACAAGATAAAACTTAAAGCATTGTAAAGACACAAGTGGAAATTATTATTATCAGTATTATTATTTCTGATCAGAACAGAAGAAAGCCACACTGTTGATTCTTTTGTCTCGGACCCAGAGTTTTGATTCTTTGCATCCAAACAACTAGTCCTTGCCAGCTCATAGTGAGCTTGCTAGCTACTAAAAATCCCCCAGACTTTTTCAGTGGGACTGCCTTTTCCCTCCATCCCTTCCCACTGTATTTGAGTAGATAATATTTGAGACTTCCAGAGAGGCTTCTTTATTTCTGTTGATTCTATTTCATTCTTTTTACACTAGTGAGTGAAGGAGGACAGTGGGCAAGAAACAAAGAAGGAACAAATGAATGAATGAATGAATGGAGGAAGAAAAAGAAAGAAAGGGAGAAGGGAGAGAAGGGAAAGGAAGAGAAAGGGGAAAGTAGAAGGGGGAGGAATGGGAAGGTAGGGAAAGAATGAAATGAATGAATAAGGTAAAGAATGGACAAACACAAAATGAATGAATGAATGAATGAATGAATGAATGAGTAAATGAATATCCTAGGCCCAAATTGTAGAAATGTCTTGGGATCAGAAGCCTTAATGTTGCCTCTGAAATCACCCAGAGAGATAGATAACCAATTTGTCTGGGCCACTGCCCAAAATCATTAAAACCTGGACTCAGAGCTGTGAGGCTTTAGATTTATTTCCGTGGCATATCTGGGAAAAAAACACTTTTGAGAAGAAAATAAAAGAACTGTACCTTGCAGGGCTATAGTGGGGGTCAATTAATTGCAAGAGATCTTTAGCACAGAGTCTGGAATACTGTAGGCACCCAATGAATTACTCATCTCCTTCTCTCACCGTGGTTTGTTGGGACATCTTGGTCTGGTCGGGCAGGATCCTCTCTCTGTGTTGCAAGTGAGCAAAATTCAGCTCATTTGAAGTTTGGACCACAAAATGGATGAGATCTGCTTTCTAGAGAAGAGTAGAAGACTAACTGGGAGAGGAAATAATTACTACTAATAGTTATCCCTTAATCATATGAAACTTCAGACAGCACCCCTCTAAAATAGATGTACTAGCTGTCTCCATTGTATAGCTGAGGAAACTGAGACAAATTGAGTTGTGACTTGCCTAGGCACCCAGCTGGGAAGAGTGGGCTAAATTGAAACATAGGACTCCTGATTTTGGCTCTATCCATTGCACTACCCAGCTTCCTTTGTGACAACTAATGGTGTTTGGGTATGATGCTTGCCCGTTCGGGGAGCATCCCTCAGCCTTCCATCAGATCCTCCAGCTACTGACTGGAGTGGGGACAAGAAGTCACTGGATCTCACCTTTTGATAGGATCCGGTAACCCAAATGCCTCCTTGACTCCTGTTGTCCTTCCAACCCTTCTCAAAAAGAACTAGGAAGCGCTTCCTAGGAAGACTGTTTTCCAGATCCCCAGAGGCTACCAGGCCACTTTTATCTTTCTCTCCCAGGAGACACTGGGGCACGTCATGTGAATGAAACTCACACTCCAAAGGAACAGAGTTTTTAGCCAATACTGCCATTTGCCAGCTACAGGGCTGTTACACTAGAAAGAGTGCTGGTTTTTTTTAACAAGGGAGTTAGTTGTTTCAGGGGAAGATTGTGGAGTTTGGAGTCAGGGAGACATGGATTCAAATCCCACCTTAGGTAGTTATGAACTGTATGATCTTGGACAAGTTAGAATCTTACTTGGAGGTCACATGAATCATGAGTGTCACTTAAGGAGACAAGGGAATATGAATTAGTATAGCACCTACTATGTGCCAGACATGTAAGAACATTACAATTATTAATGCATTCGATAAGACTCCCTCTTGAGCCAGCCTCTGCTATCACTTGATGACCTCTCTCATCTGCTGCTGTGATAATTCCGTGGCCATTTCTAGGCAGATGACTCCCAGATGTATCTGTCCAACTGTAACCTATCTCCTGACCTCTGGGCTTGCATCTCCTCTGCCTATTGGACATAGAATCGGATGTCATAGAGACATCTGAAGCCAGGTTTTTCTCTTGCCTGAGGACCCTTGCCCTTCCTAGCTTACTGTTGAGGATGCTCAATCTCCCAGATTCACAACTGAGGCGTCATCCTTAACTCTCATTCTCTCTCTCCTACAGCCAATCAGTGGTCGAAAGCTCTCTACTTTGCAATATATATTAGAAACACGCCCTTCTCTCTTCTGAGGCTTCTACCACCCAGGGCAGTCCCTCATGATCTTATATTTGGACTATGACAATGGCTGCCGGGCCATCTGCCTGCATTAAGCCTCTCCTCATTCCATCTTCCACTCTGCTGCCAAAATAATCTTCCCAAAATGCAGGTGTGACCAGGTTGTCACTTTCTTAAAAAAAGAACAATTAGTGGCTTCCTATTATGTCCAGAATAAAAAAAAGTCATCTTTTGGCTTTAAAAGCCTCATAACCAAGCCCTCTCCCACCTTTCTGGTCTTCTTATGCCCTACTCCCCACCCAGATCCAGAATCAAAGAAGATCCTCCATCTCTTGACTTGGTATTTTCTCTGACAGTCCCCTATTCCTGGAACACAAGCGTTCCTTGTCTCTGCCTCCTGGCTTCCCTCACGTCCCTGATAAAAAGAAATCTTTCTAGTTCTCCTTTGACATTTGTATTTTCTCTCTGTCATTTCCACTTTATCCATCTAATTCTTGATTGTACTTGCTATCTCCCTAGTTAGACTGTAAGTTCCTTGAGGGCAGGGACCATCCTTCCTTCCTTTATATCCCCAAGTTTCAGCTCAGTGTCTAACACATAGAAGGCTTTTAATAAATGTTTATTGACCCAATTTAATCTCTCTGTGCCTCAGTTTCCTGTACCACAAAAGTAGAGTATTGGGCTCAGTAGCATCGAAGGTTCTTTCTGCTCACCAGCTTGAATCTGTGTGGGAAGCATGAAAAAGAACGACTCTCCAGAAAGAGTCTACTCTCCTGTCGATTTGGGGGGGGGAGGTAGATATGTAAATGAGCACATGGTTTCTACCGGGGAGCAGTGATGGCTGCTCAGTTTAGCCGCTTTATGAAAACATTAAATGTCATTACTTATTTCTTCATGTCGAAAATGTAAACTTCAACTTCCCCCCCCCTTTTTGGTCAACGAGGATCACTTTTACTGCAATCTTCAGGCCAGATGTTCCCGGGAGTAAGTGGTACCAGCTGCAGGGTTGATGGGGAGGCTCCGACAGCCTCAGACACTCTCCTCAGCTCGAAGGCCTTTTCTGCAGCCACAGTGACATGACAGAGGAAATCGTACCTGCCTTTCCCGAGCCGCTCAGGAAATGAGGGCGAAGGCTCAAGCGGGGGCCTTGGGAGGAGGGAAGGCCGCCAAACCGCGCACATAAGTTCCCCTCTCCTTTCAATTAGCCTGGGAGATTGGGGAGGGCCTGGGACTTGCTGACTTCCCATCGAAGCCATTTCCAAAGGCCGTCTGTAGTGCCACCCCTGATTAGCCCCATTTCGCCTTGTCTCAAGACGAAGACATTTTGCTTGATTTTTTCCATGCTCGCCGGAGCCCTGTGATCTCCAGTGGATGTCCTATTGTTTTTGAATTTCTCTCGAGTTTCCAGGCGCCTGCTAGCATTTATCCTCCTTGTTCCCCGGGGACTTGGAGAATTCCTCACTGGAGTCCCATCTCAGCATCAGCTTTTCCAAAGAATACAAGTCAGCTTCCCTCTATCTTCGGCTCCAATGGAAAGGGCTCCATTCAGCCAAGAATATCTATAGGATTTTGGGGGGATGGGGCTTTTGCCCCCCAGTGTACTGACCTATTATCCAAGAATTACATCTTGCTGTAGAAGGAAGCCAAATTCTCTCTGTCTCTGTCTCTGTCTCTGTCTCTGTCTGCCTCTCTGTCTCTGTCTTTGTCTCTGTCTCTCTGTCTCTCTGTCTCTCTCTTTCTCTGTCTCTGTCTCTGTCTCTCTCTTTCTCTGTCTCTGTCTCTTTCTTTCTCTGTCTCTCTCTGTGTCTCTCTCTCTGTCTCTCTGTCTCTGTCTCTGTCTCTGTCTGTCTGTCTGTCTGTCTCTCTCTCTCTCTCCTGCCTCTCTTGTCTATATGTTTGTAAGCCCCGCCTTTCCTTTTTTCTTCATTCTTGTTCTCCTTCACTTCCTCCTCCTTCACCACTACCACTACCACCACTTCCTCCAACTTCTTCTTCTCCTCCTCTTCTTCTTCTTCCTCCTCTTCCTTTTCTTCCTTCTCCTTATCCTTTATCTTCTCCTCCTCCTCCTTCTCCTCCTTCTCTTTCTTCTTCTTCTTCTTCTTCTTCTTCTTCATCTCCTCCTCCTTCTTCTTTTCTGTGTTCTTTTTCTTCTCTTTCTTCTTCCTCTTCTCTTCTTCTTTCTCTTCTTTTCTCTTTCTTTATCTTCTTTCTTTCTTTTGTTCTCCTTCTTCTCACTTCTTTTTCTCTTTTGTCTTTTCATATTTTTTCCTCTTTCTCATATTTCTCTCTATCTCTTTCCTTTCTATGCCTCTTTTTCTTCTATTCACTAATAGATCTACACTCATCACATCGACTCCAAAGTCTGTATTCAGATGCTCCATCTCAAAGGTGAAGGACATTAGAACAAATTCCTCCCTCCATCTCCATTTTCATTTCTTCAATGATCTTTTTCTGAAGGTATCCCTACTCCCCTACACACACACACACACACACACACACACACACACACACACACACACACGTAAAGTGATGAAAAAACCCTGGAAGTTCTCAACCAGATTAGCTCAACATCCAAGCTGTCAAAGTAGACCTTGAGGAAGCTCATCCATTTGGAATTGGTCTTTCCCTATCCTTTGCTCTTTTTTTTTCAAAATTCCCCATGGGTGTCAGTTCTAAAGAAGTCAGGTGTCTAGAGAGGTAACCTAGGAAGACTCCAGTGACTCCCTAAATAAGTGAACTGTTTTCTAGGGGGGAAAGAACACCTCATGGTCTAGCTGTGCCAGATCTAAAACTATATTATAAAGCAGTGGCATCAAAACCATTTGGTACTGGCTAAGAAATTGATCAGCCGATCAGTGGCATAGGATAGAATCACAGGACGAACTAGGCAATGACTATAGCAGTCTAGTGTTTGATAAACCAAAGACCCCAGCTTCTGGGATAAGTACTCACTATTCCACAAAAACTGCTGGAAAAATTGGAAACTAGTATGAAAGAAACTAGAGTTTGACCCACACCTAACACCACATACCAAGATAAGATCTAAATGGGTTCATGATTTAGACATAGAGTGATATTGTAAGCAAATTAGAGGAACATAGGATAGTTTACCTCTCAGACCTATGGAGATGGAATAAATTTATGTCCAAAGAAGATCTGGAACTCTTAATTGAACACCAGATAGATAATTTTGATTATATTAAGTTAAAAAGTTTTTGTACAAACAAAACCAATGCAGACAAGGTTAGGATGGAAGCAATAAATTGGAAAAATCTTTAAATTTAAGGGTTCTGGTAAAGGCCTCATTTCTAGAATATATAGAGAATTGACTCCTATTTATAAAAATTCAAGCCACTCTCCAATAGATAAATGGTCAAAGAATATGAACAGACAATTTTCAGATGATGAAATTAAAACTATTTGTAGTCATATGAAAAAGTGCTCCAAATCACTATTGATCAGAGAAATGCAAATTAAGACAACTCTGAGATAGCACTACACACCTGTCAGATTGGCTAAGATGACAGAAAAAATATAATGATGAATGTTTGAGGGGATGGGGGAAAACTGGGACACTGCTGCATTATTGGTAGAACTGTGAATGGATCCAACCATTCTGGAGAGCAATTTGGAACTATGCTCAAAAAGTTATCAAATTCTGCATTCCCTTTCACGCAGCAGTGTTTCTATTGGTCTTATATCCCAAAAAGATCTTAAAGGAAGAAAAGGGACCCATATGTGCAAGAATGTTTGTGGCAGCCCTTTTTGTAGTGGCTAGAAACTGGAAACTGAATGGATGCCCATCAACTGTAGAATGGCTGAATAAATGATGGTATATGAATGTTATGGAATATTATTGTTTTGTAAGAAACAACCAGCAGAATGATTTCAGAGAGGTCTGGAGAGACTTGCCTGGACTGATGCTGAGTGAAATTAGCAGAACCAGGAGATCATTATACATAGCAACAACAACACTATATGATGATCAATTCTGAAAGACATGGCTCTCTTCAATAAAGAGATGTTTCAAACCAGTTCCAGTTGTTCAG
This sequence comes from Myrmecobius fasciatus, assembly GCA_023553655.1. Taxonomy (NCBI): domain Eukaryota; kingdom Metazoa; phylum Chordata; class Mammalia; order Dasyuromorphia; family Myrmecobiidae; genus Myrmecobius; species Myrmecobius fasciatus. The sequence goes on from JAJPUD010002614.1 coordinate 207,166, forward strand.
TGATGAAGATAGCCATCTACACCCAGAGAGAGGGATATGAAATGTGGACCACAACATAGCATTTTCATGCTCTCATGCTTGCATTATGTTTCCCTTCTCAGATTTTTTTTCATATAGATCTGATTTTTCTTGCACAGCAAGATAACTGTAAATATATATATATATATACACACATAGTCAATTTGTCAAGAATTTTAACACAATTAACATGTATTAGACTTCCTGCCATCTAGGGGAGGGGGTGGGGGATAGGAGGGAAAAATTTGTAACAGAAAGCTTTGCAAGGGTCAATGATGAAAAATTACCCATGCATACGTTTTGGAAACAAAAAGCTTTAATAAAAAAAATTTTTAAAAAAAGAAAGTACACCTCAGGAGTTGAGTCCAACTCCCTTCATGACTTTCCTGAGCTGGGGGTTGCCATGGTGTCCTGGGAAAAGCAAACTATGGAAAGCTTAGCCGCTTAGAGTCATTGACAGCTTCTTTCATATTCTTCCTCTGCCCTGGTGGCTCAGAACCAGCCCATTGGCCAGAGGTTTCTCCATTGCCTGTACCATCACACTCTTCCATGCACACCAGATCTTTATGTTTGGCTTCCTTTTCCATCAGGTGTGTTCTGATCTAACCCAAGGCCTCATCTTGAAGTCAGAACCTAATACATGTGTACTTACTTAGATGGAGTTGAATGGCAGGGATTGGATTCGAGTGACAAGTCCACAGTGAGCTGGAGGTTGAAATCTTGGCGACTTCTAACAACTTGTCTTCACAGAACCTGTGAATATCAGAGAGATCCAAAAGGGACACAGTGGGTCATGAAGTCTCAAGCCTTCCTGAGCCAGAACCCCTCTACACTGAACTACAGTGCCACTGCCTCCCAGAGGAGCCCCATCACCTCTGGGATTAACAGCTCTTGTTAGAAGCGCTTTGCTTTTAGACGTAGGGATAGGAGTTAGAACTGGGGTTTCATTGGCATTGGGGACACCACATAAGGAAGTTCTCTCTACCAGTCCAAGTGGGCACCTTTTCCATTTCCTTCACCATTCCCAGTCTTAGAGGGCTTTCCTGCCAAGCAGACAAAATTGGCTTTTCTGTAACTGCCCCTGATTGTTCCATTCTTTCCATTTGGATGGCTCTGATTAGGAAAGCTCCCTTTACAGCAGCTCTAACTATGTCTCTTTGCAACCTGTTGCCCTGGTTTGATCCTCTGAGACCAAATGGAGATTCTAAGTGGAAGCTCTCCTCTAGACCCTTCTCTTTCCCATACTTCAGTATTTTTTGTATTACTCCAATACATAGATTAGCCTCAATCTTAACCCTGATGATAAGTACTCTGGATAGTTCAATTTAAAATCATTTTTTTTCAGTCTTGTTCAGCTCTTCATGATCCCATTTGGGATTTTCTTGGCAAAGGTCATGGAGTTTCCCATTTCCTTTTCCAGCTCATTTCGCAGATGAGGAAACTAAGGCAAACAAGGTTAACTGACTTGCCCAGGATCACTAGTAAGTGTCTGGAGCCAGATTTCAGTTTGTGGTGGTGAGTCTACCTGACTCTAGCCCTAATGTTCTAACCACTTTGTCACCTGATGGATCATAGATCATAGATTTAGAACTGGAAGGGGCCTCAGGGCCCCCTTTATTTTTAGAATGAACAAAAACAAAAACTGCATCCGCAAGAATGAAGGGGTTTGCTCGTGATCATAAAGCTGAGTGATAGAGACTCCAAACTCATCACTCCAGACTTCTATCATAACAAAGGATGAGTGACTGAGAAACACAGGCATGAACACTCTGATAGGGAGATGAAGCTTCAGAGAGGATGGGGAACAGTGACCAGTATCTTCAGAGCATATCCTCTGAGGCTCAGGGATGAGTGACGGAGTCTGACTGTGCTGGAATATGGGGCTTATGTGTGCGTGTAAACATATGTGTGTTATATGCACACAGATACACACATATATGCACATTCACACATATAAGCAGACACACTGTCATTATCTTTAGTTTCTGAAGAGGACCAAAGTGACATTGCTTTGTTAGAATTGCGTTACAGAGTGTCCGACTGAGGCTGACCAGACCAATATGGGCTCAGAATGCTCCACCACCAGTCGGACACAAATAGTGCATGTGAACATTGGGGGAGATTCTCTAATTGTGATGTTTCACCTTTCCTTTGGGCTAATTCCATTCTGCTTTGCTCATAGAGCACAGCCCCTTTCCTGATGAGGGCGCCCCATATGGGGCTGTCCTGGGCCAGGGTCTCCCATATCATACAATAGATTCTAAAGTTTTAAGAGAGACCTTGAGAGTGTCCTTGTATTGCTTTTTCTGACCACCTTGTGAGCATTTGCCCTGTGTGAGCTCTCCATAAAATACTCTTTTTTTGGCAAGTATACATTTGGCACTCAAACAATATGGCCAGCCCCATGGAGTTGTGCTCTCTGCAGTGGAGTTGAGATGCCGGGCAGTTTAGTTGAGAAAGGAGCTCAGTGTCTGGTACCTGATTCTGCCAGGGGATCTTCAGCATCTTCCCAAGACAATTCAAATGGAAGCCATTCAGTTCCCTGGCCTGGCGCTGGTATCGAGTCCAAATTTCACAGATATACCACAATGAGGTCAGCACCACGGCTCTGTAGACCCTTTAGTTCATTTGATGGTCAGTCTAATACCACTCCTCTTCCACACTTTCCTTCAGAGTCTCCCAAATACTGAGCTAACTCTGGCAATGAGTATGTCAATCTTATTCTATCTATCTATCTATCTATCCATCCATCCATCCATCTATCCATCTATCTATATATCTATCTATATCTCAGAGTTAGAATCAAGAAACATTTGTTCAGCATTTACTGTGTCAGGCCCTGTGTTCAGGGCAGGGGGAAGGAAAGAAAGACGCAAGTCAGTCCCTTCCCTCAAGAAGTTTGAAATCTAATGATGAAAACTATATACAAAAGGAAGCTGAGAGGGGAGGGGGAAGGGGGGGAAGAAGAAGCTCCCCAGTCTGGGGCAGGATTAAGGAAAATCATCTGAAGAAGTGAAAATTTCAGTGATTTCATCTTGCAGAAAGATATTTGTCAAGATTGTCAAATCTAGGAAAGCTGCTGAGTGGGAAATGAGGTAAATTCTCTGGTTGCCCTCCTTAGATAGTGCAGAGTCTGGGAGGAGCTCTCCATATTTTCCATATATCTCTCTCTTTCTTTTTTTCTATCTCTGTCTCCATCTCTCTCTATCCTTACCTTATCTCATTATCTCTCTGTCTCTCTGTCTTTTCTCTTCTCCCTCTATTTGTATCTTTTTCTATCCCTATCCTTATTTCTCTCTCTCTCTCTCTCTCTCTATATATATATATATATATATGTATATATGATATATATATGCATATGTGTATGTATGCATACATATATAGTTTCCTGTGTGTCTCTGTGTCTCTCTCCATCTCTCTGTCTCTGAGTCTTCTGACTCTTTTATTGTCTCTGTATCCCCATGTCTAGCTCAGTATCTCATTGATGCATTTTCAATGAATGAATTTTCCATGAATGAATGAATGAACTTCAATCCCATGATAACAGTAGCTCTAAAATCTGGATCACATCCACGCTATGTGTTTTGGGTTCAGGGCCCAGACCTAGTTTTTGTAAAGGGATATGCCCAAGGTCACACAGAAAGTTCATGTCAGATCCAGAGCTGGATTCAATAGTCAATCCATCCCCTGGCCTCCTCCTTGGAACCTGGATTTCTGCCTGTTCCTCCCTCCTCTTCCTTCCCTGGATAAAGAATAATGACAAACTTTTATAACACATTCCTCATATGAACACAATAACCATTTTAAATAGAAGGAAATTTAAGTGCAGTGACTTGGCAAAGGTCACACAGCTAGCAAGTAGCAGATCTGGATTCAGACCCAGGCATCCTAACTCTGAATCCAGTGATCCTTCCCCTGCATGGTACACCACAGTATTAGGCAAGAGAAGAAGGGGTCTGGGGTCATCTGTTAGAGGTGTATAAGGGAGGTGTAAGGTATGTCCTCAGTGCCCTCATGTATTCCATGTTTTGCCCCCTGGCTTGGCAGTGAGAATAGCAACTTCTAAAGTACAACTTTCCTCATAAAGCCTCTCCCAGCCCCTTTAATCCCAGTACCCTCTTCCACTGTGTATCTCTATGTATCCCATCTGGGGTTTGTTCATAGTTGTGAACATGTGGTCTCTCCCATGAGACCAGGCACTCCCTGAGGGCAGGAACTGACTTCTGTCTTTCTTTATGTCCCTAGCCCTTGGCACAGTTCCTGGCACACAGCTGGTTCTTAGCACTTGCTTGTGATGATTATAAGGATTTCATTATTCTCCCATCTCCCCTCAATCTCAGACCTGGATATTATTCTGGACACTTCTCTGTTCCTTGCTGCGACACCCACAAATCCAATCAATTCCATCTCCACCCCATCTCTCTCCTTCGTCCCCGCCTATCTCTCCCAGCATCCATTACTCTGAATCTGATCCCCGTTGCCCCTTCCCCAAATTATTGCAATTTTCCTGCCCCTACTCCCACCCCCTTTAGTCTGCCCAGTGGCAAACCAGCAGGCAGATGTCTCGGGGCGGGGGGTATTACGCTAAGTGTCATGGATACAAAATTTTCTGTTTACATCATCCAGACCTCTCTAATGGGGGAGAGAAGATGTAAGACATAAAGAGGAATTCTAGACAAAATATAGACTGAGTCGGGGGCAGCTAGATGGTGCTGGCCCTGAATTCAAATCTGGCCTCAGACACTTAATACCTCCTAGCTGTGTGATCCTGGGAAATTCCCTTAACCCTGATTGCCTTAGCAATATATATATATATATATATATATATATATATATATATATATATATATAGAGAGAGAGAGAGAGAGAGAGAGAGAGAGAGAGAGAGAGAGAGAGACATTTAATTGGAGGTGATCGGCAGAGGGAAGAGGCTACAATTAAGTGTGATTGGGAAAGACTTCTTATAGAAGATGAGACTTGAAGGAAGCCGCAGAAACCAAGAGGTGGAGAGGAGGAAGGAGAGCCTTGCAGGCAGGGTGGGCAGGCAGGGGAAATGCCTGTCACTGGGGGAAGGCATCTTATATAAGGAACAGCCAAGAGAGTAATTTTGTGATGAATGAGACAGAGAAAGACAGAGAGACAGAGACAGAAAGAAGCAAAGAAACAGAAACAAAAAATAAAGAGGAGAGAAAAGAGAAGAGAAAAGAAGGGAGGGAGGAATGAAAGCAAGAAATCCTGACTAGATTTCTGTATGTTTATCTGGGTATGTATTGTTTCCTCAGAGTGGAATATAAGCTCCTTGAGGGCAAGGGTTGTGGTTTTTTTCCTTTATATCACCAATATCTGACACATTGTTTGAGTTTAATAAATATGGGGTTGAATAGATAAATGCATGCATGTATCCAAGGATGGATGGGAGGAGATCAAAGCTCAATGACTTTTCTCCCATCCGAGGGCTTGGTTCTAGCCTACTCACAGGAGCATGCCCATTCCTAGGAAGGGCTCCCATTTCCAGCTCCATGGCTGGTCAAAGAGGCTGATGAATAAACCTAAATGAGGTATGAGATCTGCACGTGTTCCAAGACCCTTTGTGTATCTCTAGAAGCCAGCATTTCAGCCTCCTGCATCAGAGTGATTACATGCTCCCTCCCTTCCCACCCAGTTACAAGTGAAGAAATGGCTTTGATTAAGTGACTTCTATGTCATTCCCCTGTGATGTAGGCAACAGCATCCCTAGGACAGTAGAGGCCAGAGAAGAGATTTCAGCTCCCTAGGTGTAGGAATGGGGAGTGGAACCTTCTGCCATGGTAAGAAGACTGACTTACCCTCTTGTTGGGCAGAGTGGAGAAGGAAGGCCATGTAGGATGACAGCAGCAGAGGTCAAGAAGGTGTCACTGTATGTATCATTATCCCCATTTTGCAAATGAGGAAACTGAGGCAAACAGAGGCTACATATCTAATAAGATCTGAAGCTAGATTTGAGCTCAGGTCCTCCTGATTCCAGGCCTGCTGTTCTGTGCATTTCCCCAAGAATGAGTGACAGGACTAGCTCCAAAATTCTGGTATCCTGAGTCTGATGAAGCAGAACACTTTCCTGCCTGCCTTAGCTGAGGTAGAGGCACCAGGCTGGGCTGTCTTGAAGGCTCTTGCTTGATGTGCCCATTGCTTCCATAAGTAGGTTCCAAGGAAACAGGAAAAGAGCTCAGATCAATATTCCCCCCAGGCATCTTCAGTTGGTGATGGACATGACAAGGGCAGCCCCCATTGTATGGGCCTCTGGGGCTTTGCAAGGTGATTTCACAAGCCATTTGTTGGTCTTCATTACACTGAGCAGGAAACTGAGGCTCACAAAGTGTAGAGACTGTGAGATCACATAGACTGTCAGTATCAGAGATGGAAATTTCATACTGGTCTTCTGACTGCCAACTCATCTACTCTCCACTATGGCATCCATAGGTCTTAACTCCCTTGCCAAAGTAGAAGCTTCCTGAGGGTAAAAACCTTCATCCTTCTTTTTTCTCTCTCCCACATGGCCTAGGCTAGAGCTCTGAATACAGTGAACACTTAATATTTACTTTACAATAGATAGATGGATGAATGAATAGATGGATGGATGGAAGAATTGATGGATGGACAGATGAGTGGGGTGGTAGATGGATGAGTGGGTGGAAGTATGAATAGACGGATTAGGCAGTATAATATATTAATAAATGCTTATTGCTTGATTGTTGGATTAGGAGTCAACAATCTGAATGTGAATTCTGACTGATGTCTACTAGCTGTGTGACCTCAGGCAAGGTATCTCTCCTATCTGAGCTTCAGTTTCTCCATCGACAAAATAGGAGGAGAAATCTTTTTCTTATATTCCTTATATTCTTATATTATATGCTTATATTCTTATATTGGGAGAACAGGGCCTGGGAAGCCTTAAAGGACTAAAGAGAAAGAAACTATTATCACCAATTTTTTTGTATTAACAAAAACCCCGATGAGCAGGGATCAGGTAATTTTGTCTCTTTTTTTACTAGGGGAAACTGAAGTGTTCAAGTGGCCAGGAAGAGAGATTAGGAAACACCTTAGAGTTAGATAAGGAAAAAAGTAAAAACCTGCAATGAAATATCAAATTAGAAATTCTGAAACTCAAAAGAAAGATTAATAAAATGGAAACTAAGAAAATGATTGAACTAATTAATAAAAATAAGACTTGGTTTTATGAAAAAACAATAAAATAGATAAATCTTTGGTTAATTTGATTAGAAAAAGGAAAGAAAAGACCAAATTATCGGCTGCAAAAATGAAATGGATGAACTTGCTACCACTGAAGAAGAAATTAAAGCAATAATTAGGAGTATTTTGCTCAAATGTATAGCAGCAAATTGGAATCTACTTGAAATGGATGAATATTTACAAAAATATAAATTGCTCAGATGAACAGAAGAAATAAATTACTTAAATAGTCCCATTTTAGAAAAAGAAATTCAACAAGCCACCAATTGATGAAATCCTTAAGAAAAAATCTCCAGGGCTAGGTGGACTTACAAGCAGATTTTACCAAATATTTAAAGAACAATTAATTCCATTACTATGTAAACTATGAGGGAAAATATGTATAGAAGGAGTCCTGCCAAATTCCTTCCATGACACAAATATGATACTGCTCCTAAACCAGGAGGAGCCAAATTAGGGAAAGAAAATTACAGATCAATCTCCCTAATTAATTTTAATGCAAAAATTTTAAAGAAAATATTACCAAGGAGATAACAACAACTTATCAGCAAGATAATACATTATGACCAAGTGAGATTTATACCTGGAATGCAGGATTGGTTCACTATCTATTGGTATAATTAACCCCATCAATAACAAAACTAACAGAGATCATACGATAATCTCAATAGAAGCAGAAAAAGCATTTGACAAAATATAACACCCATTTCTATTAAAAATCACTAATGGGAATAGGGATAAAGGGAGTTTACCTTAAAATGATAAGCAACATGTATCTAAAAACATCAGCAAGCATTATTTGTAATGGGGAGAAGCTGGACACCTTCCCAATAAGATCAGGGATGAAATAAGGATGCTCATTATCACCACTATTATTCAATATTGTACTAGAAATGTTGGCTTTGGCAATGAGAAAAGAAAAAAAAATAAATAAAGGAATTGGAATAGGCAATGAGGAGGTAAAACTATCACTCCTTGTAGGTGATATGATTATATACTTAGAGAATCCTAGAGAATCATCCTAAAACATACTTGAAACAATTAACAGCATTAGCAAAGTTACGGGATATGAAATAAGCCTAAACAAAACATCAACATTTCTATATATCACCAGCAGCAAGAGATAGAAAGAGAAATTCCATTTAAAATAACTGTGAACAAAATAAAATATTTGGAAGTCTACCTGCCAAGACAAACCCAGGAACTATATGAACATAATCACAAAACACTTCTCACACAAATAAAATTAAATTAAAAATTATATTAATTAAAAATATACCAATTGCTCATGGGTTGAACAAGCTGATATAATAAAAATGACAATTCTGCCTAAATTGGTCTACTTGTTCAATGCCATACCAATCAAACTTCCAAAAATTATTTTATAGCACTAGAAAAAATAATAATAAAATTCATCTGGAAGAACAAAAGGTCAAGAACATCAAGGCAATTGATGAAAAAATACAAAGGACAGTGGCCTAGCAGTATGAAACTTAAAACTATATTATAAAGCAGCAATCATCAAAACCATTTGGTACTAGCTAAAAAACAGACTGATAGATCAATAAAATAGGTTAGATACCCATGACACAATAATCAATGACTATAGTAATCTAGTATTTGATGAACTCCAGCTTGTAAAAAAAAGAGCTCATTATTTCACAAAAATGTCTGGAAAAACTGGAAAATAATATGGCAGAAACTTGGCATAGACCTACATCTCACACCCCATACCAAAATAAGGTCAAAATGGGTACATGATTTGGGCATAAAGGGTGATATCATAAGCAAATTAGGAAAGCAAGGGATAGTTAACCTATCAGATCTTTGGAGAAGGGGGGAATTTATGACCAAAGAAAAGCTAGAGAACATTATGAAATGCAAAATGGACAACTTTGATTACATTAAATCAAAAAGTATTTGCACAAATAAAACCAATAAAAACAAGATTAAAAGGGAAGCACAGTGCTGGGGAAAATTCTTTTCCATCTAATATTGCTGTAGAGGTGTCATTTCTAAAATATATAAAGAAAATATATAAAGAAATGTATAAGAATTCAAGTCATTCCTAATTAATAAATAGTCAAAAGATACGAACAGGCAATTTTCACATGAAGAAATTAAAGCCATCTATAATCTTATGGAAAAATGCTCTAAATCACTATTGATTAGAGAAATGCAAATTAAAACAACTCAGGTAACATACTCCTCTCAGATTGGCTAAGATGACAGGAAAAGATCATGATAAATGTTGGAGGGGAAGTGAGAAAACTAGGATATTAATGTGTTGTTGGGGGAACTGTGAAATGATCCAACCATTCTGAAGAGCAATTTGGAACTATGCCTGAAAGGCTATAAAACTCTATATACCCTCTGATCCAGCGGTTCCACTACTGGGTCTGTGTCCCAAGGAAATCAAAAAGGAGAGAAAAGGAACTACATTTGTAAAAACGTTTGTAGCAGCTCTTTTTGTGGTGACAAAGAATTGGAAAATGAGTAGATGCCCACCAACTGGGGAATGGCTGAATACGTTATGATATATGAAAGAAATGGAATATTATTGTTCTATGAAAAATGATGAACAAGCTGATTTTAGAAAGGCCTGGAAAGACAGGCTCGAAATGGTGCTGAGCAGACATTTATTATTATTTATCTTCAAACAAATAGCCCAAAATATAAGTGTTTCAGGGCACCTTCAAATATGGAACATAGATTTTCAGAGGTGGGTGAGGGCTCAGAACATAGGACATGTTATGTTTGGGGAACAGCTTAGAACAAAAAACATGTTAGAACTGAGAAGGATCTGAGAACACAACATAAAATACCATAATTAGGGAGACTTTAGAAAAAAGGTGAAATGTCAAAGATCATAGAATATAGAATGTCAGAGCAGGGGAAGGACTTTTGAAAGAGATCAGAGAAGGTTTGAGTTGGGAGGAGCCTTGAAAACCATGGAAGCCAAACTCCTGCTTGTACAGATGAAGTGAATGAGATCCTGGGGGGGCAAAGGAGCCCCTCATGGCCCCAGAAACCCAAGTCTTCTCATTCCCCACCCATTACTGTTTGCATGGATCTGAGTTCAAGGAGGTTCTTTGGGAAAGAGGCATCATGGGACTTTGGGGGGATGCTTTCATTTCCTCTGCTAACGACTCAATGTCTCTGCTTCTCTGCTGGGGAAAGAGACGTCCTTTATCCTGGAATAGAAATAAACACAAGATGTCTTCACTCATTGAAAACTAATCCAAAGAGAAGAGGTTGTTAGAATGACAGACTGAGAAGAAGACTGTTTCTGATATGAAAGGCATTGGGTTTAAGACATTAATTGTCAGTGTGACTGTGACCTAATCCCATGTCTCTGGTGCTCAGTTTCTTCCTCTATGAAACAAAAGTGGACAAGATGATGGCTAAGACCCCTTGCAGTTGTAAATCCTTTATCTGCATGGTGGAGGGAGGTTCTGATAAATGACATGCTCCTAGACCAAGCAGGCAGTGGGGAGAGGCTGGCAGAGATGCTCTTTATTTCCCCTTTTCTCTCTGTGGTCTTTGCACAAAGTAATTGCCCTCAATGGCCTATGTCCCTTTTAGCCTTCCTTTCCATAGGCACCAGTGCCTTTTGTAGGCTGAGTCTCGGAGAGGGGGGCTTTTGTTTCTCTAGGACACGTTGATTGGAAGTATTAGCCCCCCATCTTTAATCACAAAGAGATTGGAATCTTTCCTAGTGAAATGGTTATAACTGAGTGGCTTCAGAGGGGCTGCAGGGCAGCTCAAGGGAGACTGTCCCTCATCCCATCTTGAGGCAATTACTCTGACATGAATTGGAAATAAAATTGAAGTGAACAGTTTAAACTGATGTTTGAGGGTTTTAAAAAGATTCCGTTTCCTTTGGAAACCCTGTGTTATTCGATCCAGTCCAATCTCTCTGAGCTCCATTGCTAACGTCTTTACCCAAGTCCCCTTACCCGGAGATTATGCCCACAGGTTAAGTTACAAATGTCTGAAAGCCTTCAAATTGTGGGACTCAGATGAAAGCGTTCAAAGGCCTTGCTGTTATTTTAGTCTCCTGCCATATCCTACATGCTCTGGGAAGCTGTGATGTTGGCATTCGGAGACCATGTCATAAAACAAGCATGTGCAGAGGTGTTTGGGGTTTGGAGCAGGCTTCTCTACTTTCCTGCAGCCAAGTTTGCATGGCAACCACCTCAGGCAACAGCAACATGGCCCCGGTCTGTGATGAGGCCATTCCCAATGAGCTCCGGCAGTGGGCTGCTCCCAAAGACAAGGGAAGCAGCAGAATGCCTTTCAAAGTTCTAATGCTTCCCCGCTGTGCTCAGCCCATTCTACGAGTCTCAAATCTAGTCAACATTTGTACTGGCCTGGCCTTCAGAAGACTATGCTTTCATTTCTTTCCCTCCTTCCCTCCTTCCCTCCTTCCCTCCTTCTTTCTTTTTTTCCTTCCTTCCTTCCTTCCTTCCTTCCTTCCTCCCTCCCTTCCTTCCCTCTTCCTCCCCTCTTCCTTTCCTTTCCTTTTTCCCTTCCTTTTTCCTTTCCTTTTTCCTTTCCTTTCCCCTTTCCTTTGCCTTCCTTTCC
>JAJPUD010002614.1:219397-238731 GCA_023553655.1 Myrmecobius fasciatus
CTTTCCTTTCCTTTCCTTTCCTTTCCTTTCCTTCTTCTTTTCCTTTCCTTTCCTTCTTCTTTTCCTTTCCTTTCCTTTTTCTTTTCCTTTCTTTCTTTCCTTCCTTCCTTCCTTCCTTCCTTCCTTCCTTCCTTCCTTCCTTCCTTCCTTCCTTCCTTCCTTCCTTCCTATTCTTCTCTGCTTCTTCCTTTTCTCCTTCCTTGCTTCTTTTTTCCCTCCACTCCCTTCTTCCCTCTCTCTTCCCTGACTTCCTTCTTTACTTTTTTCTTCCTTCCTCCCCCCCTCTCTGTCTTCTGTCTCTGCATCTATCTGCCTATCTCTCAGTCTCCTCTCTGGCCATTGCCCTTCTTGAATCTATATTCATTGAGCACTACCATATGCAAAGGCCACCAAAAGTAGCCACTTGCCTCTCCACATGGAGTTCATAACCCAAGAGGTCCCAGCACAGTGCCATGTCCTCACTTCTCGGGTTGTGGAGGGAGATGTAGCTAAACAAGGTCTTGTATTTTCTCTTAAGGAGCTTCCAATAAAATCCAGAGAAGTGCTGACAAATAACAAAAGGGGCAGGAAGAAGGGTTGAAGAGCAATGTTTACTGCCAGCTGAAGTGGAGGAAGAACGGGCAAAGCTTCATGGAGGGCCGAGACTGGGAGTTTGGGTTGGGTGAGAAGATGTAGATATGGGAAAGGAGACACTCCAGGAACCAAAAACATTCTGAGCAAGGGGACTGGGGTGGGTGACTAGTGAGGAGCCTGGCACTTAGAGGTTGGCACTTAGAGGTTAGAGGCACTTAGAAAAAGGCACTTGAATAAACCCTTATTGGTTGATTGGGCAGAGAATGAATTGGGAATGGGTAGCATTTTCTCAAGGAAGAGAGAGTACCAGTTTGTTTGGATGGAGCAGAGAATGCCTGAAGAGCATTAGTTGCTAGGAAAGATGGATGAGTCAGAATTTTGGGGGAGGGATTGGAAGACTTCCCCTCTTCCCAACACCAAGAAACAAGGAGCCAGTGAATGTGCTTGAACATAGGAGTGGTGATCAGAGATGGTCACGGGGAAGATTCTTCTGAGAACATAGAGAGTAGGCTGGATGGGGAAAGTTATTTTTAACCTTCATTATTTATGTGCATTGTAAAAACCCACTATCTATCTCCTCACCCCGGCCCCAGAACCAAAATGGCACCTCCATGTTGGTAGAGCTCAGAAATTGAGAATTGAGATTGGAGGAAGTGAAGGTTTCCTGTGGAGAAATGGCCCCAGACTACCAGAGGCTTCCCACAGGGATGTTGAGTGTGTCTTGAAGGTTGTCTGGGAGTGACTTTTGTGTCCACTCTGTGAAGGGCATCTCCTCAGGCTGCATATCAGCAACCTGACAGTTAGCGACAGGCAAAGGTCTGACCAAAATTGATCTTTCTGGCTTGTCTCTGAGAGAAAGAAGGCAAGAGAAGGGAAGGGAATGGCCAGAGCTGCAGATCCTCCTGAGTCACATCTGTGCTGACTGTTCTAGCTTGTCTCTGAGAGAAAGAAGGGAAGGGAATGGCCAGAGTTGCAGATCCCTCCTGTCAGCTCTGTCCTGATTGTTCTAGCTTGTCTCTGAGAGAAAGAAGGGAAGAGAAGGGAAGGGAATGGCCAGAGTTGCAGATCCCTTCTCAGTCAGGTCTGTCCTGATTGGTCTAGCTTGTCTCCCTTTCCTTCCTCCTTCCTGGACTTGGTAACCTCCATGCCCCCCAGCCTTGCCAAACTCCTCTTAGGCAGGGTGACTTTGCTCAGGCTGTGTCTCCTGCCTGGGATGCCATTCCTCCCCCTTGACCTTCTGCCTCTCCAAGTCAAAGAACTCCAGAAGCTCGGGGCTGGGTCCAAAGCGCAAACAGCAGATGAACATTGGGTCTCAGCCTGAAGCCCTGCCATAGGAGGGAGCCCACTCTGCCCAGAGCCGCCCAGGTCCCTTTGGAACAGCTCCCAGTAGGAGGCCCCTAATGTGCCTGGGAACATTTGAAATATGGTTCTGTTCTAGCTTAGTCTAGAACAAACATTGTAGTTGTTCAGGCATGTCCTACTCTTTGGGACTCCTTCTGAGGTTTTCTTGGCAAAGATCCTGGAGGGGTTGGCCATTTTACTTGAGGAAACTGAGGCAAACTGGGTGAAGTGACTTGCCCAGGATCACACAGCTAGTAAGTGTCTGAGACTGGATTTGAACTCAGGCCTTCTGGACCCCAGGCCAGGCACTCTGCATCACCTGTCTGCCCTTCGCCAAAGACACCCATTTCCTCTTACAGCCTGTTTCCCCAGCTTCCTCCCATTGACCAAAGGGGGCATCTAACTCTCCCTGCATAGAGTGTAGACCTCTGCTTCTGTCCAGTACTAACAAACACCAGCTCATTCACCTCCTCCATGAAGCCTGCCCTGCTGCCCACCCTGAGCTCCTCTCTCTTAGCTCCTGAAGACCTCGTGGTGGATCTAATGTCAGGGCGAGCTTATCTAAATATATACCTGGCAAACTGAAAGATGCCATTGGCCCTTATCTCCAGGAACCTCAAGACCTTACCTACTGTCATCGGGCAGACAGACCTCAGCAAACCCTGGGGATCTGGAGCCCTCACACCTGAGATGGATCCCCAGCTCCCCCGCAGATAGCACACTCCCCATTCTCTCCTCTTGTTTTAAAGCAGTGGATACAACTGCTCTCCAAGACTCCTTCAGTCTTGGATCTTGGGATCCCTCAGCCTGACGGATGTTCACTCTAGTCCTGTGAGGAAGACTCTGAAAGCATCATCATTCCTACTTCCCGGATGACTTTGAAGTCTTCCTGGGGTCCCGGAGCCCCTGGACCTGTTGACAAAGCTACCGCTTCCTCCCCGCTTCTTGCCACCCTACATCGACTTCAAGCCGTGGGAAGGCAGGGGCCTTCTGCTAATTTTCTACCCCTCAGTGCCCAAAGGTAAACACAGATGGTTATGAAGGCCCCAGTCGTGGACAGTGAAATTAAAAACAAGATAAATGGCTCCCAAAGAGGCTTTAATTGTTATTGGCCTGCCTGGAAATACGGGGCAAACCCGTTCATCTGGAGCTCATTAAAGCGGAATCCGTGAGAGGCAGACAGCTAATGTCTGACATGTGCCCTAAAGAGGGCTTTGCCCAATTCTGATGAGAGCCAAAGAGATGGTGGGGCCAGTGTTTAGCCAAAGTAATTTGTAATGACTTTGAAGCAGGTTAACAAACCCCTTTAGCTCTCAACAGCTCGTGGGCTAATTCTAAAGGAAGCTTATTTATTCACTGGAAAAGGGCTGACCCTTACGGGAGGACCAGAGCTCCTCTCCCGTTTGGGAGTACGGGAACTTCCGCTGACCAGGCCAGAGGCAAAGCTTCCAGTTCTGGGTGGTAGGGGGGAGTCTTCAATGACCTCTGCAAGGCCCCAGAATGCTCCACCTGAGCCTTCTGTCTCATCTTGCATGGCAGGGAAGGATGATGGAAAGATCTGAACGAGAATCCATGGAAGGATCCCCAGCAGCAATATTGCCATGAGAATAAACTATAAACCACTGGGCCAGAAGGAAGAAAGAGATAGGGGTGTGGAGAAAAAAATCATAAAGCTGGCCTCCAAGTATGACGTACTTGTGATGGAAGCAATCAGTCAATACATGTCTACCATGTGCTGAGGGCTGGGAAACACAAGGAAAACCAAAATGGGCCAACAAGGGACTCTGCCCATTCAGACTAGATGTAGACATTAATTAAATTCAATTAACCAAGTTATAATAACACTGATAGGACAGCTAGGAAGTGCCACGGTGTAGAGAGCACGGGGACTGGAGTCAGAAAAACTCATCTTCCTGAATTCAAAACTGGCCCCAAACACCAGCTGTGTGATCCTGGGCAATAACCTCATTTGCCTCAGTTTCCTCATTTGTAAAATGAGCTGAAGAAAAAATGACAAGCCACTCTGGTATCTTTGCCAAGAACACCCCAAATGGAGTCATGGAGAGGACTTAAAATTAACTGAAAAATAAAACTGGTGAATTACCATTGTCTTGAAGTGGTAAAGAAAGAAGAAAAATAGGGAAAAAGCGATTTGGAGCAATAGCCCTGGGCTTGAATTTCAAGGAGCTAAGTACAAGTAGAGCTTCTGCTACTGATGCCCCATATCTCCTTGGGAAGAAGACTGCCCTTCTCTGGACTCAGTTTTCTCATCTGCAAAGTGAGGGGGGTGCCCCTGGTCATCTCTCCGGTCCCTTCAGGCCCCAGGCTGCCATGATCCTATAGTTCTGGAAGCATTTTGCAGATTGGGGTGTCTCCCTAATTCAGACCTCACAAGCCCCCCCCCCAGCTTTTCCCATCTGATACATGGGAGCTCAGCTCTCATGCGGAGGCCAGATATCAATAAACACAGATTCTTGGGCTTGTAGGCAGGTCCCCAGAGTCTCATCACAGCCAGGGAAGG
Organism: Myrmecobius fasciatus; assembly: GCA_023553655.1. Taxonomy (NCBI): domain Eukaryota; kingdom Metazoa; phylum Chordata; class Mammalia; order Dasyuromorphia; family Myrmecobiidae; genus Myrmecobius; species Myrmecobius fasciatus. The sequence continues at coordinate 223,833 of JAJPUD010002614.1, forward strand.
AGAGGGAGTTGAAAGCCAGGTCAAAACAAACACAAATAAAGTTGCTTCATGGAGACGCTTTTCTTGGTAGAGTTTGATTTCTCTCCCCACATCTTGGATGTGAATCAGTCAGACCCTTCCCAGAGCCCTCAGAGCCTGCACAATGTTAGCTAAGAAGAGGAGGCCCATCAGCCCCTGTTTCTGGGCAGGAAGCTCCAAAGCACGCTGGCCAAAACTTGTTTACTCATCTTAGGGAGGTTTTTGTTGGCTTGAAGATGGACAAGAGTCTCTTCAGGAGGGGGAGGAAGGTCCTTGGGACTTCCTCTCTTAGTGATCAACTAGCACCTAATGTGGAAATGCATTCACTATGTCTTATTCCCTTTTTTGAGTGGGAGCCCCTCAAGCTCTGCATCTCCTGGCAAGAACCGGGGCTCAAAGCCAAGGCCTGGCCTCCATACCCCCAGTGCTACTATTTCCTCATTGCTCCTGACTGCAAGGACAAGAAAACAGGGTGGCTTTTAGGCCCTAGAATGGCAGAAGCAGAATGAAAGTGAGTGTAAAGATCCTCAGTTTCCTTCTCTGTGCGATGGAGGGTTTGGACAGGAGACCTCTGAGCTCCAAATCTAGGTTCCAAAATCCCCCGTATCTAGCTCCCTCACATACCATGGCAGAAGCAAAACCCAGCTTCGGGGACTTTGCCCTCTGTGTGCTGGAGCCCCAGAAGGTCCTGGTGGATGTAGGTCTCTTTTGCCTCCCCATCTGATGTGCTACTCTCTGTACTGTGGTCACAAGGTCCAGGAGGACAAGATCCTGTGTCACACCAAGAAGTTCTAGACCTCAGAGCTGGAAGGACATTCAGAGCCCAACTCTCCCATCTCAGGCCTGAGCAAGCATCCTTTCTGTGATCCAGGTCATCCAGCCTCTACTCGAAGACCTCCAATGAGGGGCAATCCATTCTCTCTGAATGTCATTTGTGGATGGGGCTCGTTGTTAGGGAGCTCTTCCTGACCGTTTAACTCAAGCCTCTCTGGAGCTTCCCCACATTGCCATTTGTCCATGGCTGTCTGCCCCTTAGAATGTCTCTCCCCCTTAGAACTCATGCTCCTTGAAAGCAGGGGATGTTTGCTCATTTGGGCTTTTGTCTTGCTCTGTATTCTTAAAGCTTAACTCTACGACCGGCATACAGAAGGCATTTAATAAATACTAGGTGACATCGTGTGTACAGAACTAGAACTGAAGGCAAGAAGACCTGATGTCAAATTCAACCTTGGACACTTACTGGCTGTGTGACATGGAGGAAGACACTATCCCTCTCTCTGCCTCATTTTCCTCAGTTGTAAAATGGGTGATAATAGCCCCAACTCACAGGGTTATTGTAAGGATTGAGATCATATTTGTAAAGTGTGGCCACTTGACACACTGACACACACTAAGTGTTTGATAAATATTTATTGGATTGAATTGGATTACTACCTGATCACCCATATCCCTTCTAGGTTGAAATCCTGAAATCATTTGTGATTTTCAGGGTTTCCTGTGCTGAGCAAGCCCTGAGAGGACATTGTATGACTTACTCCCTGGAGAATACCCTCCCTGCCCCAGGGATGAAAAGATGCCCCAGGGATGAAAGAGGTTTGTCTTCTTCCTCACTCTGTCCCCACCAGTCCAGCTTGCTAATGATTAGGTATCCTCAATTACTCTTTGAAAATGAACTACTGCAAACACATCCCAAACCTCCTCAAGAAGTGTAGCCCCACTTGCCATCTAGGGGAGGGGATAGGGCAAGGGGGGAGAAATTGGGACACAAGGTTTTGCAAGGGTTAATGTTGAAGAATTATCCCTGCATATGTTTCAAAAATAAAAGCTTTAGTTAAAACAAGAAACAAAAAAAGCTTTATAAAAATAAAAAAAATAAATAAAAAAGAATTGCAGCCCAAGGTAGAAAGAGCCAAGATTCCCAGCTGACCCTAATCTCTCCCTCGTGACTTTTCTTCTTTCCCATCCTCATTCATATTCCCTGGACTTTGTAGTGCACTTGGGTTATTGCCATTATGCCCAAACACCAGTGGTAACTGATCGCTCCCCTTCCATCTTTGACCAAAATGATGGAATCTCCCGGCAAAGATTTAGAGAATCCGTCACTAACACTTCTGAAAGCCTCCCTCATCCAGCCTCCTCTCTGGGTGAAATTTGTGTTCAGAGAAGACCAGCGCTCCATCTGGGGTCCCACAGAAAGCCCTAGTGCTGGCTTGGCTTTTCTTACCTCAGCTGTAGACTTTTTAGAGCAGATGGGGCTTTCTTACATTTCCACTCAGCGTGCTACAAGGTAAGCTCTGAGTTTTTCAGTGGAATTATTACTAAGAGAAAAGGAGGAAAATAAATGCTGCCCCCATCTCCAAAACACAGAAATGGATACTTGATGGAGTCGAGGTTTTGTAGCCTAATTTAAGGTTTAGCCACAGAATGATTTCGAAGCTGTCAGATTTGGGAGGGATCTTAGGGCACGGGACAAAGGATATGATGAAAGGGAAATGTAGAATGTACTCTATGACTGGGAGGGATCATATGCTCATTCAATCAAATTAAAACACATTTTTAACTTCCTACTATGTGCTAGACATTGTGCTACATGCCGGGGATAAAAGTACAAAGAGCCCTTTAGAACAGAAAATGTGAATGTCAGATCTGGAAGGGATCTTAGAATGAAGAAAATAAACTGTCACATCTGGAAGGAACCTTAGAGATGATCTCATCCAACCCCCATCAATACTGAGGAGCTAACTGAGACTCAAATTTACTTGCCTTATAAAACCTCCAGTTGATGTTGGTTTTGTGTAAGCTGCTCATTCTATTCAAAAACCAGCTTATTTCATGCCCACTATGTGCAAAGAGCTTATGTTGGCACTAATAATTAAAATAGTTTTAAAAGAACAACATCTGTGCTTTCCCTTGAGCTGATAAGAACATAGGCCACATTTATAAATAGCTCCCAAATATGGTAGAAATATTCTCTCTTCCACCATTAGTCAATTTACTTAACTTTTCTGAGATCCAGTTGCTTTACCCATAACATGGGGATAAAAATCCTTCCCAGAATGACCTTCTAAGACTATGGTAAGGAAAAAAAAGTAGCTCCAGAGCTGCTTTCATTATTTTGAGAACAGGGGCCCTGGAAAGCTGGAGAAGGGAAGTTTGTGGTTGTCACTGATGACTGTTGGAGGTCATAGATCTCCAAGGGGATCAGGGAGGAAAAAGCTGATGGACTTCTGTTGGAAAGAGAGTTAAATCCCTATCTGGAAAGGACTGGAAAGAAGGCGGGCGTGTGAGCAGAGAACTCCAAACTAATTTAGCACTGTTCAGGGCTGGGTGATGGAACCGCTTTTTGAAATATTGACAGAAAGTCTGGACAGCATCTTCGAATGTACCGCAAAGGCAGCCAACCATATTTATCCTTTGCTTGGGTTGGAGGCCATATACTAGGAGACTTGCATAATGCTTGTTTTTCTCATCTGGCTTCACTGGTGAATGTCCCTACAATATATGCTTATGAGATCTGGATTAGCACCTTCGGAGAAGATTTAGGACCCAAGCATATATTATTTTTAGCTTCATGGACACACACACACACAAACCAAAGCATGTCACTTTAACCATATGCTCTTGCTAACTCACCTGACGTCCTGAGCTCTAGTCTGAAATACTAATATGCACTTCTACCTTAAGCTATTATTAAATAACTTAAATAGATTATTTGTCAGCTAATATTTTTGCAGACTGGTGAAGAGTCAATTGAGAGTAAGAAGGAGAGACCTTACTAGCTAGAACTGCCCATGATGGTTCTATAGAAAGTGTAAATTAAAGCAAGGGCAGAAGGATCTCAGGGCAAAGGACCTATATTTCACAAGAGACACCATCCAAGAACAGAACCAGCTATCAAATCCAGGGTCTCACAAATGAATCAATAATAAACAAGGCAATCCTCACCCAAGGGTGAATAGTCCATCTTCTAAGTATCATTGATCCATGGAAGGATGAAATTTACAGCTTGCATGTGAATACTAAAAGATTTTGATGAAAAAAAAAAACAATAGAAGGAGGAGGATCCATGATGGGGGACTCACATGAGAAAGGGGCTCACCTGAGCTGTCCTAAATTATCCTTCAAACAATTTTAAAATAATGCCTAAAAACGAATTTTGAAGTGACAGAGCCAACAAAAGAATAAGGTGAAATAATTTTCCCGCTCAAGATAACTTTGAAAGTTAGCAGAAAAGGTCTCTTATTGAGGTGAGAGTGGAGTATGGTCCAGTTCAGTCCAGGGCCTCAACAAACCAGTAACAGAACTCAGGAGTGAATGAATTGGCATCTGGAACTGAACCCACAAATGTCTCAAGACAATTAGTCAGAAGATGATCACAGGAGGACCTTTTGCTGATAGTGTGTGCAGGACTCTGTTGCATTGCTCATACATGGTTTTAGGTCACAGCCACAGTATGAAAAAAGCACTAGAAGGACCAGGGACCCTGGTCACAGTGCCAGAGTGGAAAAGAGTGATTGCAGTCACTCACAGACCAGACCATGGATCCTCAAGAGGATTTTAAAAATCAAATAAGAGATGTAGGGGGGAAATTAGGAAAAGAAATGGGAGTAATGTAGCAGAATCATTTTTAAAAATGAATCGAGAGTTTGGTAAAGGAGGCACAAAAATAATGAAGAAAATACACCTTAAAAATAGAATAGACTAAAAGGTAAAAAGAGGCACACAAATTTACTGAAGAGAAGAATTGCTTTAAAAGTAGAATTGGCAAAATGGAAAGGGTACACAAAAGCTCAGCAACTGGAAGTTAATGACCATGAGACAACAAAAAGCAATCAAATAAAGTCAAAAGAATAACAAAAAATAGAAGAAAATGTGACGTACTTCATTATAAAAACAACTGACCTGGAAAATAGATTCAAGAGAGGTAATTTAAAAATTATTGAACCACCTCCTGAAACCTATGATAAGGGGGGGGGGAGAGAGGGAGGGAGAGAAAGAGAGAGAACCTAAATATCATAATTTTAAAAATTGTCAAGCAAAACTGTCCCAATATCCTAGCACCAGAGGGTAAAATAGTCATTGAAAGAATCTATCAATCACCTCCTGAAAGAGACCCCAAAATTAAAATACTCAGGAATAATATAGTTAAATTTCAAAGGCAAAAAAAATATATTGAAGTAGCCAGAAAGAAACAAATCAAATACTACAGAGCCACAGTCAAAAATCAAACAAGATTTAGAAGTTTTACAATAAAGGATCTAAATGCTTGGAATATGGTATTTTATTTATGATATTTACAACCAAGAATCACCTACTCAGCAAAAACTGAGTATAACTTGAGGGGAAAATAATCTTTTAATGAAATAGAAGACTTTCAAGAATAATAAAAAAAACCCAGAATTGAACAAAAAGTTTGACTTTCAAATATAAGACTCAAAAGAAGCATAAAAAGATAAACAGGAAAGACAAATCATAAGTGATTCAATAAGATTAATCTATTTATATTCCTATGTGGGCATATGATACTTGTAACTTTTAAGAACTTTATCATTATTAGAGCAGTTATAAAAAGTGTACATAGACAGAGATCATGACTTTAAGTTGACTATGATGGGATGAAATCTAAAAAAATTTAATGAAAGGTCAGAAAAGAGGGATGCACTGGGAGAAGTAGGAAGGGATAGGTAGAATGGGATACATTGTGCCATATAAAAGTGTCACAAAAGAGTTTTTACATTGGAGGAGAAGATGGGAGGGGTGGTGAGTAATGCTTGCACCTTACTCATCATAAACATGGGTTTAGAAATCTATCTTACCCTACAGGAAAGTAGGAGAGGAAGGAAATGGGGAGAGGGTTGATAGAAGGGAGGAAGAATTAGAGAAGGCAGTGACCAGAAACAAAACACTCTTGAGGAAGGAAAGGGTAAAAGGAAAGAGAAAGAAGGATAAATGGGGGGGGGTAGATATGGAGGAAATACACAATCAATTTTCATGGCTGTGAATGTGAATGGGATGAAATCATCCATAAAATGGAAATGGATAATAGAGTAGATTCCATGATTTAGACATAAAAGGTAATACCATAAGCAAATTATGGGATCATGGAAAAGTTTGTCTTTCAGATTTATGGATAAGGGAAGAATTTATGACCAAACAAGAGAGAAAGAGCATTGCTGAATGTAAAATGGATGATTCTGATTACATTAAATTCAAAAGGCTTTACACAAACAAAATCAATGCAGCTAAGATTAGAAAAAAAAGAGGAAAATTGGGGGGGGGAGTTTGCAGGAATTTTCTTTGATGAAGGCTTCATTTCTCAGATATGTAGGGAACTGGGTCAAATTTATTTTAAGAAATAAGAGCCATTTCCCCAGTTGATAAAGTATCAAAAAATATGAACAAGCATTTTTCAGAAGAACAAATTAAAGTTATCAATAGTCATCCTCTAAATCAGTTGAATACATAAATGAAAATTAAAACAACTCCAATCCATCACTTCAAATCTATTAGATAAGCTAACATGACAGAAAAGAAAAATGACATATCCTTTGACCTGCATGCCCTTTGACCCAGCAATATCACTAATAGATGTATATACCAAGAAGATCAAAGAAAAAGGAAAAAGATCCATTTGTACAAAAATATTGCTAGCAGATCTTTTTGTAGTGCCAAAGAATTAGAAATTGAGGGATTGTTGGTCAATTGAGGAATGGCTGAGCAAGTTATGGTATATGATTGTGATAGAATACTATTGTGCCATAAAAAAAAGGAAAAGCAGGATACTTTCCGAAAAACACGGAAAGATTTACATTAATTGATGCAAAAAAACAGTAGAAGCAGAACACTGTGCATTGCAACAGAAATATTATAATCTGATCAACTGTGAATAACCTAGTTATTCTCAGCAATATCATAAACCAAGACAATTCCAACAAGTTCAGGATGAAAAGTGCTCTACACTTTCAGAGAAATAATTGATGGAGTCTAAATGCAAATCTAAGCATAGTTTTAAATTTTTTTATTTTCCTTTTTTTGTTTGTTTTCTTTCACAATGTGACTAAAATGAAATATGTTTTGTATGACTCCACATATATAACCTATATCAGTTTACTTGCCTTCTCAAGGAGGGGGGGGGATGAGGGAAAGAAATTGAAACTCAGAATTTTAAAAAAATTAATGTAATAATTGTTTTTATATATAATAGGGAAACTAAAATATTAAAAATCAAAAATAATAGGAGACATCAAAAGGAATATTGTATATGGAATCTTAGAACAGATAGTATTTGGATAAGGATCAATGGATGGTGAAATTGAAGCAATGTTATCATGGAAACATACTATAAACCATCTTATAGAATGTGACTTTAGGATGGAGGAGATGACTGTTTTTGTCTTTGTGTGCCTAGAACCCAGCAAGGGTCTGGCACATGGTAGGTACTTTAAAATGATTGTTGAATTGAATCGAATCTGCAAATGTTCTTGGAATGATCTGTCTCAGTTTCATTTCACACCAAGATTTCTGCTTATCTCAAATGTTTTTGCTTCTTTGTGGAACAAGATTGATAATGTTGCATGTTACTCCTTCATATTTAATATAGCATGGCTGATTAATGAGCATCCAGTCCTCAGCATAGCTCTGTCCAGAACTAACCCATGGGGAGCCTGCTTCTTGGCCCAAATCACAGGCAAAAATATCCTATGACTGTTTTCCAATATATCACTGAAGAGTGAAAAAGGCTTGACAAGAAAATCTCTGTCTCTCTGTATCTCTGACTCTATCTCTATTTCTCTGTCTCTCTTTCCTATAGATAGATATTCCCTGTCTTCCTCTTAATCTCTTATGTCTCTCTCTCACTCCTCCTCTCTTCATTATCTCCTCCATCTCTTCATCTCTATCTCTCTTTCTCTTTCCTTCTCTCTTTATTTTTCTTTCTGTCTTGGTCCCTCCATCTCTTTCTTATGTCTTCCATATCCAGAGTCTTTTGAGTAAAGAAGAAATTCTGAGATCTATAGGTCATCATGTGCCCATATGCTGCTATTTTCCTGCCTCTTTAGTGTTAATCCTTTTCTCAATCGAGGCCAGTGAGAATCCCATCAGATTATGACCCAGTGAGCTTCAAAAGGTCAGATAATGTGGGGGAAATCCACAACCAGACTTTATAGAGAATCTGCTAGTAGCTGTCACAATAATGAGGCAGCCCTGAGAAACAACTTGCTAAATCCAGCCCAAGGGCCAACTGACCCCCTGTTCAGCAAGCAGCTGTGCCATACCCAGATGTAGTTTTTAAGTTTATGCCCAATCTTCCTAAGGATTGGTGTGGTGGAGGGGAGTGAACAAGGAGTTTCAGAAATTTTCTTGTACTTAATACCTGATGAGTTAAAGATGTTCGTTGTTGAATTATCCACATAATTCTTATAGTTTTTACAATAATAACAAATCATTCATTATGTAATTATTGATTATAACCCTGTGATAATAATAACAATAAAAGCATAGGTAACACATTTATTTACCAAATTCTAAATGCATACAATGATGGCAGGGCTAAATTAGCCAAGATGTGACCCAGCAAAATCCCAAGAACATGGGACAGGTTCAAATGTTGAAATGAATAGAACAAGGTGAGTTATAATTATCCAGATTGGTTTTTCTTCCTCCTTAGTCCTAGAAAGCACAACTAGGAGCAAAGCAGAGAACTTACAAGAGGATAATTTTAGGTCTGTAAGCAAGATAACCTTCCTAATAATTAAAGCAATCATAAAGTGTACTAGGGAGTGTAAGAAGGTAGCAAACCCTCCTTTATTGGAGGTCTTCAAAGTCAGATGGCTTCCTTATTGAAGAGCTTGGAGAATAATTCTTCTTCAGGTATGAGTTGGACTCAGTGACTGCTGATGTTCTTACCAACACTAAACCAGCTAAACCAGCACTCAAGTTCTGGTAGTTTGTAAATGGTCCAAGAGTGTGAGGAGTTCAAGGAAGAGCAGAAGCTTTAGCATAAGGGCTGCTGAGCCCTTTTCAGTGCTGATCATCCACCTTTGGGATCCACCTGGCACCAAGCTCTCACCTGAAGACTTTTCTCTATGAAATGGGCAGATTTTGTTCCAACGGGCCCTGAAGGCTGCTGAAGCAGATGCTGTGGAGCCCTCAGAGTTTGGTGAGATGTCAAAAAAGCCAAGGTCATTCTCTATACCCCGGCCATCATCAGTCCTCTTGACTTATGTCCTGCCTCGAACTTTGATAACTTTGGAAGAGAGAATAAGACTGAGGACTTTAATGCAACTCTGCTTCACATAAATTCAATTCATACAGCAGTCAAGATATCATCTCCGGATTTTATTGATCCTTGAAAAATGAAGGACAAACAACAAATGTTCTGGATCATAGATACCTTGTGAGATGTACAGCTCTGAAGGAGGTCGCCTTTGTGTCCAGACACAAAAGAGTCATTGCCTGGAGGCATAAAGATGCCCCTCATCCTATTTTTCATCCTCCCTAGGATTGACAATCCTTCCAAGCTTTAATGCTTTCCCAAGCCATCACCTCTCTATGCATTATACCCTTCTTTTCCAATCTTAGCCTGGATGAACCTTCTATGATATCTTTTACTCTGAAATTCTTTGACTCCTTGTCCTATTACCAAAGATATTTGATCAAACTCCAACCCCAACTCTCCCCATCTGCTCCTTTCTCTTCTATTCATGTAGTTAAATGGAAATGGAGGAAGTCATCTCTCATCATCTCAGTTACCTTCTTCCAGACACTCTTTATGTTATCAAAGTCCTTCTTAAACAATGATACCCCAAAGTGAACACAACTGCCTAGAACCTGCAATAATGCAATGGCCTCCTCCTTGATCTCCCTGCCTCTAGCCTCTCATTAATACAATCTATCTTCTTTACATAGTTGTCAAAGTAATTTTCCTTAAAAAATTAGGTCTTTTCTTACTATTCCCCACCTCACTAAACCAGTGGTTCTCTTTTGTGCCCATATGTTTGGCTCTTAAAGTCTTTCACAATCTGGCCGCCTCTTCCATTTCCAGTATTTTTTACCCATCTATTCCTTTCCATGCACCTCAGGCTTGAGTTCCAGATCAGTGGCCTTTTTCCTGTTCCTCCCAGGTAACTCTCTATCTCCCACCCTTATATTTTTGCATCGTCCTCTAGAATGTGAAATGTTTTTTCCCTCAAATCTGCTTCTTGGAATCCCTCACTTCAAACTGTTGTTTAGTTGTTTTTCAGTCACATCTGACTCTCTGTGACCCCATTTGGATGTTTTCTTGGTAAAGATACTAGAATGATTGCTCATTTTCTTCTCCAACAATTTTACAGATGAAGAAACTGAGGCCAACAGGGTTAAGAGTCTTGTCCAGGGTCATACAACTAGTAAGTCTGAAGCCAGATTTAATCTCATGAAAGTGAGTCCTCCTGACTCCAAGCCCGATGTTCTATCCACTGTGACGCCATCATTTCAAGAGTATTCAAACACCATCTTCTTCAGGAAGTCCTTCTTGGTGTCCCTCCCCAGTCCTACTTGTTAAAGTCTTCCTTCCCCTGGGAGATATTTTCCAAGTACTCCGTTTGTGTCTTTGGTGCTCTGATTTATGTATAGGTTGTCTCCCCCATTCAAATGTGAACTCCCTTAGAGTAATCAGCCATTAATATTTAGTAAATTTCTACTATGTGGTACTAAGTGAAATAGAACCAAGAGAATATTGTACACGGCAATAACAAGATTATGTGATGATCAGCTCTGATTGGATGTGGCTCTTTTCAACACCGAGGTGATTCAGGTCAGGTCCAATAGACTTGTGATGGAGAGAGTCATCTGCATCCAGAAGGAGTACTGTGGGGACTGAATGTGGATTGTTGGAGGACAACAGTGGATCATAGTATTTTCATCTTTTTTGTTGTTGTTTGCTTACTTTTTTTTCTCATGTTTTCCCTTTTTGATCTGATTTTTCTTGTGCAGCATAATAAATGTGGAAATGTGTATAGAAGAATTGCACGTTTAACAAATATTGGATTACTTGCTGTCTAAGGGAGGGATGGAGGGAAGGGAGGGAGAAAATTTGGGATGCAAGGTTTTGCAAGGGTGAATGTTGAAAACTATCTTTGCATGCTTTTTGAAAATAAAAAGCTGTTATTTAAAATTAAAATAAAGTAAAAATTTCTCCTATGTGCCAGACATCAAACCAAGTGCTGGGGATACAAAGAAAGGCCAAAGACAATCCATACCCTGGAGGAGCTTACAGTTTAATAAAGGAGACATCATATAAAAAGAAGTTGAAAGAAGGAGAAGCATGAAGCCCAAGAGAATGAAGCAGGATGATAAAGGAAGGGGTGGTTGCCCAGGATCCTCCTTAAATAGAGGATCTAGGAGGAGCGCTCTGCTCTCCACCCTCCATTTTCTCCAGTCAGAGAGAGGGAAGGATCTCCCCAAGGACAGGGGACAATGAGAAAGAAACCCGGGATGATGTCATCTTATGGAATGATGAACTCCCAAGAAACGAAATTGGGTGGAAATTGTTGTTTCTTGCCTGAAATAGAGTGGATGTTAATGAATACTATTATCTCCACATATCTCCAAAATCTATTATCTCTTTTTAGGTAGAGAGTGTCTGTGAGATAGGCTATTGTGTCTGCCTGTATTACATGATGATGTCACCTCCCTTATGGATCTCCTCCTGTGTAACTTTGTTTTAAGTTAAATGACTTTCCTACCCTTTTTTTCCTCTTCAGTGCTATTTATTTCTTTCCTAGAGGCATATTTGCATTTAGGATATTGATGTCCCAGTCAAACGTTTTAGTCTCCTTCAATGTGATATAACAACAGGCAGACACTGACCCAGGTACATCATTCTTTTCTCTCTCCTCTTCTGAACTTCCCCATTACTGTTCAGGCCACCATCAGCCTCCCAGTGACTCAGGATACCATCTCCATGACATCTAGAATTGCTTTCTCCAACCACTCTACATCCCCAGTCCATTGCCACATCTTGCCATTCCTACATTCAAGACCCATCTCCGTGCCCCTCCACACCCAGAATGCTCTGTCTCCTCATCTTCACATGATAGTTTCACTAGCTCCCTTTGAAGCTCCCTTCGAGGTTCGGCTTAAATCCTACTTTTTTTTTGAAAGGACCCTTTTCAGCTCCCCGGCCATACAACCATTCCCCATATAGATGAACATTTTTAATCTTCACTTTACATAGATCTATTTATTTCAATTTTGTCTCCATCTTTAGACAATGAACTAGAGGTCAGGGACTGTGTTTTGTTTTCTTTCTTCATGCTTATCATCGTGTCTGGAACACAGCAAGTGCTTAATAAATGCCAGTTATTGTCATTATTGTTTCTGATAGTGCACATCAGCTTCATCTCAGATGTGTACTATATGAGTGCATCCACCTGTCAGAAACCATTTTTACTCTAGCCTGAGAGAGCAGCTTCTTCAGGGCAGCCCATATCAGTGGAGAGACTTAGGAGCTCCATATTCACCCATATCATAAGGTTGCCTTCAAAGATGGAAAATTTCATCTCAGGGTCACTGTATGATCACTTGGGTAAAGAAACTCAAAGGAGAAGAGGCAGCCAAGGCCTTGATGTTTCAATAGTAAATTGGATATACCGTGAATACTTTAAATGCAATATTTCCAAAAATGAACTCATCTTCTCACACACCTCCTTCTTGAGGTGACATATCCAGGCACCTTGGGTCAAAACCCAAGTGATACCTTCAGTGCTCCCTCTTAGCATCCCACATCCAATTGGCTGTCAAGGTCTGTCAATTTACATTGAATCTAAGGTTCCCATGAGACCTTTTTGGACACAGGCACCTCTTGCCCTTTTTAACTCTCCCTGAAATGAGACCAGTAAGGGGATTGCTTTGTCATCCTAAAGCAGAAATCCTTCAGCATATTACTAGCAGTGATCAAAAGAGAACAGTTCAGATCGTTAGGACCACTCCACCCAGAGCCAATTAAGGGAGTCTCTTATTGACACCATTACATTAAAAAGTTTGCTTTAAAAATCTTTGCAGATCTTTTCTACCTTTCATTTATTTCCTATGTCCTCCTTCCAAGTGAATTTTTAAATACTCTTGAAATGACTCCTTAGTTGGACTTCTAGTAAGCTTTCTTTTAGTTGATTTTGTTGTCTGTCTCTTTCTGACTCTCTTTCTCTTTTGCTTTCTGTGTTTTGTCCAACCAAACTTTCTTTTACATCGATTTTGCCCCCTTTACTCTCTTCCTCTTGATGTCATCCATAATCCTTCTTTGTTTTTCTCTGTAAGATTTTACAAATTCTAAACTGGTTTTGCCTTTGGCTACCCTATGTCCTCACTTGGTTTTTAGTAATTCAAATATTCGCTGACTAAGGGGTCTTTTAGGATTTTTTGGTTTCCATTTCAGGCAACTAATCTACATTAGTTGAATTTTTGTAAAAAAAATATTATAATTAGTGTCCATGTCATTTCTTCCATCAATATCCCATTTTTCATAATCAGTATCTTGGCTAAATAGGTCAGGCAAGCATCATTTGAAATATCATTTGTTTATCTTTAGCCTTCTAGATTTATTCTTATTTTAATCTTTCCTCTTACACATCAGTAGCCTAACTATACACAAGGAAATGATTCCAGGATATTTCTGTAGCAGGAATGAGCCACTTGCCTGTCTATTAAAATATAATCAACTTCATTTTTGCTCTGTTGTTTGCTATTTCTCATGCTCAGTATCTTATTTTTTCCTCAAGTGCTTCATGCTGTAAAAGTATAGTTTCTCTTTAGTCTATACATCTTTGAGCTCTGATTCCTTTTTTCCTGATCCATATTAACTAACAAGTTTCTTCACTCTTGTCTATTCCCATTTTTGCATTTACGTTATCAAATATCTTAATATATTGTTGATTTAATTTGGACAATCTTAGAAGTTGTTTTGTTGGAGGAGGCAAAATTCCTCAACTTTTCCAATTTTCACAGTGGACACTGGGGCGTGACTTGCAGTTATTTTTATGATAGTCTTTTTGAAAATAAGTATCATTAGTTATTTGATATCAGATGACCAAATTTTCCTTGAAATAATGTTTCTTGTTGCCTCTGGAGGTAAAAGAAAGCCAACTCCATCATCTCCCCCATCTTTTATTTGTCTCTTATAGGAGAACCTGTAAGACATCTTTCCATTTAGTTTAAGTTTCCTTTTACTTTTTGAGTATGACTGTAGCAAAACATCAAAAGTAATATTCTCCAGTTCTTCCAGTAGCAAGGACAGAGGCAGAGACAGATGGGCACACACACACACAGAGAGAGAGACAGAGAAAGAGAGGAGAGACAAAAAAGCAAAGGAAGGGAGAGAGAGACAAAAACAGAGAGAGAAAGAGAGACAGAGAAACAGAGACAGATCCAGGGATAAAGACAGAGACAGAGAGATACACACAGAGACAAACAGAAACAGAGACAGAAACAGACCAAGACAAAGAGAACCTGTATAAAGAGTTTCCAAAGTGCCAGGCACTATGGTACATCATAGGTGCATTTATTGGTCACTGGCCCAAGATCTCACCATTTGAACACCAACTGCCCATTATATATCTGTGCAATTCTTAGCACTCCACTCCCTTCTTCCATCAAGCTGGCACTGGGACCACAACAGCAAATGGGGTCACTCAGAAGTGGGGAATATTTTGGACTTTTCTTTGCTTCATGAGCTGCTGGGACCAAACAATGGGTTCCAAAGTGGCTATCCCTGATGCAGGGGTCCAGGCTAGTCTCTCTATTTCTAGGATCATCAACTCTCTCACACAGTAGAACTTGCCAATGCTGTGCTCTGCCATTGGACCTATGGAGGACTCCCCTATGAAGCATCAGAGAAGGATTCTCTACA
>JAJPUD010002614.1:238741-272851 GCA_023553655.1 Myrmecobius fasciatus
TGGAGACACCAACAGTGCAAGTGCATGGAAACAGCAACAGTGCATGTGCATGGAGCCACCAACAGTGCATGTGCATGGAGACACCAACAGTGCAAGTGCATGGAGACATCAAGAGCACATGCATCCAAGTTGTAGATGAGACAAATCACATGCCTGGATAGAGTTAGAATCCAAAAGTGTCTCCGTTATCAGAAACAGCAGATAAAGGTTCAGGTTTAACAGGAATAACCATAGATTCTTGCACTTAGGTACAATGAACCAAGTACTCATAACCAATACTTGCAGAAGCAGTTAATGGCTCAGCAGATCAAATACTGAGCTTGGGGCCAGAAAGATCTGAGTTCAAAAACTTCTTCAGACACTTACTAGCTGTGTGAGCTGGGTAAATCATTTAACTTCTGTCTGTCTCAGTTTCCTTAGCTAAAAAATTAGGATAACAAGAGTACCTTCCTTACAGAAGAGAATCATTTACAGTGTGAGAATCAAAGGAGATCATATTTATAAAAGTGCTTAACATAACACTTGCCACACAGTAGGTACTGTATAAATTTTAGCTATTATTATTATTAATATTATTGCACTTGGGTCCACAGGCTCTAGACCAATCTGTCCATCTAATAGAAAGCTTAGAGCCCTTTTCTCACAATTTTTGGCCGTGCCTTGCAAATAATAAACAAAAGTTTGTTAATTTCCTGCCTCAACTTACCTCTTTTCTCAAACCCAACCTCTCCCTATGGAGGAAAAATGACTTAAGATTAAGTTTTGGCTCATTCTAGGAAAAATCAATCACCGAGAATGGTTGTTTCCCACTAGGAATCAGGCAAATGGCAAGATACACAACCAAAGGATTTCATTTTGGCCAGGACCTCCGAGAGATAATTTTCCCCAGCCTTTCCCTTTGCATGGCGGTTACTCTCTGTTCACTTTAGAGAGAGGCTCAGAGAGGTTAGAGATGAACTCAGTGTTACCCAACCAGGTTCTTAGGGTCAGAGACTAATACTGAAATCAACTCTAGAAATTGCCTGGTGCAACAATCGTCTCCCTGAGAAAGGAAGATGCTCCCGGGCTCCACACCTTCCTTAAAATGGAAGGAACCAAATAATCAGGGGGAGCCAAATAATCAGCTAGGGGCAAAGTGAACTTTGTCCAGTGAGCAACACAAGGGTTCGAACAAATGATCAAAGTTCACTGCTTAGAAATACCTTCAGCTCATCCCAACGCCTGGCACCCTTCCCTAAGTGGAGCCAGCACGGGCACTGGCCCTGCGGGCTGTCCCCCAGAAGCTGCTGGGGCAGACCTCACAAGTCCTGAGATGAAAGCCATCTCCAAGAGTTGGACCTGCAGCCAGGACATCTTTACAGCAGAGAAGGGTCCAGCTTTATTTTGGAAAAGCAAAAAGCCATTTTCTCAGATGTGCACCTTATATTTATGTCACTAGCAGTCTTCCTGAAGAATGGTTTGGCGAGATGCCAGAGGTCCAGAGTTGGGATCCAGGCTCAGCTCCTCCTTCACTATTAAACCTTAGCCAGGACCTTTCAGCTCCCTTAGCCTCAGTTTAGTCAAATGAAATATAGGACCATAGAATGTTGGAAAAGGAAAGACACTTAGGGATTGTTTTGTCTAACCCCTCATATTGCGGGGGGGTTAAACCAAAATGCCCCTACTATGTGCAGGATTTTGGAACTAGAGGGACAAGGAAACCAGAGTCCCTGCCTTCTTGGAGATCACAACCCAGAAGAAGGAGCCACCATCATCATCATCATGGGTCTCCCAAAGAAAGGTCTGTTTTGTTTGCTTACCATCTCTAATTTTGATAAACTTTTTGAAAGTAAATTCAGTTCACAACATCCTGGTTTAGCTCCTGTTGTATGCTTACGCCCAGAGCTCTCCTGGCCATGTTCAATAGCGTTTAATATACTGAGGCAAAAGAGACTCATGAGTCAAACATATACTCTGAAGCTGCAGAAGAAAACCATGTGGCATTTAGGCCATGGATGGGGAAGTAAAAGTTCACCTGGACCCGAACCCACAGAAATACTCTCAGGGAGTTTCTGAATTAAATGGATAATTCTTGATGACCATAATTTTTTCTCTGCTGCAAAAGGACTGAAAACACCATCAGCATGTTCTACATTTTGGCTTTTCAGGGTAAAGCTCCAGTCACTCAACCCTACTTAATGGGTTTGCCTAAGACTTCAGACTCATGCTGAGAAAGAGATGAGATTTAGGTAAGACTTGCTTCCAGCTTTCACGGAGCTCACACTGGCAGGGGAAGAAGAAACCAGTTCAGAGATCTCTGATCTAGAATATTACATGATAAGCACATTTGGAAAATAGGAGGAAAGGGAGGAGAGAGACAGAGACAGAGACAGAAAGACACAGAGAGAGACAGATAGAGACAGAGACAGAAAGACAGAGAGATAGAGACAGAAACAGAGAAACAGAGAGACAGAGACACAAAGAAGAATGGAAAGAGAGATTCAGAGAGAGAGACAGAAACAGTCAGAGAGACAAAGAGAAGGAGACAGAGAGGCAGAAAGGGGGGGAAGAAGAAGGGAGAGAGAGACAGAGAGACGGAGACAGAAAGTGACAGAGAGAGAGACAGAGACAGAGAGACAGAGACAGAGCATCAGAGAGACAGAGAAAGAGAAAGAGATAGACAGAGAGACAGGGAGACAGGGAGACAGAGAGGGAGAGCAAGCTCCGCGGGGTCAAGGCGGGCTGGGAGATGCAGCCGTGTGTGTGTGGCCGGGGGAGGGGGGGGGGGGAAGAACCGGCCCGGAGGCGGCGGCGCACTGCTCCGACTGCCCCTCGGCTCTGGGAGCTTGCTCGGGTCGCATTTCCCTTCCCGTCCTGCTCTGCGATTCATTCTGGGACGCAATCCCTCGGCGCTCCCCGAGCCCCCACAAGCACTTGCGGGTTTCACACAGAAGCAGACAAGCCTCTGGGCCGTCCTGTGTCTGCCCTGGCGGAGCCGGGTCAGGCCCAGGCTGCCGGGCCGTCCTGTCTCGGGGCGCCCACTGGGCTCCCGTGGCGTTTAGGGCGGCAGAAGTGCGCCCCGAGACCCGGGCCGGTACCTGTGCAGGCTGACGTGTGAGCGGTGCCGTAATGGAAGTCATCTGGAGCCCCGCGGCAGGGCCAGCTTTGTGTCAGCCGCCTAACATGTCCCAGTTGCCTGCAGTACTAATTAAAGGCACTCCTTGTTAACCGGCCTAACTGGCCCCCACTTAGCCCATTATGGGGCCCGCTTGTAAAACAAACAGCCATGTGACAGATGATGCATGTTAACACAGGGGCGCTGCGTAATGACATTTCGGGAGGGCCGGGCCCGTCCCCAGCATCTGGTCCCCATTAGGGGCTGAGCAGGGTGCTGATTGCAAAGGTGACGTACTCGGGCTCTCCTGCGCAGGCCCGGCCTTCCCAGAATAGAAAGGCCCCGGCCCAGAGCCCCCGGGATTTACATGACACGTTCTGGGAGCGACAAGGAAATCGGTTACAGGCTCCGGGGCTTCAGCGTCCCGGCCCACGCGGCCAAGCTGGGGGGCTGGTCTACCTGCTGCCTTGTCTCCCTGCCAATGCACGGGGCAATCCAGGGGCACCGGAGTGATCCGATCCGGCATCCCCATCTCCAAACGCGCATGCGCCGCGGGCTGTACAAGATTCTGACAAAGTGGGAAATTAACTTTGAAATGGATCCGATTTGGTTTGGTTTGAGCGCAAGTCATGAGCCTGCCAGAATAAGCTGATAATACAAGTCACAGACTAATCAAAAGTTTGCGATTATAAAACCGGCCCTCTTCCTTGCCCAGTCAGTCAGTAAACATTTATTCAGCACCCACAGTGTGCCAGGCCCTGTGCTAAGTGCTGAAACACTGGGCCCTTGACCCCAGTGGCAGGTGTCCTGATGGATTCTCTGCGGCTGCACACACATTTTATGAGAGCAGAATCAGGTTTGTTTGTTGTTGTTATTGTTGTTTTTGTTTTGTTTTGTTTTTGTTTGTTTTTTAAAGACAGTATCAGAAATATCTCCAAATGGCAGGTTTTTATTCCAAAAGATACTATTTAACTTAAAAAAAATATATGCAAGAAAATGGAAAATGCATCCTGGATTTGCCAGGAGGAGATGCTGGCCGAGAGTTTGGTGATTCTGCTTCTTAGCCCCATGTTACTTGAAAATGAAATCCACTTCCAAGTTTCCTTCCAGCTCCAACAGCTTATTTTCAGGGTCATTTTGCTGCTATAGTCTTGAGTTGGGTGGAAATGGAGTGGTGAAATGAGAATTGGTGAGGGAAATGGTGAAAATGATGAACTTTCATTTAAGCATGAATGAAACTCGATTTGTTAAGATTTTAAAGCACCTACTTTGTGCAAGGGTCTATGTGAAACAATGGGAATACAGAGAAAATGAACTGAAAAATAATCCTGGGCTCCAGGAGTTACATCGGCTGCAGTGGTACCTAATTTCCCCAAAACCCTCCAGCTTTTTTCTCCTTTGAAGTTCTTGGTTTCCCACATTGTCCTTCAACATTATCCATAGGTTGTCCATCTACCTGCAGAGATAATGACACTTTGAGAAGGGAACATGGGAGTCCCATTTTGTTAAGGAGCATTTTAGGCCACAAGTTACATCTGAAAGTTTCATCTGGAGTTTGAAGGGCTAACTTCCAATCAACCTCACATGCCCAGTGCTCTGGGGCAATGATGCCCATCTTTGATGACCATCTCCCCCGAAAAATCCTCCCCCCTTAGAGCCCCTCCCCCTTTTTTACTCCTTTCCCCTGATTCTTCTATTTTCCCTTCTATTAGTCTATCCCTTTCTTTTCCTCCTTTCCCTCTCACTTCCCTATAAGGAAGGACAAGTTTCTCTATGAAACCAAATGTGTCTGATATACTAGATGCCCATCTTTGAAGAGCATCTGTATTTTATGTTTGTGGGGCTGGTTCTCTCAGCAGACCTAAAGAATATGCCTTATCTTTCTGTCAGTAATTTCAATGGACTCCAGGCATATATATAGGCAACTGTTTGATGGCCCAGACATTCCCAATGTTTTCTCTTTTTCAAAAGTAGACTTGATTGGCTGATGTTTTACTTGTGGGGGACATGTTCCTTTCCCATCAACCTCAAAACCATCTGAATCTCCATATTACATTGCACTGGGTATGACAAGAAAAATCTGCTGAGTATAGCAATAAGGCAAGGGAAAGAAACTGAGGGAATTAAGTATATAAGTAAAGGAGAAAAAAAAAGGTCCTTTCTTTTAGATGATCTAATAGTCCATATAAAAAGCCCTAAAGAGTCAACTGAAAAGTAATTGTAATAACTTAAACAAATTTGCCCAACATAAGATAAATCCACGCAAATCTTTGGCACTTTTACATAATTCTAATAAGACCCAGGAGGAAAAGATAGAGAAATCCCATTTAAAGTTACCACAGACTGCATCAAATACTTGTGAGTCTACCTTCTAAGATGCGTATGAGAACCACATAAATACAATATTTATGGAAATAAAGGTTGACAAATATAATTGGAAAAATATTAATTGTTCATGAATAGAATAAATTAATATAGTAAAAATGGCATTAATAAATTGATTTTATGATTTATAGCTTGCCAGGCAAACTATCAAAAGATTATTGTATAGAAATATAAAAAGTAATGATGAAATGTATATGTATGATTTTTTTAGAGGCCAAAAATTTCAAGAGAAGTCATAAAAGACTTCTTTTAGGTCTTCATTAGGTTTTCTAATGAACCTAAAAATGCCAGATATCAGTGCTATAAAGAAGTAATTCTCTAAGTAATTTGATTCAGATCAGGAAATTTTACTGTTCAATTGTTTCAGTCATGTCTGACTCTTCATGACATTATTTGGGGTTTTCTTAGCAAAGATCCTGGAGTGGCTGGCCATTTCCTTCTCCAGTTCATTTTACAGATGAGGAAACTAAGGCAGACTGGGTAAAGTGACTTGGCCAGGGTCATACAACCACTGAGTATCTGAGGCTGGATTTGAACACGGGGCTTCCTGCTTTTAGGCCTGGCCACATAATTGCCCTGATTAAGAAAATGAGAAGCTGAGTAGTGGAAGGGACTAAATAATTACATCCAGAAGTAAGTGGCTCTAATATTCCACTATTTCGCAAATGCAAAGACCCTGGCTACTGGAAGAAGGACTCACTATTTGATAAAAGTTGCTGAGGAAGCTGAACTGCAAGATGGGAGGCATTAGGCATAAACCAACCCCTCACACTTTATAGCAAGACAAGCTCCAAATGGATATGTGACCTCGAAGTAAAAGGTCACATCATAAACAAATTAGAGAAACATGGAAAAAATTATATATCAGCTATATGGAGATGAGAGAAAATCCATGATTAAGCAAAAAATTAGAAGGGATCACAGAAGATAAAATGCATAATCCTGATTGTATACTTTTTAAAAAGTTTGCATATAAGCAAATCTACTAAAGCTAAGATTAAAAGAGAAACAATTATCCAGGACAATATTTTTACAGCAACTTTCTCTGATAAAAGTCTCTTTTCCAGAATATATAAGGAATCGATTCAAATTTATAAAAATAAGAGCTGATCTTCAACTGACAAATAATTTAAGGATATGAATAAGAAGTTCTCCATGGAAGAAATTATTTATAGCCATATTAAGGAAGAGGAGGAAGAATGTTACAAATCAATTCCAATTAGAGAAATATAAATCAAAACAATTCTGAAATTCCACTTCACACCCATTAAAGTGGCCAAGATAACTTTCAAAAAATGATTCTTATTGAAGAGGCTGCGACAAACATGTACATTACATATTCTTGTTGGATATAGGAGTGGGTACAACCATTCTGGAAAAGAATTTAGAAAAATTTTAAAAATTAAAATAATAGCGAGTGATTTTGATCCAGCTATACCACTGCCAAGCCTCTTCCCAAAAAATATCAAAGGAAGAAGGCAATTTCTTTTATGTTTGAAAAATTTGTCTGGTAGTTCTGTTTGTGATTGTGAAAAACTGGAAAGCAAGTTGATGCCCCACAACTGAGGGCTGCTTGAAGAAGTTGTGGTCCCTGAATGTGCTGGATACTGTCATGCTATAAGAGATGAAGCAAGGGATTTCAAAAGAGCATGAAGAAATTTGTATGGATTTGTATATGTATATATAATATTTCATATATGTATATACATACAAAACTCCCTTCTGCAAAACAATTTCCTTCAGTTACTCTACATACATACATTTATATATGGATATATACATTTTTACATGTGTATATATACATATACATAGATTGTTTATTTCCTTTGTGAATTTGTTTTTCTTTTCTTTTTCCCCCAATAATGTAGAGGGTAGAAGGGGGAAAAAATAACTTTCTGTTAATCTCTTAAAAGTGGTAAGTGTAGGAGTATACAGTTGAGAAGCATTGCTCGTACTTTCAAATGAGATGACCGTACTGTTTGTTTTTCTTAACTGCCTTCCTTTGGTATGAGAGACCTCTTATGGAGTAAGACTAATATGTAAACATTTAGAATGTAAAAACAAAACACGCCAATAATTTTTAATGCGTCAAGTCAGCCATATCATTCATTGGATGAAAAGGTAAGTGGAAAGTGGAGGAGGGGCTGTGCAAGGTATAAGAAGCCTGGAAAGGTAGGAAACAGTCAGATCATGGCAGGCTTCAAAAGTCAAACTGGAGATTTACATATGATTCTGGAGGCCATACATAGAAAGCCAGTGGAGTCGGTTGAATAGAAGTGGCCGGTGGTCACAGAGTGGACCAGTGGTTACGTGGTCTGATTCATGCTTTAGGAAGATCAGTTTGACAACTGAGTGGGAAAATGAACTAGAGAAAGCAGTCTTGAGGCAGCAGGAAGGTCAGCTAGAAGGCTGTTGCAATTGTCCCACGTGGGGTGAAGAGGGGTTCTGTACAAGGGCAATGTCTGAATTAGAGGCAATAAAGGTGTATATATAAAAGATGTTTGGAAGAGTAGAATTACCCAGACTTAGACACAATTGGGGTAAAATTGAGGAATGATGGATGACATTGAGGTAGCAAACTTGGGAGCTTGGGAAGGTGCTAGTACTTTGTGAAGTCACAGGGAAGTTAGGAAGAGGGCAGCGTTATGAGAGAAAGATAAAAAAAGATTCGTTTGGGACACATTGAGTTTAAGATGGCTTGGAGGAGTCCAGTTTCAGAAATCCAATAGACAATTAGAAATGTGAGCCTGAAGTTTAGAAAAGTGGTTTAGGTTGGACAAATACAATGGAGAATTATATTCACAGAGATAGTTGGATCCAAGCAAGCTACCAAGACCACCAAGTGAAATTGTATAGAAGGAGAAGGGAAGAAAACCTAGGATGGAACCTTGAAGGACACTTTTAGTTCAAGGGCATGATATGGAGGAGAATCCAACAAAGGAAACTGAGAAGGATTGGTCAGGTAGAAAGAGAACCAGGAGAGAGAGATGTCCTAGAGAAAAGATCATCAGGGAGACAGTGACCAAGTGTTAGAGGCTGCACATGTCAAAAACATGAGAATTGAGGAAAGGTCATTGGAGATCACTGGTAATTTCCAGTGATTAAGAGATGGTGACTAACATTGGTGGCTTAATCTAAGTAGCTGGGTGAGGGAGGAAGTCAAGAAGAAGGCAGCTAGTGAAAACTCACCAGAAAACAGCAGATTTGGGGCAGGGACCAAAGTTCTGAAGATACCCAGGTTGATGCTCTAGGGGGGATGAACAAGGGAACCTGACCAGAATTCCTGACAGAGATCCCCAAATCGAATGATTTCGAGGCAGCTGATGGGCACCTCTCTAGGGAGTCAGGTGTGTCCACTGGCCACTTGCTAAGACCACACAGGGTTCTAGAGACTAATTTCAGTGACTGGGATTTCCCTCAAGATGGCTGATTGGCTGCAACTTGGAAGGAGAGGCTCTTATCAGAGATGTTGCCCAATGTGTGAACAAGAGAACGGCTGCTCCAGCTCTGGCAACCTCTCTTGGATTTCCTTTTCGTCCTGTTGAGAAGACAAGTCCTCAGCACAGCAGACCTGGAATTGGGACCAGTGAACTTCCACACCATTGTCAGCCTCTTCTCCTTGGGCAATGACTTGCTCTCTGAGATCCCTCCTGGTGAATTGCCTGCCCCAGTCTGGGTCACTTACCGTGTAAATGGATGTGATGCTGATGTGTAGGTGAATGTTACCCAGGCCATAATCTGTGAACATTTGGAGAGCAGTGACAGCTCAGATACTTCCTGGGACCAACCCAGCCAATACAAAGCATTTAGCAGGTGCATAAAAACACAATGTGCATAGATGGCAACCCTGCAGCAATTCTGTATAAAAGCATCCCTCCTTCCAGTGGAAGCATCCCTCCTGAAGAGTGCCCTCCCTTTGATATTTGAAGGAAAATCCAGTCCCCTCAGCTGATGGCAGCCCTTGCTGACCCATGTAGGATGCCAAGGCTACATTTCCCCTTCCATTACAGTCACAGAAAAGGCCCCGAGCTCGGTTCCCTCTGACTCATTGTTTCCAAAGGGCTCTGACGCCCACCCTAGGCTTTCTGGCCATTCCCAGAATCTCCCTTCTACCTCCCAAATGGCTCCCTAGGCATCAGGCTTGCATTTGTTTGGACAATCTGGAAAAAAGATGGCCTTTACATTCACAAATTTAGGGCTAGAAGGGAGCTCAGAGACCACAAAGTTGCACCCACCCCCTTTTCCAGATGGCGAGGTGACTTTTCTGAAGTCACGCAGAACCTTCTAAGATTCTGGGGTAGGACTCCAAGTGCAGGGCTCTGTCCTCTGCCCCTAAGCTTCTGTGGAAGAATGGCTTCAGTAGGAGCCAAAGAGAGTCAGAGGAGCTTCTCTAGAGCCAGCAGCCAGTCCAACCCCAACCTGAGTGAGAAGTGACCTTCTGGGACCCCTGCCTCTGACTGCACATCTCAGTAACTGAGAGCTTCTTGGCTCTGGAGGCAGCCCCTTTCACCTTAGGATATTTCTCCAGCTGACAGACTATATCTGCCTCTCTGAAACCCTACAGGATCATCCATCAAGTGCTAAGTGTCCATGCTATGGAGGGCTTTCTATTGGGCCAAAGGACCCAAGGTTCAAATCAAACCTGATCCTTGAGCTCAGAGAGGTGACAATCTGAGTAGGGAACACATGCCTAGATTGTTAGAGCAGAGCTCTGAGTGTGAATCCTGGCTTGGCCATTCCCACACTTCTAGTTCTCTGGCAAATCATTTCCATGTTTGAGTCTCTGTCACTTGATATTTGGAGGTGATCTTTGACCTTCTGTGATGAAAGGGCGGGTGTGCACATTAAATATCATGGGAATGTGTTTAATTATTGTTAGAAGTGAGAGAGAGCTTCTGAAGAGACAGGGAAGGGAGAGTGGATGGAGGGACTCGCTTCCAGATGAGGAGCCACAGAGGAAGGCTTGGGAATGGCCCCATGGGAACTGAGGGGCAAGAGAAGGCAAGGCAGTGTCTGGGGAGAGGAATCCTGCCCACAAGGAGCCTTAACCCAGGAGTCTCTGTCTCTTGGGATCTTTTTGTCTCTATCTGGCTTTCTGAAGGGGTGAAGGGACCTTACATATAGACAGAATTACTGATTGAATGCTGTGTCTACACAACATAAAGAGAAATATAGACCTGACAGCAAGTGGACAGTGGAAACCATAAAGAGAAGGTAATATAAGGAGTTTGGCTCATGGAGTTCAGAGATCTGGGGTCCATCCTGGCTCTGACATTTGACAAGGTCCTGGGTGCAGCCAAAAGGGCTGGACCTTGTGGCGGAAGACCTGGGTTATTCCACTCCTGCTTTGCCATTTAACCCACTGAGACTCACCTGTAAATAAGCAGGTAAGAGGAGATGGTTTTCAAAGTCCCATCTCTCTCCACATCTGCGAGATCATGACATTTTATGGTCTCTCTGGGGCTCAGTTAATCTTTTGTGAAACATGGAACAAGCACGTACAGTTTAGCTTTCACAGGTTGGATGCAAGGAAGCAAGAGAAAATAAGCCCTCATTGTGGCTTTAGGGCATTGGGTTTGGGGGCAGCCACCCCTTTGTTTTCATGCCTATGGACTGACCCTGCCCCAGCTAGCCTGAGAGGGCCATGAAGGCAATCATCATTCTCACCCTGCCCTGTGTCTCTTCCATCACCCCCAGCTGTGGGTAGCAGGACACATTTGAGGGTTTCTGCTCACACTTTTCCCCAGGGCTGGTTGTGGGCAGCTCTAGGCTGGTGGGGAGGCAGGAAGAATACAGGCACAAAGTTACTGCTTTCTCTGGTGGCAGTCTTTAGGAGAGAAGCTGCATGGTCTTTCCTTGCTCCGATGCCTTTGCACCCTTGACCTTGAGCCCTCCCTAGCACTGATCTCATCCCCCTTGATATCTGAGTTATTTGTTTCCTCATCCTACTGTACGGTCTAGCCCTAGAGAGTTTTTCTCCATCGCCGGCCGAATCCCAGCACAGGTGGGGCCCAATAAATGTTCGATGAATCACTTCTGCATTCAGGGTCTCAATTTTCCCATCTGAGAACTCAAAAGGTCCGTTTCAGCTCTAGTTCTATAATCCTATGAATTGATTTATTGCCAGCGTCTCAATGTGAATATGTCTGGTTTCCCCTTTGGGCCGTACCCAGAGAAGGGCCCACAGGAAATTCTCTCTTGCATCTGTATTTGTGTTCAAATTCCTGGTTTGTTTTCTGAGCTAATTTGGGTTCAGTGACAAGAGACAATGGATGGCCCTCCGGGCAACAGGGTGAAGGTTCAGCAGTGGCCAATGGGCAGGGAGGTCCAGGGGGAAAGTGCAGTGGCCACCTGGGTCCTTCCTGTCCCTCTCATCCTAGTGAAGAGTCTCAGAAAGGAAAGGGGTAAATGGGAATTTGGGTTTGTGATAGGATTAAAAATAGAAGGTTGGCCACCTGGACCACCTCCATTCATCTCCCAAGCTCCAGATCTCCTGGAAGCTTGCTGGCTGCTGGCCACCAACAGGTGAAAGGCCAAGGGACAACCGGGATGAATCGGTCCCTTGCCTGGTGTGTTTGGGTATTAAACTAATTGTATTTTTGGAAACAGCAGCCAGAGTTGGGAGGACTGAGCCTGTGGGACCCTCCTTTCCTCTCCCAATGCAAAGAGCAGACAGAATGTTGATCATTGGCCAAGAGCAGAGGTGCCAGATGTGAGCCGAGAAGGGGTCAGCAGTCTGTGGATACTGGACACTGGAAGGGTAATAAGGACGCCTTTGCTTCCAGGACAAACAGGAGAAAAGGGACAGGTAATAAATAATAAATGCTGAGAGAAGAGTTGACTCCGTTGGGAGGCAGCCAGGGATTGGCCCTGACCTTGGGGAGAGGTTGGCACCCAGAGCTACCTAGCAGGTCACTAATTCCAGGCGATTTACTCCCTGGTTGGCTTTTTTTGTCCTTCTAGTGGCAGAATCCAGGTCAAAGAAGAGGGGGTCACTGGGAGGTGTCTAGTTGGACAGAGCCATGATCCAGGGGACATTTTTCAGATGGCCTGCCAGGCCATCCTATGTTTCAAAACATCCTATCTTTTGATTTTGCAATTTCTTTATCTTCTCCCTTTTGATTTTTTCCTTCCCATTAAAGCACTAAGAGACATGGAGCTTAAAGAGGGAAGGCGATACAAACTTGGGAAATTATGAGAAGTTAATAGAGGGCTCAAAGTCAGAAGCATAGAGCTTCAAGTTTAGAAGGGCCCTGAGGTAGCCTTCCAATTCCTTCACTATTCAGATGGGCAGACTGTGACCTAAAAACGAAACATGGCTTCCTCAAGATTGCATGGCTGAGCTGATACTAGAACTTAGGTCTCCCGTCTCCCCTCAGAAGCTCTTTATCATATGGATGAATGGATAATAAGGAGAAATTCCTAGATAGATTTTCACCAGTACTTCAACTCCTAATCTTTAGCAGTTGTCTGGGTCCTTGGGAGTTGTGCAGGATCACACACACATTAAATATTCAGGGAGACCCTCCAACCCATGGCTTTTTTCTGACGCTCTCACCCCTCTGGCCATTCCACCACACTCTTGTGGACTGTAACCGATGTTCTGAGCTCACTTTCTTAACTGGGACTCAAAATATCTGACCTGTTCCCCAGAGAGTGGCTGGCTATTTTCTTCCTCAGGGTTTTACCCTAAGAAATGATGGGGATTTTCTCACAGTATGGACTCACAAACCCACAATGGTGTGCACTTTATTTGATTATTACTTTTATTTTATGTATTTTATTTTCCCATCAGCTGTTCTCATTGGTTGATACTTCATCATCATCATCATCATCATCATCATCATCATCATCATCATCATTGTCATCATGGTCATCATCCACCATCCCCATGACCCCAGAAAGAGCTCATCACCAAGAAACTCACCATCATGTAGATGGCTTCAGCTTGGTACTCACACCTCATTATTCATCTCTGTGGCCTCTGTCACTGTGACTGGAGGAATGGAGGATGGGCCAAAAACTCCTTCCAAAATTCCCCCTTAAAGAGGATTCCGTGTTAGTGCATAAAACTTATATCCAATGCAGAAAAGCAGAAATATTAAATGCTTTCTTTTCAAACTATAATGCAATAAAAATTATTCAATAAAGGATCAGGGAAACAGTTTAGAAATTCATTAGAAACAACGATATTTATTGAATTATTTGCCATCTAGAGGAGGGAAGGGGGAAAGGAGGGAGAAAACAATTTGGAACACAAGGTTTTTCAAAGGTGAATGTTGAAAATCATCTATGCATATGTTTTGAAAATTAAAATGCTTTAATAAAAAAAGAATAAAGAAACTCAATAATATAATTTTAAAGAATGAGTGACTCAAAGAACAAATCAGAGACCATCAATAATTTCATTAAAGAGAATGCAACAACGAGACAACATTCCAAAATTGGTGGGATGAAGCTAAGGAGTACTTGGGGAGAAATCTTATATCTCTAAATGTGTACATCAAAAAATAGAGAAAGAGCAGATCAATGAATTGGACATGCAACTACAAAACAGGGAGAAAAAACAAATGAAAAATTACCAACTAAGCATCAAAATGAAAATTCTGAAAACCAAAGGACAGGTTAGCAAAATTAAAAATTGAACTAGTAAATAAAAACAGGAGCTGGGTTTTTGGGGGGGAATAGATAAAATATTGGCTAATTTGATTTTTAAAAAGAAAGAATAAAATCAAATTACAAGTATCAAAAATGAAAAAGATGAATGTATCACCAATGAAGATAAAATTACAGCAATTATTGAGAGATATTTTGCCCAACTATATATCATCAAAACTAAGAACATAGGTGAAATGGATGAATTTTTTTTAAAAAAAATTTCCTGGATTAACAGAAAAGGAAATAGAATACTTAAATAACCCTATTTTAGAAAAGGAAATTGAACAAACTACAAATGAATTCCCTAATAACAACCACAACAAAAATAGGGACCAGATGGATTTACAAATGAATTCTACCAAATATTTAAAGAATGATTAATCCCAATATGATATAAACCATTTGAAAAAATTAGGTAAAGGAGACATATCAAAACCCTTTTATGATGCAAATAAAACACTGATAGAATCCCAACTCTAACCCATGGATATCAGGGTAGCTAGATGGTGCAGCGGGTAGAATACCAGCCCTAGTGTCAGAAAGGCCTGAATTTAAATCCTGCCTCAGACACTTCTTAACACTTCCTAGTTGTATGATCCCGAGTAAGTCACTTAAACCCAATTGTTTCCGCCCCCCCCCCCAAAAAAAACCAGAGAGATCAAAAGTAGAGAAACAAAACTATAGTCCAATTTCTCCAATAAATAGTGATGCAAAAAATTTTAATAAAATGCTAGCAAGAAGTTTACAACAATGTAATACAGAGATTATAGACTATGACCAAGTGGGATTTATATCAGGAATGTAGCATTAGTTCAATAGTATAAAAATTGTAAACATAATTAACCCTATCAACCAAAAACAAAAAAAAATCATAAAATTATGTCAATAGATGATGAAAAAGCTTTTGCCAAAATACAATACTCATTTCTACTAGAAACAATTAGAAAAACTGGAGCTTTTCTTAAAATTAAAAGTAATATCTAAAACCAGGAGTAAGCATTGTGTGTAAATGAGGGAAGAAGACATCATAGATAGATGGATAGATAGATAAACAGACAGATAGATAGATAGATAGATAGATAGATAGATAGATAGATAGATAGGTAGATAGATAGGTAGATAGATGGAGAGAGAGAGAGAGAGAGGGAGAGGGGGAGAGAGAGAGAGAGAGAGAGAGAGAGAGAGAGAGAGAGAGAGAGAGAGAGAGAGAGAGAGAGAGAAAGGGTGAATTAAGGTTCTCCACTGAAAACACTATTGGTACTAAAATGATTTGCTATTTTTCAATCATGTCCAACTTTTCATGACTCCATTTGGGGCTTTCTTGACAAAGATTTTGGAATGATTTGCCATTTCTTTTTCCAGCTCATTTTCCAGATGAGGAAACTGAGTCCAACAGAGTAAAGTGAATTCCTCAGGATCATACAGCTAGTAAATATCTGATATCAATTTGAACTCAGGAAGACTTCTTCTGTGCCATTTAGCTGCCCACTAAAAATAGCAATAATAAAAAAAGAAATTCAAAGAATAAGATTAGGCAATGAGAAAACAGAACTATCATTCTTTGTGGATGATATAATGGCATATTCACAGAACCCTATAGAACCAACTAAGAAACTGGTTGAAACAGCTAACACCTTTAGCAACATTGCAGGTTTAAAATAAATCCACATAAATCACCAGCATTTCACCATCAAGAAGAGAAAAAAAATCCACTAAAAAACTGCAGACAGTATTAAATATTTGGAAGTCTACCTGCCAAGGCAAACACAGGGACTAAGTGAACACAATCACAAAACACTTCACAAAAAACAAAGGCAGATCTAAAAAGCAGGAGAAATAGTAATTGCTCATGGGTAGGCTGATCCAAAATGATAAAAGTAACAATGCTACCTAAATCAATTTCCTTATTTAATGCTATATCAATCAAAGAATTATTTTATAGATCTAGAAAAAATAACAAAGAGTCAAGAATATCAAGGGAGTTAGTGAGAAAATGGGAAGGGGCTAAGCAATACTAGATTACAAATTATATTACAAAGCAATAATAATGAAAACAATCTGATACTGGTTAAAAATAGTGATGGATCTATGGAATAATTTAAATTCATAATAAATTATATTATGATAACCATAATAATCTAATGGTTGAAAAACTCAAAGATCCAAATTTTGAGGCTAATAACATGATTTGACAAAAATTCCTGAGAATATCAAAAAGCAATTTAGTAGAAACTAGCTACAAATTAACATCTTACATTGCATATAGGCCAAAATGGATACATGATTTAAACCTAAAGTGTGATGATATAAGCAAATTAGGGAAATATGGGAAAATTTATGAATTGATTTATGGATAAGAATTTGTGACTCTACAATAGAGAGGGTTTGGGGAAATAAAATAGATAGTTTTGATTACATGAAATATTAAAATTATTGCACAAACAAAAGCAATGCAGCCAAAATTAAAAGGAAAGCAGAAAACTAGGGATTTTAATAACAAGGTTTTTTGATAAAGGCCTCATTTTTCAAATACATAGGAAACAGCCAAATTTATCAAAATTAGAATCACTTCCCCAACTGATAAATGGTCAAAGGATATAAGAGGCAACTTTCAGAAAAAAATCAAAGCTATCTGTAATCATATTAAAATATTCTAAATCATTATCGATTATAGAAGTGGAATTTAAGATAACTGATGTATCATCTTATAGCTATCAGACTGACTAACATGACAGAAAAGTGACAAATGCTGGATTTTAAAAAATAGGGTCAGTGATGCACTGTTGAAATTGTGAACTGATCCAACCATTCTGGAGAGCAATTTGGAACTATGCCCAAAGGGCTATAAAACTGTGTATAGCCTTCAACCAGTAATAGCACTATTGGGTTAGTATCCCAAAGAAATCAAAGAAAAGCAAAAAGGATCTTTTTATAGAAAAATATTTCTAGCAGCTCTTTTTGTGGTAACAAATAAGTGGAAATTGAGAAGAGACCCATCAATCGGGAAATACCTGCACAAGTTGTGGCATATGGTGGCGATGGAGTACTATTGCGCTATAATAATTGATGAAGGGGGTGGCTTCAGAAAAACGTGGGAAGACTTATATGAACAAAACCAAAATGAAGTTAGAGATCAAGATAATGACCCAAGACAATTTTGAAGGACTCATGGTGAAAATGCTATCATCAGCAGAGAGAGAACTAATGAATCCTGAGTGCAGATTAAAGCATATATATATTTTTGCAGCTCCCTTTTTGCAACATGGGTAATATGGAAATGTGTTTTGTATGACATATAGTGGGTATCATATTTACCTTCTCAGTGCGAAAGCGGAGGGAAATAGGGTGGAAGGGAGAAGAGAATTTGGTACTCAAAATGTTTAAAAAGAATATTAGAATGAGAGGGGAGGGAAATCAAAAGAAACCCAGCAGACTGATTTCCCATTAGTTGAATGCTAGATTCTGCTATTCCTTTATTACTATCATACTCACAGATTTTCTGCTTTCCTTTTAATTGTGACTGCATTGCTTTTGTTTGTGCAATAATTTTTCATTTCCTTCTGTACGTCTTTCCCAATTCGATTGTAAAATCCTTGGTGGCAGGGACCGTGTTTCCTTTTCTTACTTATGTCCCCACAATTACACAGTAGACATTTAATAAATGCTTATTTATGGAAATGTTTTACATAATTGTACATATCTGATTGCTTGCCACCTTAGGGAAGGGGGAGAGGAGGGAATGAGGGAGATATAGAATTTGAAATTCAAATTTTAAATGAAAATGCCAAAAAATTATTTTTAAAATGCTTGTTTTATTTTATTAGTGAAATCAATTAGCCGGCCAGACTCACTAAAGTAAGCTATAGTAAAAGCAGTTGCTACAACTTGTCCCCAAAAGCTGGGAGCATGAGGTCCCACAAATAGATACCAAATCCAGATAATGGAGCCTTAAAATTACACAAGTGACAAAGAAGTGACTTCTCATTCCAGTTCTGGCTTTCTAGTATCATCTCTCCTTTTAGGGATCCTCATGATGTTTCTCTGCTTGACTCTTTACAAAGTCCTAAAACTACCTATCATTCTTTATATCACATTTCCATTTTTCCACTGATACAACTTTACATAAGTCCAGACTAGATACTATTGTCAGTCCCTTCTGTCAATGTGTATCTCCTTCTGTGTCTCCAGTCTGTTGTCCTCTTCCCACCCAGAAGTACGAGCCCTCCTTCCTTATTTGTTCTCTGCAACTGCGATTGGTTACCTTCTTGAATTCTCAAGTCATTCAAAGTTGTCTTGTCCCAATGTTAGTGTTATTATTACAAATGGTGCTCCTGGTTCTTCTAACTTCACTCCACATCAATTCCTACAAGTCTTCCCACCTTTCTCTGACTATCTCACCCATCATTTCTCACAGCCATCCACATTCTCTCACGTGCCTATGCCATCATTTTTTTGGCTGCTCCCCAACTGATGGGCACTCTCTGGGGGGCCACTTCTGTGCATCTACTAAAAGAGGGTTTTTGTACGTATGGGTCTCCCTCCCTTTGATCTCTTTGGGGACATGGGCTTAATAGTGATATTTCCAGATCAAAGAATATAGATGCACACTTTTTACTGAGTTGGGGATTCCCTGGTAACCCTTGGTCATCTGGATTCCCATGTGCCCACTGTCCTGAGGCACTTTCTAAGATTATCTGGAATCTCTTAATTGCTGTATCTTGACAACTTTCCCATAGTCCCCAGATTTCCTGACCTCTGTAGAGCATTTGACATGGTTGACCACCTTTTGACTTCCAGAGAATCTGTTCCTAGGTTTTTATGTTGTTCCTCTATTCGAATTATCTCCTCTCATCAGGCTCCTCCTTCTCTTTCCTTGGGCATCATCATGTCTGACCCCCCCCCAAACCTGGGTGCTCCTCAAGGATCTCTCCTAGACTCTTTTCTCCTTTCTCTTGCTAAGTTCTTCTTTGGTGCTTTCATTGTTATGGTCTTCTGTGGGTTTAATGATGACCTCTAAGGCGATAAATCAGAAGTACATTTATCAGCCTCAGCCCTTCTTCTAAGCTACAGTCAGATGGCACTAACTGCCCATGTACATCCCCACCTGTGTGTCCCATGGTCATCTCAAACTTTTAAAAGGTAGGGACTGAATAAATGAATGCTGGATGGGCTGGACTGGGCTGGCATTGGAGGGACAATGAAATACAATAAAAAGGAACCTCCTCGGATTGGCAACGAAGGAGAGGGTCTTGTTTGGGGGATGGATGGAGGCAATCCAGCCCCGAACTGCTGGGGATATACTTGCCTGAAGGCCGGCCCTCTCTTCATTATATGACATGGCCTTTCAATGTCATCAACAAGAGATATTGTTAGCAAATTTAAAGAGCACTTTGAGGTTTGCAAAGCACTCTCTGTGTATTACCTCATTTGATCTTTACAGCTCTAAGAACTAGATGCTCTTTCCTTTTTACAGGTGAGGAAGCTAGAGAGGGGAAGTGACCATTCCACAGTCACAGAGCTGCTAAGTGTCTGGTGCTGGGATGGAACTCCGGTCTTCCTGAGCCAGATTGCAGAGCTCTGTTGGCTTAGCCACACTGTCTCTGCTAAGGAGGGGGAGTGGAGGGGCTGTTCCTAGAGTTAGAGGAGCCTTGAGTCTCCTCTCTCAATAACTGGAGGATGTAGCAGAAAGGTTCTAGAGTGGTGGGTGCCTGCCGAGGAAAGAGGAAATACACAGAACTCTGGCCAAATGATGCTGAGGGAGGACAGGGATGCCAGAGGTGGGGAGAACCTGGAAGAGACACAGTACAATCATTTGCCTTTTCTGCCTGGGTAATGAGAACCTATTTGGCTGGGATGGAGAGGTTACTTAAGGAAGAAAAGCTCTACTTCACACTCAAGGACCATCTCAAGCATGGGGGGCCCCAGCTCATTACACGCAAAATGGCCTGGAAGGATAGCTTGATTAAAACACTCCAGTAAACGAAGCTGGATCCAATGGCACTGCCTTGTTTCCCATCTGGAAAGGTTTGGGTTCTCACCACAAATATCGTTGGCCCAAGTTTTTAATGAACTTGCTCAGGTTCCACAGATGGCTTTAGGTTCGGATCCTTAAGAGGGGGGAAATGATTTTCAGATTTCTGCTCTCGCAGAGCCAAAATGTGCCTGTCAGTTCTAGGCAGGCGTGGATCTCAAGGTCCCTGCTCCTGTGGTCAGTCCAGAGCACAGCCTGAAAAGCAAAGAAAAAACACAGAGCTGGTCCTTTGATCCTTCCTTAGTTACAAACCAAAGGTGCCTCCAGGCTCCCTGAAAGCCCTAGAACATCACTCAGAAGGCACTGCCATTCGGGGAAGTTGGGAAGAGCAGCTGACAGGGACTGGTTCTATCTCTGAGCCTGGTCTGTTCTCCACTGATTCTACTCTTTCTTCAGGTAGACCAGAGCCCCATGAGGAACTTCTTGTGGCAGTTCAGTCATTTTCAGTCATGTTCAAGTGTTTGTGACTCCACTTGAAGTTTTCTTGGAATAGACACTGCAGTGGGTTTGCCTTTTCATAGTCCAGTTCATTTTACAGATGAGAAAACTGAGGTGAACAGGGTTAAGTGACCTGCCCAGGGTCACACAGCTAGTAAGTATCTGAGGCTGGATGTGAACTTGTCTTCCTGACTCCAAGCCTAGAATTCTATTTACTGTACCACATGAGGAATTAGCCTTTAAAGAATTGATCGATTTTCAGCAAAATGGATGAATGAGGCCCTCTGCTTGGCCTGGACAGGCTGACTCTGGAGGAGTCCATTCTGCTCTGGGTACCACAATATAGAAAGGACATTGGTAATCTGGAAAGTGTCCAGAGGAGGGCAGCCAGGATGATGAAGGCCAGAAAACCATGTCGAATGAGGATCATTTGGAGGAAGTGGGCCTATTTAGCCTGGAGAAAAGGAGACCCTGGGGAGAAATGAGCACTGTCTTCAAGTTTGAGAAGGGTTGACAAGTGGAGGAGGGATTAAGCTGCTTCTGTGGCCCCAGGAGACAGAGACAGGAGGGATGCGTAAAGATTCAAAGGGGCCATTTTATGCTTGAGTCAGGAAAACCTTCCTAAGAGGGAAAAGAGCAGGCTGCCTTGGGAAGGGGGAAGCACTCTTCCTTAGAAGGAGCTAAGCAGAAGCCAGGAAGTGAACTGGTCCAAGGAGTTATATGGATGCCTTTTCAGTCAGATGAACATTTCTCCTTCAAGGCTGGCCACGTTTGCCACTAACTGGCAGCATCATCTCTCTCTGTGGAGTCCTGAAGGGCTCCCTCATGGCAGAGGTTTTAGTCTTCTTCCACTGGGCTCAGGGGGCAAATGGACTATGGGTTATGGACACTGAGGTGATTTACCTTGCTTATGCTTACTAGGATGTGGGAACACTAATTAGATATACTTCCTGATGCATTCGATCCAACTTTATTAAGCAAAAAATGCAAATTTTTCTTTTTTTAGTCTCATTAATTATTTCATTATTACATTTAAAACATTTCAACAATCTTTTTTTTGATTCTGAGTTTAAAATTCTCTCCCTTCCCTCTCCTTCAGAAGGCAAATAATTTGATTTCAATTATTGATGTGAAGTTATGCAAAATAAACTTACGTTTGCAAAAAAAATGCAGACAAAAATATAGCAAGAAAAATAAATAAAATTTTGTTTTAAGTCTGCTTCAGTCTACATTCAGACTCCATCAATTTTTTTTTGGAAGTGGTTATAATTTTTCATCACATGTTCTTTAGAATTATCTTGGATCTTTGCCTTGATCAGAGTAGCAAAGGAAGAAAGGAAGGAAGAAAGGAAGTAGGGACAGAGTTAAGAGAGGGAAAAAAAACCATGCTTCAGTCTTCATTCAGACTCCATCAGTTCTTTCTCTGAAGATTTATAGCATTTTTTCATCACAGGTCCTTTGGAATTGACTTAGATTATTGTATTGCTAAAAATAACCACTTCATAGTTGATTATTGTACAATAGTGTTTATTCTGTGTACAATGTTCTCTTAATTTGACTCACTTCACTTTGCATCAGTTCATTCAAATCTTTCCAGGTTTTTCTGAAAGCTTTCTGCTTGTCATTTTTAATAGCATAATAGTATTCCATCACATTCAGGTGCCACAACTTATTTAGTCATTGCCCATTTGATGGTAATCTCAATTTCCAATTCTTTGCCACTACAAGATCTACTATAAATATTTTTGTACATATAGGTTTCTTCCTTCCTTCCTTCCTTCCTTCCTTCCTTCCTTCCTTCCTTCCTTCCTTCCTTCCTTCCTTCCTTCCTTCCTTCCTTCCTTCCTCTTTTTTCTCTCTTTCCTTTTCTTCCTTCCTTTCTCTCTTTTTTCTCTCTTTCCTTTTCTTCCCTGCTTCCTTCCTTCTTTCTTTACTTTCTTCTTTCCTTCCTTCTTTCCTATCTTCCTCCCTCTCTTTCTTTCTTCCTTCTTTCTTATTAATCTAATTTTTCTGAAATTTGATTTATCTCCTTAACCCTTTCTTGTTTGTTTGTTTCTTTTTTTTGTTTCTTCTAGTTCTGAGAGGAAAAGTTGAGGTCCCCTCAAATATAATTTCATTACTACCTCCTTTAAAGTCATTTAACTTTTTCTTTAAGAATTTGGATGCTATGTCATTTGATGTGTGTGTGTGTATATATATATGTGTATGTGTGTATATATGTATATATTATAATAATTTTAGCAAGATATCCCTTCCCTGCTTATCTTTTAAAATAGGTCAATTTTGCTTTTCTTCTCTCTGAAATCATGATTGCTACTACTATCTTTTTTATTTCAGTTGAAGCATAAAAGATTCTTCTCCAGGCCTTTATTTTAACTCTGTTTCCCTTTTTTATATGTGTTTCTTGTAAACAATATATTGTTGGATTCTAGTTTCTGACCCATTCTGTTATCCACTTCCCATTTATGGGTGAGTTTATCCCATTCACATTCACAGTTATTTTCTTTCCATCCTATTTTCTTCTGTTTATCTTGCTCTTTCTTTTTTTATTCTGTTCCTCTTCTAAAGTCTGTTTTGATTCTGACTACTGGCTTTTTTATCCTTTTTTTTTTACCAATATCTCCCCCACCTCTTCAATTTTCTCCTTCATAGTTAAAAAAAAAAACTTTCTTGTGTGTCTCTTGTATGAGATTATTTTCTCCATTCTTCTCCTTACCCCTTCTACCAGGGCATTGCTCTCTCTCTCACCTATTCCCTTTTTTATATTAATCCAACATAATCAACTCATTTCTGTGCTCTCTTTATAAATGTATATGTTCCTTCTAACTGTCCTAATAGCAATAAAGTTTTTAGAAGATACAGGTATCATCTTTCCAAATAAAAAGCCAGATGGTTTAACTTTATTAAGTACCTTGTGACTTAAGTCTTTTACTTGAAAGCCAAATTTTCTACCTAGTTATGGTCTTTTTATAAGAATATTCAAAAGTTCTCTATTTCATTAAATATCTGATTTTTCTTTTGATAAATTATGCTTAGTTTTGCTGGACAGATATTCTTGATTGTAAACCCAGCTCTTGTGCCTCCAAGAATATCATATTATAAGACCTCTCCTCCTTTAATGAAGAAGCTGATAAATCTTATGCGATCCTGACTGTAGTTGCATTGCATTTAAATGGTTTCTTTCTTGCTGTTTGAAGTACTTTCTTTTTGACCTAGGAGTTTCAAGATTTAGCTATAATATTCTTGGAAGTTTTCATTTTGGGATCTTTTTTCAGATAGTAATCAGTATTTTTTTTAATTTCAATTTTACCCTCTAGTTCTGAGAATTTGGGGCAGTTTTCCTTAAAAATTTCTTAAAATATGCAGTCTTGGCTCTTTTTTGATCTTGACTTTTGGGTAATTCAATAATTCTTAAATTATTTCTCCTTGATTATTATTATTATTATAAATCAAAAAATTGATTTCCCTATGAAATATTTTACTTTTTCTTGTATTTTTAAATTCTTTTGACTCTGTTGTTTTTCATGGAGCGTTTATCCTTCATTTGCCCAATTGTAAGTTTTAAGAAATTATTTTTTTCAGTGAAATTTTATATCTCTTTTTTCCCATTTCATCAATTCTGCTTTTTAAGTAATTATTTTCATTCATGAATTTTTAAATCTATTTTTCCATTGGCCAATTCTGATTTTAGGGTGTTATTTTCATCAGTATTTTTGGCCCTCTTTTACCAAGCTGTTATTTTCCTATTTATATATTTTTTTGCTTTTGCTTTCCTTTCTTTACCTAATTTTTCTTCTACCACTCTTATTTGATTTTTAAAATCATTTTTTAAGTTCCCCCAGGAATTCTCATTGGCCCTGTGTTTAATTCATATTTTGTTTTCTTTGAGCCTTTCCTTCTAGCTGTTTTGAATTAATTGCCTTTAACTCCTGAAATGAAGATGATTACTAACTAAACAAGGGGCTTTAATCCAGAAAAGAAAACTACAATTTGGGACCCTGCACTGGAGTTCAAGAGTGCCCTCATGGAGCAGAAGTGCCTGGGTTTAAATGCGCTTCAATTAGGGTGCAGGTGCTCTGAAGGGGCAGCAATGGGGAGGAGTTAAGTTGTTTTGCAAAATCGTCTTTGGCCATTTTGGAGTGATGACATCTGATCAGAACAGTGGACTTTAGATGCAGGGAGTTTCAAGAGATATCACAAAACCTGCTATGATATGGTGTCAGTAAGGTTAAGATAGTCCTTCTGATCACTGCATTCAACATCTGAAATGATGTCTTGCTCTTCCCTGTCACCACAGTAGCTTTTTATGGTCAGGTATTATTGTTGTTGTTGTTGTTTGCTCATTTTTTTAAAATGCATTTTATTTAAGCTTTTTTAATTGCAAAACATATGTATGGGTAATTTTTTGTTGGCTCATTTTTTTGATCCTATTTCTTGATTTGGAATTTTATATAAATATCAGGCTCTGTTCAGGGCAATGGCATGGCAGGAGTTTTGTTTCAAGTTTCACTTTTTTCACACTGCTATTTTCAGAGCTAGTTCTAGGGATTTGGAAGCTTTGGGTGTGATTCTAAGGAGAGATATGGTCACTGTTCTCTTACTTTGCACTCTGGTCCTTACCCAGGAAGGCGTCCTGATCCTTTGGGATGACAATCGAAACTTCTACTTTTGACCCCTGCTCCTTTGGGACTAGAAATTCTATCATTCCTTGGGGACCTGCATTCTTGGGGCTGGAAATAATACTACCCCTCAGGACTTCCATTCCTTCTTTACTGAAAGCCCTTCACTCTGCCACCCAGAAGTGGAGTTGCAACACAGCATTTGGTTCTGTGCTCAGTACAAGAACCCTGGTATCCTAGCATTTCTTTCTGACTGTTGCCAAGTTCCTTTACTGTCTCTGGCTTGAGAGTTTCTGCTGCTTCTGTCATCACCCCCTAGCCCCACCACTGGCGTTTCCTTCACCTCGGTTCTGGACCAGCCTCCTTCCCCATGTCACAGATCTCTCTTTCGGACCTCCTATATTGTCCTAGACTGAAAGAATACCTCATTGTGACCTTTTGTTGGCTCTGCCACTCCAGAATTCTCTTTGAGGTGTGATAGACTTATTTGTAGGAGAATACTGGGAGAGTGCTTCTCTACTTTGTCATCTTGAATCCACCCCTGGAAGTGTCCCAAACAATACTTTCCAGGAACAAAGTTTTAGAGGTCCCACTGACCTTCTTTCTGCCTTGACTGAATAAAATCGGAGACCATATAGCTCCTTCTGAGGCAAATCTTGAGTCTCCAGTCTGGGAAATGCAGGAGGCAATCCTCAATAGACCCTAAAAGTGGGTTAAGCATTGAGGTTTCATGTGGGCTTTTTATACTCTTAGCAAGGGATGTTCCTCAGTTGTTTACCACACAATTTTATTGGTAGTTTACTTCATGATTACTGATAAATTGCTTACATTTTTATTGGCAGTCTGTCTTAGGGGAGGGTCAACATATGTTTTTAGTTGTTTAAGAAAACACATATGTTGTTTACTATATCATACCACAAAAGCGCTTATCTTTTTTTTTTCTTTTTTTTTTGAAAACCACTTTTGGCAAAACAATTTGTTCAAATCGATTCAGTCACAAAATGGATACTTAAAACAAAATGGAGTCAGTTATGCCGAGTCAAAAAATGATCTAATTGAGGAAATAAAACTTATTTTCACTACAGAAAATCTAGGATATTTCCCCAGACTTTCCTTCAAGATAACACTGAACCATGAGCAAATATTCTTGGAGTCAGATGGTTAGGACAGTATCATTCATCTGTCTCCATCTTATCCACAAGAAGGCCACGAGATCTTTGATCTAAAACTTTCCCCAAATCCAAGTAAACTCTCATTTCCCTCATCTAGCAGTCTAGTGACCCTTCTGGAACAGAGTTCAGCATGGGATGAACCTCTGATGCCCTGGGATAAAATAATAGCAAAACCAAGATGGCAAGAGAAATGTCTGATCTACTGAAAAGAACAGAGGGGAACAACAAGTTGTGTTCAAGGACCCCAGGATTAAAAAATAGGTCCCATTTATATCATACTGTCATTAAAAAGACCCCATGGGGGAGGGTGAGCAATTCACTTGCCATCACTATGCCTCAGTTTCCCTGTTTGTAAAATTAGACAGTTGGGCTGCACACCTACGCTCCTTCCTAGCTCTGATGTTTTGTGAGTCCACGGCTTTCCCAAATGGCCCAGAAACATAATGGCTGAGGAAAGATTCCTCCCTTCCAGCCCAGAGCTCCTTCCCCCACTCTGCAATGCATACAAGTGTTTCCTATCTCTTCATTAAAGTAGATCTGGCAGGCTCTCTATTTGGCAACACTTTCCGAGATGTCGGGCTGCATTATTATATATATTTGAAAGTAACCAAATGGCTTTTCCTCAAAACTCTTCCACCATCCTACTTCTCCTGTTTCTTTTGGATAAATATTTGTCGAGTAAATGAATCGCTGGGGTTTTCCTGTAGGGCATGAAGTCATCCGTGTCTCAGAAATGGGCTCATCTGCAGGCGAGGGGATACACGCTCTGCCCACATCCAGCTGGCCCTGACTCAGATGTGCCTCGTTTGCAGCCACGGTCCTTGGCGTTCCGTGTCTTTCTC
The DNA here is from genome assembly GCA_023553655.1 of Myrmecobius fasciatus. Taxonomy (NCBI): domain Eukaryota; kingdom Metazoa; phylum Chordata; class Mammalia; order Dasyuromorphia; family Myrmecobiidae; genus Myrmecobius; species Myrmecobius fasciatus. The sequence goes on from JAJPUD010002614.1 coordinate 265,981, forward strand.
TCGGTCTCCCTAGTTTGGAAAGGATTTTCTGCCTTGTCTCTTTTGGTCCTCCAACAGTCTTCTAATGGAGGCAGAGAGGGAATAAGTAACTTTAATTTGTGAAGGAGGAAACTGAGACTCAGAAAGAAGTAGAACACTGGTCATCATAAAGCTATTCTAGAGTGATGGTGGACCTAGAATCCAGGCTTTCTGACCAGGTTTCGCTTTGTGAGTCCCCTCAGTTTCTCTTCCTTTGACAACTGGTCTATATACCTTCCTGTTCCTAGAAGCCAAGCCTCTCTTCACACAAGCTAAGATCGTATTTCTCTCTCTCTCTCTCTCTCTCTCTCTCTCTCTCTCTCTCTCTCTCTCTCTCTCTCTCTCTCTCTCTCTCTCTCTCTCTCTCTCTTTCTTCCTTTCTTTCGCTTAAGCAATTGAGGTTAAGTGACTTGCCCAGGGTCACACAGCTAGGGAATGTTAAGTGTCTGAGACCAGATTTGAACTAAGGTTCAAGGTCCTCCTGACTTCAGGGCTGGTACTCTATCCACTGTGCCACCTAGCTGCCCCATATTCTTTCTTTTTCATACAATAGTGAAGAAAACATTGATATTTTGCTGCATTATCTAGTGGGGATATTCAGACTCAAGGGGAAAATCTAGAGATTTACAAGATGCAACAATTTTGAATTTGGTAATATCCCAAAAAAATTTAGAGTAAATAAAAAGCTGAAGACTTTATAGCTCAGGAAGTTAAGCAAGAAAATTTATAATAATTAATATAAACAAATAGCAAAATGTAAATTAAAATAATGCACCGAAAGCTGACAAAGAAAGTCCAAGATCCATCTCTCTTTGATACATTGTTAACTTCAACAGTATAATAAAATGGAAACTCTTGCAAGCTACAAGAGGAAAGAGAAAACATGTCTAAGGACATCTCTCATTATCACAGCAAACTTGGCAACGGAGATATAATATCAGGGAAAAAATTGGAATCAACATATCAGTAACACAATAGAAGAAGCATGTTGCAATGGTTAGGGCACTGGACTTGGAATCAGGTGGATTCGAGTCAGGTTTAAAATTCTGATTTGAGTACTTAAATACTTGTAGCACTCAGCCAAGTTACTGGCTGAGTTTTCTTATCTGTAAAATAAGTAAGCTTGTACTTAATGGCTTCTAAGGTCCCTTTTAGATCTGTATCTTTGTTGCTATAATAATCAGAATCAAATAATTCTGGCCATCAAGCCAAAATTATTTATCCAAATAAATTAAGTCCACTATTATACAATGCAAGTTATGGACATTTGAGATTAAGTTAGCCTTTAAAAAGTTTGCAGACAGATGTGAATTTCAAGGAAGCCTTTGAACAACAACCAACTTCCAAACCAAAAAGACATTTTTTAAAATTCATACTTCCCAACTGAAATAAACATACTAGTTCCTAATTAAATATGAGAACCTTCTCATTATTATGCTACCTAAACCTATAAATATTTCAAAAGATATTTCAGAGAAACAAAAAACAGACATATAAGAAGGGGGAAAGTTTGGAGAAGAAATGATCCCAAAGTAAAACTCCTGTCTTTGATAAAATAGAAGTAAAATTTAAAGATACATAATAAGTATTGGTGGAATTTTGCTCTCTCTCTCTGTGTATGTTTACTTTGTGTTAATAATTGCAATAATAAGCTAAGTAAGTCCACATTCTCTTCTAAGAATTTAAACAAAAAATTTAAAAAGAATGACAGAGGAAAAGAAAAACCTAATAATTATAATACTAAGTTTAAATGGACTGAACTCTCCAATAAAAAGAAAAACAAATTACAGAATGAACTCAAAGAACAGAATCCAATAACATACCATTTATAGGAAAACACATTTAATCCAGAATTATTTACATAGCTTCAAATTGAAAGGGTGGTATAAAATTTACTCCACATCATGAAAAGTGGGTGTGTTACTTATAATGTTAGACAAAGTATAATTCAAACCAGAAAGCATTAAAAGAGATAAACAAGGGTATTTTTGTTATGCTAAAAGATGAAATTTAAAATGAGAATATACCATTATAAATACATATGCACCTAATAAATTCTACAGTGAAAGTCCTAAAGTAAAAACTTATTTTTGAAGAAATGGGATGATAGGATCATTGATTCTAAGCTGAAAGGAACTCTAGAGCTTGGAAATCACCCAGTTTAACGCCTTTGTTTTATAGAATGGGGTTCTAGAGGGCAAACAACTTGCCCAGAATCATGTATTTTGTAGGTGACAAGAGCTAGCATTTTTCTCCAAGTCTTCTGATTCCAAAATTAGACACACACACCCTCTCAACAATGCTACATAACTTCCACTAAAATTTGCAAATAAAGTATAACAATATATTAAATATTTACAATAGGCTGATTTTTTTTAAATCAGATGAAAAGATAACAATACCAGAGAAACAATTACAAAAAGAAATCAAATCAAGAAAACTGGCACACAGAATATTATCCCCAGTCATCAAATGTCATGTCAGTGGAACTCTGGGAGAAGGAACATCATGATACTGTCAATTTCAGACTGGAAGAAGACCACTTTTTGGTAACATCCTTAGACTCAATGATTCTATGGCTCACCATTGTTCTACATTTATCCCAAATATACTGTAAAGAGAAACATAAGAGCAATGCGAGTTGTTGGTGATTTGTTTTGTTTTGGTTTGGTTTGGTTTTCTTGAGGGCAAAAATCAGAATCAAAGTTTTTGCCCAATAGTTAGGAATTGAATAAAATATAGTCTCAGTGTAGTGAAATAAAACAGCATGACATTTTTTGAAAAACTTGATAAATATGAAAAAAACAGCAAAATATGGAAAGACCTGTAAAGGGATGCAGGCAAAGATCATCAGAACCAGTGAAAAACACACATTGATTGTAACTACATTTTGGAAAGAAGAAAAAAAAGTCAAATTTAGTGGGACTTTGGGAGACTCAGCCCATGCATGCATTCCTTCTTTGTTTCTTAATTTGTTTAGCTCTAACTTTGTTGAAATGTTCCGTACAACATGTTCCGACTTTTACGCAGGACTTTATCCCTTATTTGATTACTTGTTTTTGTTTATGTTTATTAAATTTATAATATATTTTTTTAAAGAAATGAAATGACGCTAAGAACAGCCACCTTCTGGGAGGCCCTGGGATTCAGATATCAGCTCTTTCCCCTAGACTCCGTGTTCTTAAAAGAGCCAGCAGCCCACCAAACATGCTCCATCGAGCCTATGGGACAGACAGACAGATCCTGATGGATCCGGTTTGAATTAAGGAGCTCTAATTCCACTGTGGGGTTCTGGTCACACTCACTACACAAACCATCTGGTGCTTCCTTCTCATGGCTTATAATTTAACTGGGGTCCCTTCGTGGAGCTGTAGTCCGTAATTCATAGCTGACTGCTCACAGAACATGCACAAAATTCTGTCCACACAGAGCAGAGCCCAGCTCATGGGTAGCTTTTAGACAACTTATAAACACTCCATTACCTATTGATTCCCTAATTGGGTTCACTCTTTGTCGTGCTGGGCTCAGCCCATTTCCTATTAAAATCATAGAATCCTAAGATATTAGGTCTGGGAGGGGTCTTAAAAGGCATTTAATTCTATGCCCTCATATGACAGATCAGAGACTCTAATTCACATCTTCTGATTCCCAATGCTGTGCTTCCCTCTTCCCCTCTGCCCTCACAGTGCCCGGCTCTGCCTGCCTCAGATACATCTTTCCAGTTCAGAGCAGATAACTAGCTGTACACATCACTAGTTCTTGGTAATTCCATTCAGTTCAATAGCATCGAGCTCTTGCTGTGAACAGCACACTGAGGGAAATAAGAAAAATATTACTATTATTAATCATCACAATAGAAGTAATAATTATCAGTAGAATTAATATTTTTTTTTGCTTTTTTCTGAGGCAATTGAGGTTAAGTGACTTGCCCAGGGTCACACAGCTAGGAAGTGTCTGAGACCATATTTGAACTCAGGTCCTCCTGACTTCAGAGCTGGTGCTCTATCCACTGTGCCACCTAGCTGCCCCCAGAATTAATATTAATAATAAATAGAAATAATAATAATAGCCACCACCCTGGATATAGCAACTTAGGAGTTAAAATTTTATGTCACATGCATTTATTGAACTGGAATTACATGCCAGTCTTATGGATACACAGACAAAAATGAGACAATCCCTGCCTTCAAGAAGCTACCGCTCTACTGGAGGAATAAACACATAGACAGCCTAGTAGATACAAGGCTCTTTGAGGATGGAAACAATATCACTAACCAGGAGGGCTTCAGTATGGACAATATGGAGTAAAAGCACTCATGTATCCCCTGCCAGTAAGGGTAGGTATTCTATGACTGTTTGCGGTTTGCTCGCTAAGCCACGGAGACAGTCGGTGGGCATTCAAAGGGCACTAATTGGGCAAAATGGGTCTCTCTCTTTAGAAGGAAACCTTGGATATTCTGCAGAGCATCAGTCGCCTTATCTCTGATCCCTTCCAGTCAGGTCCCTTCTAGTCCAGGTCCCTAAGCAAGCCCCCACATCCTACAAAGCTGCAGGAGACTTAAGTCCTAGATGCTGCTATTGTTGCATCCATGGCCAAGTGCCTTCCTCTTGGGGTCTCCATTGTCAAGTGAGTGGGTTGGAGGTGACCTCTAGGATTCCTCCCAGTGAATCAATCTGTAGTTTTCCTGGGACCTTGTCACCCCTTTCTCTTCCAGGGCTCCTATGCTCCCCTCTCCGATCAGCATGGTTGCTTTGGGGGAAGGTGGCTCCCACATGAAGAGGACATGGAAAAGAAATTAAGGCTGGCTGGATTAAATGTCATCTGGAGAGGGAATGATCTTCTCATCCTGGGGTTCCACTTGCTGCTGAGCTCCCAGAATGGATGGCCTAGGGGAGGAGCATGGACTTCCTGGCTGCAGAGAGGGGCCATTTCCTGCCCACCTCTCCTCCATTTTTCTCCTCTTTCCCTCCTTTCACTTCCTCAGCAGTAAAATGAATGCCGCTCTCAGGATGGCCGGCTCTTCCTGCTGGCAAGAACCTCGGCAGCCAGCTACCCACTTCAGTCTGCAGGAGGCGGGAATTACTTATACTGCCGACCTGGACAAGTTCATATCCAGCCTTTGCTTTGGTATTTCCCCTGATGGGGGTCTCACTCCTTCCAGAGGCAGCCTGTTCAGCTCTGAGGCAGCTTGCATTGCCAGAGAGGTTTTCCTGCTCGAAAGCCTCAGTTGGCCTCTGGGTAGCTCTTGATCCGGCCCTCTGGGCCCGAACCTCCCAAGTCTAACCTTCCTTAGCATGACAGCCCTCCAAACATGAGAAGGTTGCCTTTGTGGGCACCCTTGAGCCTTTATTTCTCCAGACTAAACCTTCTGATCTCCTTCGTGCCAGGCTCCCAGGGTGGGAATTCAAGGGGGTTCCATACCCTATTACTCTCCTCTTGCTACTCACCAGTTTATCAGGGCCCTTCTTAAAGCCAGAACTAAATGCAAGCCTCCAGATATGGTCTGAAGTAGCTGGTATCCAGTCGGTAAAAGTCTTTATTAAGCACCTGCTATATACCAAGCACTGTGCTCCTTACAAAGAAAGGCAAAAGGCGATCTTCTGTCCTCTGGGCCATGTTAATAGGGGGAAGCCAGGAAGGAGAGAGACAAGCCACAAAAGGAAGTGCTATGAGTTCCTTGATACTAAGTTGTGAATCAAATCCAATCAAAATGGAAAGCCCACCGGTTTTCTCTATTTCAATGGCTCTTATCCCAGATGCTGGACTGACCCCCCCCCCCCAATGCAGCCCAAGATTGCATTAGCTCTGATGGGGCCCAAGCTCATCCTGAGCTTGCTGCCCCCGGGCAAGCCGACTTGCTTCTCTCCCAACACAGACTCCAGGAAGGGTCTTTGCCCAAAGACCACCTTGGAGATCATGACACCCTGTGTACCAATGTTGGATTCGGGCGGCTGAGGAGATAGAGGAGCAATTTGAGGCCCCTCCAAGTTAAGTCAATAAGCACTTTAGTATTTTGTGACTTTGGGGAAGAGACAGGCAAGGGTGAGAATAATATGAAGAATTAGAAATCCAGATTCAGGAGTGCGAGACGAGAGCCCCAAGGTTAGGAGAGGATACTAAAATATATATCACAAATGCTTTCTTTGAGAAGAGATTTGGGATAGACATGATGGCCAGCACCCGGTGTTCCTGAGGATCCAGAGCCCTGCCTCCCTCATTAGCAGACCTATAGGATTCACAGCTGAGCCTGTCTCCTTGCTTTCATTTTCTCATCTGTGACACGAGTGGATTGAGCAGGAACTGTCATGGCAAGTCACTTTACCGTATTTGCCTCAGTTTCCTCAGCTGTAAAATAAGCTTGAGAAGGAAATGGCCAATCGCTCCAATATCTTTGCCCAACAGGGTCACAAAGGGTCCGCTATGATTGAAGTGATTAAACAACATATATGCATACATACACACGTACAAGTGTCATATGTTATAGTTATGTGAATGCATGTATGGATCCACCGTGCCCCGCTGTCTTGATGAGATATATGTATATTGTGATATATGATATGTATGTGGGCAAGGAAATGATATATGATATGTGTGTAGTTGTATGCAGATAAGTATGTGATATATGGCATTATATGTGTGTATGTGGGTTTATACATATATAGGTATATGTGTGCTATGTATATATGGGTATATTTGTATATAGGTGTGTGTGCATATTTGATATATGATATATTTTCTGTATATAGGTGTATGTATGTATAGAAGTATATGATATATGATTTGTATATAGGTATAAGTGTAGATAGGTATGATATATGGTATGTATATAGGCATATGATGTGTATTATGTAT
>JAJPUD010002614.1:282176-298571 GCA_023553655.1 Myrmecobius fasciatus
AGAGGGAAGGAGAAGGGAGGAAAGGAGAAGGGAAGGGGAAGGGAGAAAAGGAGAGAAGAGGAGAAGAGGAGAGGAGAAAGGAGGGGAAGAAGAGAGAAGAAAAGGGAAGGGCAAGAGAGGAGAAGAGAAGGGAAGGGAGGAAGGAGAAAGGAGGAATGGGAGGGGAGAGGAGAGAAAGGAAAAGGAGGGGAGGGGAGGGGAGGGGAGAAATGAGAAGTGGAGAGGAAGGAAGCATGGAAGGGAAGCCATATGGTCTGGCAATGCCTAATTCATTGGAGATTTCTCCAGCCATCTGTTTGGAGCAGATAAACTATGGGTGCATATCAAGCTTTTTGCCTTATCAAAATCAATCCAGCCATTCCTATGGAGCTCGCCTTTGCTCACAGGTCTCATGTTCTAATGCAGCTTTCCTGCAGGGGCTCTCCCTAGGGAGAGTGCCCAATGAGCTGTCACCAGGCAGGGATCAGGAAGGGTCACCAAACACATGGTCCCTTTCTGTAGGAATGCCCGGTCTGAAGTGGGTGGTCACCAGGTCAGCCAGTCACCCACCCCCACTCCAGGCGATGCAGCTTCATACGCTGTCCCCTTGCCTTTTTCCTCTGGGTCTCTTGGTTTAAATGCTGTTACTCCAGCTTGGCTTCTGGAAGGAGATGCTGTCTGGGGGCTGAGGAGTGCGCTCACCTTGTCTTTTCCTGGAAGTTGGACTCCCCCATCCCCCCAGATGCTTGGTGAGGGGGTTAGAGATCACTTGACAGATGAAGCAACAGAGGTCCTGAGTGGCAGGGTTCTCAGATTAGGGATTTAGGGCTGGAAAGGACCGCTGAGACCATGGGGTCCCTACTGTGGCTGATCTGCACCATGAGATCCCTCTCATTTGAATATTCTGTTCTGAGGAACCTCCCAGCTCTGGCATTCCATGTTCTATGTTCTAAGCTTTGTTCTGTGGTCTGTGAGTAGAATTTATAATCCTCCTTGATTCCTGGTGCTTGTACAATGGAGAGAAAGCTGGACTTAGTTTAAAACTTCACCTGAGTTCAAATCTTACCTCACTCACATGTGGCCAGTTACCTCTTTGAGCCTCAGTTTACACAACTATAAAATGGGGATGATAACTGCACTTACCTCTCTCTCTGTGACTATCTCTTTTTCCTCTGTCTGTCTGTCTGTCTGTCTGTCTCTCTCTCTCCCTCTCTCTCCCCTTCTCTTCCTCCCTCTCTCCCTCCCTCCCTCTGTCTCTCTGTCTCTGTCTCTGTCTCTGTCTCTCTCTGTCTCTCTGTCTCTGTCTCTCTCTCTGTCTCTCTCTCTCTCTCTCTGTCTCTCTCTCTCTCTCTCTCTCTCTCTCCTTCTCTTCTTCCCTCTCTCCCTCCCTCCCTGTCTTTCTCTGTCTCTGTCTCTCTCTCTGTCTCTCTGTCTCTGTCTCTGTCTCTCTCCCTCTCTCCCTCTCTTTTTCTCCCTCTCCCCTGCCCTCTCTCTCTCCCCCTCTCCTTCTCCCCCGCCCTCTCTCTCCCCCTCTCCTTCCCCCCTCCTCTCCCTCCTCCCTCTCTTTCTGCATCTGGCGGCTCCGCTGGGAGCACTGGAAGTCAGAGTTTACCACATGGATTACAAATGTGCTGAATTGCAGGAATGAATATTAAATGAAAATATCGGCAGCACCTGCAGCCTGTCCCGGAGAAGCCCCCGGGGCCTGGGGGCGGTTTCTTGCCTTCTTTTTTTGGGGGGGAGGACCCCAGCCCCCCGGAGACCCACAAGCCTCAGTCCCAGCCCCAGCTGTACTTGGTAGTGACCCAGCTTAAGTCAGGGAGGGCTTGCAGAACTGGAGCCAGGAGCGGGGGGGACTGCCTGGGGGCTGGGCAGGGGCTGGGGGCTGGGAGAGGGGATTACAAGAGGTGAGTGACTGTCAGCCTTAGACCTCTGAAAGCCCATTGGTCGAGAATGGGAAAATAAGAACAACCAGCCCTGGAAAGCCAGGAAGCCCGGCCTGGGGGGAGGACCCCAAAGTACCCTGCACCCCCCCAGAGGCCACTTTGCTGCTGCTGCAGTCTAGGACACCCCAGAAGGTGAAGGGAGCTGGCACCCTTGGCCAATTTTAGGGGGCACCATATTCAGAAACCTGGGCACACTTGCCAGGCTGCACACAGCTGCAGCTGGTGTGAGATGAGTGTGGATAAGTGTTAGTGTGCCCGTTTGTGCCCTGTCAGGGCATCTGGGTATAGGGGACGGGTGACTTGTAGGCAGAGTGAGTGGGTGGGAGGCACGTAGGTGGGTGGGCATCCAGGAGCCTGTCCTGGGACCCTGCCACTCCTGCCAGTCTCCACCTGTCAATTGTTGGGGCTCACTGGGACCCACTCTTGGAAGCTGGATCTTTACCACCTGGGTAGTCACTTATGTGGGGCAGCCGGGCTCCACAGCAGACAGAAAGCAGAGCATGGAGTCAGGAAGGCTCAGCTTCGAGTTCAAATCTGGCCTCAGACACTTATTCGCTCTGTGACTCTGGGCACATTACTTCACCCTGTCTGCCTCAGTTTCCTCATCTGTAAAATGAACTGAAGAAGGGACTAACCCCTCCAGTGTCTGTGCCAAAAAAAAGCCCCTGATGAAGAGTTGGAAAACGACTCATGACAAAATCATTTCTGCTTCACTCACCGCTACCCACTGCCTGCCCTTCCATCTCCAGCTGGAGGGGAGGGAGGAATGGAGGGAAGGGTGTGAGAGCCACATGTCCCCTTTGTCTTTCCCAGGGGGCTTCCAGGATGTCCACACGATGCTATCCACCACGGTTGGGTAGAGTACGGACTCTGAGGAGCAAAGTCAGAGGTGGAACAAAGACTGTACCAGAGCCACGGTGGGAGGAGGGGAAGGATGGAGTATTCCAGTCCAGCACCCTCACTTTACAGAAGAGAAAACTGACCAGAGAGGGCAAGGTCCCTGCCTGGCTCACCCAGCAAGCAAACGGCAGGGCTGGGACTGGCCGCGGGGCTCCTGCTTTTTTGCCACTCCCCAGTACAAACAGCACATTTGGCTGAGGGGAATGAGGGGGAGAGGAAAGGGGAAGTGTGTGGCGGTTCCTGGGAAAAGAACCATATGAGAGGGCACAGGGTTCGATGCGAGCCAGATACCCACCAGGAGCGGACATGTTATTCATTAAAGCTCTCCTCGGTGCGGTTACGGGGAATGCTGGAGTGCCTTATTGCTTTGGAGCAAGCCCAGAGGAGAAGGCCCCCTGCAGCTTGGTCCCCCTCCCTCAGCCCGCTCCCAGGCCCACAACTAGCCCAGATGAGAGGAGGGGCTCCCGAAGGAAGGAGAACTGGGACACTGGGAAGGACGGGGAGGTACCTGATAGGCAGGTCATGTGTCAGTACCATCACAGAGTAGACAAGCGCCCCATGAAATCCATTCTGGGGAAAATCCACCCAGCAATCAAGATAGCCAGTCCTGGAGCAAATTATCTAGCAGCAAACCCACAATTGCAAGAGAAATGGGGGGGGCACCTCATGGCGCTTCTTGAAGCTTGGTCCCATTGCACTAGTGACTGATACTAGGCAGAAAGCCCTGGAATATGGGCTTGAGGTGATAAGATTAAAAGACCCTGAGGAACCAACCTCAGGTTCTCAGGACCTGGATCGCCAGTGTAGATGGGAACTGGTTGGAGGATCAACAATCCCATGACTTGGAAGACTCAGCTCAAGGAATCAGCCAATGCCATCCTGCAAGGGATGCTTAAATAACCTCCAAGGTCATGATAAAGCCGTACTTCCATCCCATATCCCCATGCCCTCTGAACTGGGCTGTGCCCAGTCAGTTAAGAACACTTTTATTGACTTTCCAAAGGCCAGTGTAGACAATCCACATTGATTGACTAACGATTTGGAAAGAAGGAATGTCATTAGAAGAAATGAAATGATGTAACAAAGGGAATTATTAAATCTGGCTGAAGAAACTCATTTATGGGCTGTGGGGATTGGGTAAAATAAGCAAACCAGTTTGGAAACTGTGCCTTTGATTAGCCCCCAAGCCAGAGCCGAGAACAGTCCAGCTGAGTCCCTCACAGAGGATTGGTGGTGAGGATGGCGTTCCCCCCCTCTCTTTTTCCATCCCTTAAACAGAATATGACCTTGTAAACTCAGAAAGATCAGAAGTTTTCCAGGGACGTCCTAGCAGTGCCCTCTGAAGAGCAGTAGCAGTAGACAGCAGTGTCCAGACCTGGAGCCAAGATGGACCCAGTGAGGAAAGACGGATCACATGTAAGGGAAAATCCACCAGGGTTCCACGAAGAGAGTCTTTCCTCCAGCCACCACCAGCTCAGTCAGTTCCCCATGTTGCTATATGTGCTTTTTAAGTCTGAACCCAATTCTGGAGGCACTTTTAAAGACGGGGAGAAAGTCTGGGAGAAAGTATGTCTTGTACCAACTGTTCTTAAAATACTACATTCATAAGACATCATTTCTAAAAGCTAGTTAACTCTGCTAAGGGATAATCAAAGGAGAGAGCACATCGGTGGGGGCTTATCATCAAGAGAATTAGGAAAACGGCCACAATTTTTTCGATTTTCCCTAAAATCCTGAAGGGACAAGTGGCCAGTTATCCTCTGGGGACTCAGGGCAAATGGGGTTTTAGGAGAGGAGCTCTGGAGCCTGTGCATTATGTGGATAGAAAAATGAATTAAAAACAAAAGGTCATTTGTTGAGGGGACCCCCGAGGCTGGGGAACTTTCCTGTAGAAGATGGCTACATTCTGGAGAAAGCCAGACCTCCTCTGAAGTAAGAGTGAGCAAAGGAAGCGTTTCTGGCACAGGAGACAGTCTGGGGAAAGGCCAGAGGTTCGGTACCTCCGAGAAGGAAGGACAAGGCCATTCTGGCTGGGCTGGGAAGCAGAGCCATGGGGACACTGTGCTGGAACACCTCCTTTTAAACCCCCCAGACTATCACTGTGTATTGTCTCCTGGTGGAAAGCTGTGGCCCTCCTGCCTGCCGAGGACCTGGGGAGAGAAAGCTCCTGCAATGTTTTCTCTGCCTCATATCTCTGGCTCAAATTAGGAACAAGGGATTTTGTCCTGGAAGGGCCATCACAAGCCCCACTTCAAGATGCTCATTTGACAAATAAGGGAACTGAGGTCCAAAGAGGGGAGGGCTTTGTCTCTATTTACATGGTTAGTAAGCCACAAAACCAGAATTTGAATTTGGGTCTTCTGACTTCCAATTCCAGACGTGGCACAAAGAATCATGGGTTACCTTCTGAGGTTGGGGGTGCACTACAGATGCAGGGCATCTCTTCCATGCTCCACCTTTGGACCCCTCCTCGACAAGCTCAGGCCCATGGAATTTCCTCTGGTTTTTTGAAGACTTCCAGAGAGAGGTTCTACATCCCTACTGGGTTACTCATTCTATACTGTCTGGATAATTTTCCTTCTGTCTAATCTGAGCTGCACAAAATGGTGCTTAATAAATGGATGTTTACTTGTCAGTGAGCCACTCCTCTGCATCAGCGCAAGATTTATCCACACTGAGGAGTTCTCCATACCAGTGAAATCTTAAGTCCAAAAAAACACAAATCAGAACAGCACTCCCTCTCTCACAAGGCTGAGGAGTGAGGGACATAACGTTTGTAGAGTGACTGGTAAACCTCAAAGCCAGAGAAAAGTCAGCTATTATTAAGCAAAGCCTCCTCTCTTATGCACAGTATTAAGGCAAAATTCCATAGCTCATCCTTCCAAAATCTGGCTCCAAACTCCCTCTCCAGTCCTCACTCTTTCAAGAAATACACTGCAAGCTCCAGCCAGTCCCATGTCTTCATGGAGGCCATTCCTTCATGAAGGAAATCTGGATTCCCCCTCCCAGATTTTTGTCCACATCATTTCTGCTTTCCTTAGAAATAGCCCCTCCATCTTCTCCAAAATGCTCCCTTTCACTCAAGTCATCCAGCAGCTCTCTTTTCATTTGGATAGCATTTCACATGTATTAAAGACATGTTGTGGGCAGAAGAATCTGGTACTGAGCCCTGGGGAAGGCACAGAGACCAGCAAGTAGCTTCCAAAGCCAGTTTCTGGGTGGATGCTCTCCACCAGATCATCATGAGTTCCACCAGATCATCACAAGCTCCACCAGATCATCACAAGCGTTAGATTCCCAGAAGTCAGGAAGGATCTCAGAGATCATGTGGTCTAAGCCACAGAGGATGGATTTCTTTCTCTCAACTCGGCTTGACACTCCAAAGGAGGGCCAACCCATCACCTAGGGCAGCCTGCTTTACTCTGGGACAGCTCCGATTATTAGGAAATGCTTCCAGTCCTCAGTCAATCTGCCAATCAATGGCTCAGCAAGAATGTCTTAAATACTTTCTATGAGCTAAGTCCTGAGAACAAAGACAAATCATCTTCCCGGGGCCCCCCAGAGCCTCTTGGAAACCCTGATTTTCCTTTAAGACACAGAGGTTCAAGCAGTACCTTCTAGAGGTGAAGTCCCCAGTCTCCCCAGAACTGCTGGGACTGACCAAAGTTGCCTTGAATTCAATGTGTCCCATAGCAACATTTCTATAAAAGATTCCTGATTTAGAGCAGAAAGGGACTTTCAAAGTCAATCAGTCTAATCTCATTTTCCAAAAGAGAAAACTGAGGTCCAAAAAGGTTGGGGCTCATCCTGAGTCCTCCAGCTAGTGAGTGTCTGAGGCAGGGGGCAAAGACAAGATTATCAAACAGATAACAGGAGCCATTGTTCCCTCTTGTTTCCTTTCTCATTGAAATGGAAGCTTCCTGAGGGCAGCACTTCTTTCTTCATATGCCCAGCAGAAAGTCCAGCAAGAAATAGCTTTTTTGGAGAGCAATTTGGAACTATGCTCAAAAAGTTATCAAACTGTGCATACCCTTTGACCCAGCAGTGTTTCTACTGGGCCTATATCCCAAAGAGATTTTAAAGGAGGGAAAGGGACCCACATGTGCAAAAATGTTTGTGGCAGCCCTTTTTGTAGTGGCAAGAAACTGGAAATTGAAAAGATGCCCATCAATTGGAGAATGGCTGAATAAATTATGGTATATGAATGTTATGGAATATTATTGTTCTGTAAGAAATGACCAACAGGAGGATTTCAGAGAGGACTGGAGAGACTTGCATGAACTGATGCTGAGTGAAATCAGCAGAACCAGGAGAACATTATACACAGCAACAAGACTATACGATGATCAATTTTGATGGACAGGGTTCTCTTCAACAATGATGTGATTCAAACCAGTTCCTATTGTTCAGCGATGAAGATAGTCATATACATCCAGAGAGAGGTCTGTGGGAACTGAGTGTGAACCACAACACAGCATTTTAACTCTTTCTGTGAATATTTCCATGCATTTTGTTTTCCTTCTTAGGTTGTTTTTTCTTCTTCTCTTTCTAGATCTGATGTTTCTTGTGCAGTAAGATCACTGTATAGATAGGTATACATGTATTGGATTTGTCATATAATTTATCCTATTTAGCATGTATTAGATTACCTGTCATCTAGGGGTGGGGGTGGGAGGAAGGAGGGGAAAAGCTTGGGAAAAAAAAGTTTTTGCAAAGGTCAATGTTGAAAAATCACTCATATGTTTTGTAAATAAAAAGCTTTATAAAAAATAGCTTTTTAATAAGTAGCTGTGGATTAATAGATGGATGTAACAGAGGAAGACGGGAGATGGAAAGGATCTTGCCCGAATCAGACAGGGCTCCATGGCTGGGCAGGCCTGGAAGCCAGGTCCCCTGTTCCCGGGCCATGTCTCTTCCCACGGAGAGCACAGCAGTTGGGGACGGATTCCCAAGTAGGAGAAAAGTCCAAGCCGGCGTAATTCCTGCAGAAGAAGCCCGAAGGCCAGAGCATCTGGGAGCTGTGCATTTGCACTCTCGCTTTATCGTGCTTTTTGTTCTTTCGGCACCGGGGTAGCGGGAAGCAGGGGCCGGCCAGGGGAGCTTTTGCAAGTCTCCAGTGCGGATGTGGTGGGAGCGCACCTGGAGGAGCCCAGCGCGCAGAGCCACAGGGTCATGTTTGCTAATCGGCCGGGGCTCCTTGAAGATCTCATTGCCATGGGAGACAGCGAGATTTAGGGGAGGAACACAGAGCGCTTTGATTTCCCAAGCACTTGACAAGCCCCCACATCCGGGATTAATAGCCAAGGGGAACAGCCTTTGGACAGCAACGAGGATGGAGGACAGAAAGCTGGCTCAGCCAGAGGAGACAGATAAAAGGCAGAAGGGGGGAGCTTTGCAACTTGGAGAGGGATTACCTGGCAGGCAGGCGGGAGGGAGGAGAGGAGCGGCGCGGAGAGGAGCAGAGCGGAGGGTGGCTGTTATTTATGGGCCAGTGAGAAGCCGATCAGAAAGGGAGGGGGCTTTCAAGCAGGGCTCTGGGTCTGGAGATCATCGTGGAGTTTGGAGCCAGGGAGCCTGGACTGAGCCCCAGGGAGCTGGGAGAGGGAGCCTTGGACAGGATGATCCCCAAATCCCCTCCCAATTCTGAATCCCATGATCCGATGATCCAGGCCAAGGGCCTGTGGAGGAAATCCCGGCCCAACCGCCGGCTTTGGGGCGGGCCGGCAGGTAGGAGCTTCTCCTTACAAGGCCGGCCTTGAGAGAACTTCCAGGCTTCTGAGGCACTCTGTTCCCCCGGAGGTCGAAAGCCGGGAGAATGTCGGCGTTTTTGGCCCAGACCTGTCTCGTTATCATCCAGCAGAAATCCCCGAGTAGAGAGTGTCTCCCCCAGGCCTGTCAGCCGCTTGGTAATTTAGGAGTCCCAGAGTTACCTGGGAAGCTGAGAAAGTTAAGGACTGGCCCGAATCAGCAGACTGTATCAGAATCAGGACTCACAGCCCGCTTCTCAAGGCCTTGGAAGAGTTTGGGTTTTCAGAAGTCCCCAGGGTCAGAGTGGGAAAGGACCACGGCCACCTTCTGAGCCCCCCCACCCAAACCTGAATGAGAATCCTCTCTAACACCTATCCCAAATGAAAGAATGGGCTCGTGAAAAAGCATTTATTAGGAGCCTGCTGTGTGCTGGGCTTGCCATTTGCCCAAGGTTCATTCACAATCATGGGGTCTTCTCACTTTTCTTGGATCCTTTCCTCATAATTGATGACACTTCCCGCAAAATCACAGGACTTGAGAGTTGCAAGAGGCTTTAGCAACCAACTGCTCCAATGCATTCATGAGAGGAATTCCCATTTTAACATATTGGTCCAACTATTAGTCCACTAAGGTCAAGTAGAATAAATGGATTTATCCCCACTCTTCACATCCACCCATTTTACAGATTAAAGAACTGAGACCTGAGGAAAATGATTTGCAAGTATCACAAGGTAGTGAAAAGCAGAGCTGAGTTCAGAACACAACCCTTCAGACTGCAGGGTCAATGCCTCCTCCTCATCCCCTACTCCCTCCTGACATTTCTTACCTAGCTTTGTGCCTAGGACTGGAGTCAGGGCAGGTGCTGGCTGTCTCTACCTCCCCTGACTTCTTTAATCATCCAGAAAAAGAAGATATGGTAATACCTGAGTCTGGAGGAGTGGATTTCAAGTCCCAGCTGAATTCTGTGCTAGGCTGTGTGACCCCGGGGCAAATCAATTCCCCGGTTCATTGATGAAATGAGGATAATGATAATTCTGCTTTATCCTTATAGGTTTTTTGTGACAATCCTACAATCCTAGAGAAATGAGAGCTGGGGTTATAGATGTTCTCTTAAAAAGTTTCTTATTGTGGAAACCTGATATGGATGAAAATATTTCATGTCCTGTCATCGTTCCCTTCGCAGGGAACACAGGGCCAGGAATCATCTGCCAACCTTCACCCCAGGCGAAGAATGCTTCAGCAATACTCAGAGGCCTAGACCCCCAAACATAAGGGGAAAGGGCTGCATCTTGCATCTGGGCTCTCTGCTCCCACATGCTGAGCCCAGAGATTTCCCATCAATCTCCAGGATTCAAGATCCTAGTGGGATGCATATACTTTGGAGCTGAGATGGGGTGAGCTTTGGCAAGAGAAAGAAATTAGACCTGGAGTAGGGTGTCTCTGGGGGGCTGGTGCTTAGCAAATTATAAACAAATTTTCTCTACAGAAATTTCCAAAGTCTTCACATTGGCTGCAGGGCAAATGGCTGACCTTCCATGAGCCTCTCCTGACAGAAGCAGTATACATGGGAGTCCTAAATCAGAAGGTCCTGAATAAAAACCCCAAGGAACCTAAAGATAAACACAGCTAACAGTGGCCCAAATCAAGTCAATAAGCATTTATTACATACCTATTATGTTCCAGCTAAGCACTGCAGAGACAAAGAAAATGCAGCTCCTATGCTCAGGGATCTCTCGGTCTTATGGTAGAAACACCATATAAATAAAGAAATACGTAAGACAAGCTATAGTCTATATAAGTCAGGGATGATCAGTAGGGAAGGCATTATAACAAAGGAGATAGGGGAGGGCTTCCTGTAGAATGCTGCCTTCCAGTTGGGATTTAAAGAAAGTCGGGGAGTCCAGAAGGGATGGCGTTCCAGAAAGGGGGAAAGTCAGCAAAAGTTCTTAGAGTTGGCAGGTGGAATGTCTGGTTTGAGGAGAGGCAAGAAAACCAGTCACTGGATTGCAATGTAGTTGCAATCAATCAACCAATCAAAACTATTTTTAGGCTCCTACTGTATGCCAACTCCTGGGCTAATCACTGGGAGAGAATTTACAGAGGAGCAAGACATAAAAAGCTAGGAAAGTTAGGAGGGAACTAAGTTATAAAAGGCTTTAAATGTCAAACAGAAGATTTTCTATTTGATTCTGGGGTGATAGGGAGCCACTAGAATTTATTGAGTGGAAAGAGGTGAAACCACCACTTTAGGAAAATCTGTTTGGTGACTGAGTGGAGTAAAGACTGGAGTAGGGAGAGATTTGAGGCAGGCAGCAACACACACACACACACACACACACACATGATCACACACAACAGGTCACTGCAATAATTCAGGTGTGAGATGATGAGAGCCTGTACCAGGATGAGAGCTATATTAGAGCAGAAAGGGGGCTCATTGCAAGAGATGCTATAGCAGGGAAATCAAGGAGAGATGCTACAGAGGTGGGATTGACAAGAGATGCTATAGAGGTAAAATTGATAAGAGATGATGTAAAGGTGAAATCAACAAGAGATGCTACAGAGGTGGGATTAACAAGAGATGCTATAGAGGTGAAATTGATAAGAGATGATGCAAAAGTGAAATCAACAAGAAATGCTAGAGAGGTGAAACTGATAAGAGATGATGCAAAAGTGAAATCAACAGACTTTGGTGACAGCTTGGATTTAAGAGGTGGGAGAGAGTAAGGAAACTAGGATGTCTCCCAGGTCTCTGAGGAAGGGAGTGATCTGATGAAAATGACATTTAAAGGGAAATGAACCAGAATCCTTGAAAAACCTGGCCTAGAGGAAGGATTTTTTGCTGAAAACCTGTTCTGATGATTTTTCATGTCCACTTCAGTTTAAATTCACACTGTGGCACTCCTTAACTGCATGACTACAATTAACTTTATTTTTCCTCTGGGTCTCAATTCCCTCATCTGTAAGGGAAGAAGTTGGTCCCAATGAGCATTCAGGCTCTAAATCTGTAGCCCTGTGAGCTTGTAACTTGAGGAGAAGTCTTAAAAGGTTCTTTCAGTGAAAGTACCACCTGAGATGGGGCTTGTAGAATAGACAGGATATCTCAAAGGAACAGAAATAGAGAGGAAACATTTTGGGCAGAGAAGACATAGTGCGGGCAAAGATCCAGAGGTAAGAAAATGTCTAAAATGAATGAGGAAGATCCAGTGTGGTTCCTTCCCTTTCTGATGCCCAGCCAAACTAGCACTGATCTTGAGATTCCTCAGTCTTCTCTCCTCTCATCATCTCACAATAAACCTCAGGCCGCCCAGGAATCTTTCTACCAGGATTAGGCTCCAGCCTTTCATTTGGAGACACATCCAGGGCTCCCTGGATCACACGTTTGGAGCAGATGTTCCAGGGATGGATGAGCCAGGTGCTAAACATCTCTGATTGTGAGGGGCAATTTGGGAAATCACTGCAATCAATGAGCAAGTCATAAGGGCGGGGAAGACGAGTCCGCCTTATTATTGCCGATTACCTTTAATCATCGACTGCAACTCAATTGTGCGTAATTAGAGAAATCATCATAAATAACACAGAGCAGATGGGGCGGGCGGGGCTCCCCGAGGTGAGCCAAGGTTACCTATCACTGGAAGGATGGACCTAGGCCCTCTGCCAGGCACCCACCTGCTGTTCTCACTGGTCCTGCAGGGGCTGCTCCCCCGCTGAACCAGCTCTCTTAGGGGAATTTCTTGAGTCCTTTGTCCTTATCCAGCTCCAGGGAACAAACCACAACTAAGCTCTACTGTCTGCATGAAGCCAGAGATGCAGATATAAGATCCTGCCCTCTAGGAGCTGATATTCTACAACATGCACACAAATAGGTGATAGTTTTCGCTTCCTCCCCAGTACAGAGAGATGTGTGGATGGGATCTAAGCAGGCATCTAACGCAGTCCTCTCATGTCACAGAGCAACAGACGGGCTCAGAGAGGGTCAGGAAGTTGCCCAGTGACACATTTATTCAGCTGCAGGTGAAGCCTGAACTTGGGCTCTCTGCCTCTCCCTCCTCCCCTCCCTTTTTCCTCTGTCTTCTCTCTCCTCTCTCCCTTCCTTTCTGGTTCTATCTATATATGTGTGTGTGTGTGTGTGTGTGTGTGTGTGTGTGTGTGTGTGTGTCTGTCTGTCTCAGTCTGTCTCCATCTCTCTCTGCCTTTCTCCTTTTCTCCTTCTATCTCCCTCTGTCTCTTTCTATTTCTGTCTCTCATTCTCTTCTGTCTCTCTCCAGCTGTCTTTCTCTTTCTCTGTCTCTGCCTCTGTCTCCATCTCTGTGTCTCATTAGAATCCAAGTCAGATAATTTTAGAATTGGTCAGGACCTCAAACCTTCCTTCAGCCCTATTTCAGGGCCAGCCTGGGCTTGACCAAACACACACACACACACACACACACACACACACAACCACTATATACACAACATATATCATCTCCCTTCTGTATGAAGGTTCCCTGTGGGGGTATTCCCTAGAAGCCCCTCTCACTGTGGGGCAGCTCTGAGGATTAGAAAAGTTTTCTTGAACAGCAATCATAATTCCCACACACGAATAACAATAACAACAATGAGAGGGAGCATTTCTACAGTGACTTAGTTTGCTAAGTCCTTTCTAAATATGATCTCATTTGAGGCTCTCAATAACTTTGTGAGATGGGATTTTACATATTATTACCATTTTACAGATAAGAAAACTGAGACTCAAAGAGGGATCAAGAACTCATCTAAAGTCAGGTAGCTGCTTATTACTAGAAGCAGGATTCAAAGCCAGTCTCTCCTACCTTTCTCTTTTTCATTTCTTTTGGGTGAATAGAACTAGTAGTAAGGATCCAAATAAGGAAGAGACCAGTGCCAGACTGTCAGTGAATGATAAATGAACAGTCATTTTTTGAGCACCTAGATGAGCTGGGCACAGCTGATTTTCAAGCACATGAACAAAGCATCCCTGCCTTTTGGGAGTGGACATTCTGTGAAGGGACAGTTGGGACCCTCCCTCCACCTTTTTGATCCATCTTGATTCCGACACATCCACCATGGCCAGGGAGAGTCAGTGGTCAGTTTCTTCCTCCAAGTTTTTTCCTCCTCCCCATCAGCTACAGGATTGACGGCCCATGACGCAGCCCACCCCCAACATAGCATGGGACCAACTTTTCATTGTCTTTGGCCTGAATTCATGTGAAAGTTGCCTTTGTTGGTCAGTCCTTCCCCCACCAGCACCAAGCATGTTTCTATTCCCTTGCTGCTCTCTCGTCCTATGAGACAGTAACACAAATACAGTTCATGGTCCTTCCTTAGTGCCCTATTCTGGCCAAGCTCCTCAGCCATGGAGAAGGGCTCAGAAGAGCAGGGACCGATGAGGGGATCTCCCTCCCTGCGGACCGTGGCTCTGGGTTCATTGTTTCCGCTGATAAGTGCAGCTTGCCTTTAATTGGCCTTTTAAAGTTTGGAGAGAGGCCGGAAGTGCCAGCGGAACTTGGCTGAGATCACGTCACTAATGCCAGCCCTAGCACTCGGCATAGTGGGCTACCTGGCGCCTGCCCCGTGGCTTTCCTCCCTTTGCCTATGTCAGCCTAACTGGGGTGGGGGGAGGGCAGGGGGCTGGCCCATGGAAATCCCAGTGCAAGGAACTGCTTTTCCAGCTGGGAGTGGTTATGATCGGATGGCGTGGCCTTGCACTTGCAGGCCCTAATGCTATCATCTCCTTTGATGACTTCCTCTGAGCTGACTCCTTGAATTTCTTGGGACTTCACCATCTGTTACCCAGAGAGCCTTGAGCTACCCTCAGTGCTTTCAGAACCAGATGATTGGTGGCCCGGCCTCCGGGAGGCTGGTGACTTTGGGGTGACAGGCTTTGGGGGGGGTGGGATGGAGGGGCTTTCCCAGCCTGTGTCAGACCCAATCTCACTCCCTCTCTCCAGCTCATTCCTTTCCCAGGGCTCCAGCTCCCTCCCAACCAGGTGCGAACAGAAACCTGGCAGCATGGAGCAAACGAGCATTCCTGGCCGGCGATGGGCTCATCTCGAGACGCGGTGATCCATCTGTTAGATATTTGGGGCTGCTGTCCATGAGGCCTTGGGGGCTCCTTCAGTGGGCTGACAGCCTTCTCCCTCCAAGGCCAGCTAGCCCAGAGAGGAAGGAAGTGACAGAACGGAGGAACGAAGCCTCCCTGCCTCCCCACATGGGGGAGGGGACTATCACAGGCGGGCATTTTAATGGGCAGGGACTGGGCAGGCCTCTGTGGGAGCAGCGCCCCCCAGCCCCGGACAGCCAGCTCGGTGGAGAGGGGAGGGGAAGGCTGCTCCACTGAGGGCTGTTATTTCCAGGCTGGGATTCAGCTCCAGCAAAGAGGCTGGAAATTCCTCCGCTAAAGACCGCAGATCGCTGCTCTGGGGGGCTGAAAAGAAGGGGGGCGGGGAGTCCCACGAAACTCGTTTTCAGAGATGAGATATGGAAAATCTTAGAGCTAATACTTCCAGATGTGGCGACTGAGGTATCCAGGGAAACATCAGAAGCCTTCTTTCCCTGAGAATTAAGGACTTGCCAATGAGAAGGTCAGGTCTGCTGAGGGAGGAAGGGAAAGGGAAGAGGAACGGGAGGGAGGAGAAAGAGGAAAGGGCCTGGCTCAGGAGAAAGGAAGTGAAAAGAGCCTAAGTGAGAACCGGAAGAGGGAGAAGAAATGGGGTAATGTAGCCCATATTCACTTATACCTGTGCGTGGATATTGCATACAAACAGATGTTTGTGTATGCACATGTTAGTATTACACATTGTCTTTGACAGTCTTTTCTTAGCCTAATGTGAGCTCCTTTTTTACTCTTTCCATACGCCTAAGTGTCTCTATATGCATACGTATTAGCTCATATTATTGTTGTTCGGTAGTTTCAGTCACGTTCAACTCTTTGTAACCCCTTTTGGGGTTCTCTCGGTGGATACTGGAGTAGTTTGTCCTTTCCTTCTTTGGCTCATTTACAGAGGAGGAAACTGAGGCAAACGGCGTTCAGTGACTTGTACAGGGTCACACAGCTAGTAAGTGTCTGAGGCTGGATTTGAACTCAGGTTCTCCTGACTCCAGGGCTCTATACACTATGTCACCTAGCTGATACAGACCCACACACAGACACACACAGATTATATATATGCACAAGTGACTATGCATACATGTATGTATATTTATGTATATGTATACATTGTACCCATCCATTTAGTTAGCTAGCTGGCTAATCTGGCTGGCTGGCTGCCCATCTATCTCAGACCCATGATTCCTCAGTGTGAAAGCTTCCTCCATTGACACAAGTCAGCAATTCATGTAACTTGCACAGGATTGGGAATTAGGAGATGGAAGGAACCCCCAAAGATAGCGAGGCCTTTGCTTTACAGCTAAGGGAACTGAGTCCAGAGGTCTGCAAGTGACTCCCTGAAGTCAACACAGAAGGCCAGGTGGAAAGTGAACCCAAGGGCTCCAACCCTAACTCCTTCCACGGCATCCCTCTCTCTCCTCTTAAAGAACTGCCCGCTGACTTACAAGTCACAACACTAGTAAGTGTGAGAAGTGAGATTTGGACTCAGGCTTTCCTGACCACTGCATCGTCCCCCTACCTGTAAGAGGGAGGAGCTGGAGCAGCTAGGTGGTGCAGTGGTTAGAGCACCATCCCTGAAGTCAGGAGGACCTGAGTTCAAGTCTCAGACACTTAACATTCCCTAGCTGTGTGACCCTGGGCAAGTCACTTAACCTTAATTGTCTCAGCAAGAGAGAGAGAGAGAGAGAGAGAGAGAGAGAGAGAGAGAGAGAGAGA
>JAJPUD010002615.1:0-25872 GCA_023553655.1 Myrmecobius fasciatus
AAAAAAAAAAAAAAGTCCCTGTCCTCTGGGAGTTTATAATCTATTGGGGGAAGATAAGACCAGCTGCAAAAGGGAAGCTGAAAAGCGGAGGGGGAAGGTACCCAATAAAGGGGACATGGTAGAGAAGTCCCAGTATAATGAAATCAAGTAAGAAATAAGATGTCCCTTTTTAAATGGGAGTTTTGGAATTCATGGCCCTAGCTTCCAATATGAGCCACTGAGGGGAGTGATGAAGGAGAGTGTATCAAGGCTAATAGAATCTTGCAAGTGGAGTTTTCCAAGTAATGAGCTTCCTGGGGCATGATGGAAAAGTCAGAGATATCTCAAAGTGGTGCAGTCCGGTGAGAAACAAAGTCCTATGTTATTTTTAATTTAACACCCTCCCTGTCTTTTGAAGATGTTAAGATTATGAAGAAGTGTTTATTACCTCTTGGCCTACATTACCATATTTTTCTGGTAGCCCCCCTTCCTATTGCTTATGGGCTTCTGTGCATTTCAGAGGTAGATGAAGTCACTTGATGGAGTTTCTCATTAAATTTATTCATCATTACTCACATTGATACTATTTTATATTTTTCACTATTGTAGGTAGGCAGCCCACCAAACTCAGGCAAGAAGTCCAACAGCTGGTTTTACTTTTGTGGTTATTAATTTTTGTTAAAAAGGGATGTTCAATGTTGGGTTGGGAAGGGAAGATTGAGAAGAGGAAGGGGTTTTAAGAAGAAATGGCCAGTTTAAAAAAAACAAAAGAGAGCTTATAGCTTTAAAAAAAATTCTGGGGATGATCTGATAAAAACAGACCCAGAAAATACAAACAATTATTTGTTGAAAAGGGGAGAGGGACAGGGAGATCAATCCTAGGACAGCAAAATGCTTGATTCTATAAGGAAGAAGGAGAAGGAAAACTGCTGCTGCTGCTGTTCCTTATCAAACACCAACAAATGTGTTAGGCACTGTACTATCCTCAAGGAGTTCACAATCTATTTTCAAGAAGTAAGAGGTTTGTCATTAAATAATTTCCAGCTCATTTTGTAACAAAACACTTGTCACATAAACATTTAAATGCTGCCTAATACTTGCTAGTGCATTGCCCTCCATAAACCTTAAAGGGTTTCCCTTTCTGTGTTCCTATATCTGTCTACTAATCATAATTCCTTATGATTTCTTAAATATTCACCTGAAAACTTGATAATAGAACAAGATAACATATTTTTGCTATTAGGTGCATACATTTATTGGAAAAGGAATATATATCTAAAACAAGTGACTAGAAGAAAATTATCTAGAACTTGTGCTTGATCGGCCACGAGAGTAATAAAGATTGGAAAACCTAATGAGATCATATTTAAAAGATAACCTCTTTTCTTGTCACAATACTTACGTTAATATAGAAGACAACATATTGTCTTTCACTCATTGTCATTCCCATTTTCTTAGAGGAATCTCCTAGAGACTTACTGTAGACAGAAATATATTTACAACTTGGAAAATTGGGTAAAGGACCTAATCTTTTAACTGTGAAAAATCTGACTAAGCTCTTGTGACAGGTAGCAAAGAGCTTCTGTACATTGGTGCTCTTCCTCTCCCTTCCCTTCCTTTCCAAATCTTTCTTGTGAATTTAGATCACAAATACCACTTGGAAGTTACCTTAAGAGCTTCTGAGTGAATCAGCTGGGTGGAGGGAGACAGGGAGTGGCAGTGTAGGTGAAGGTTTTTGCAAAACCTGGTGCTGTCTCATGGAATCATAAAAATCAGCTTTGCAAGAAACTGATTTCTTTTGTAAGATCTAATGTGCTTATGAGTATTGAGTGCATGACTATTCATTATGGCATACTTCCTTCTCCATGATTCAGTCTTGGTTTAAATGTCTTAGGGCATAGTGATGGGTCATGCCCCTGACAGGCCTTTTAATGCTTCTCTTCATTGGCTGTCAGTCTTGCAGCATTGTGCTCATTTTTGTGTTTGTTGACTACTGAACCATAAGGTCATTTCCAAAGCTTTAGCTTACATGAAAACTGTAAATACCCTTTTAACAGCCAGGTCTCTTAACATGCTATATTATATATCCTTCAGCCAAAAATGACATGCCTAGAAAACTGTTGGAGTCTTACGCGTAAGTAGAGAGGAAAAATAGTATTTGACCAAAGGAGAAAGCTTTGCAGTATGACCATTGGTGCAGATATATATGTATATATAAGCACTAGGAAATAGGATAAATGAAATCTGTGTTGTTATAAAATAGTGGTTTTGTCTTACTTGTTGTATAATGTTATTTCATAATGGAAATTAGAATAAAATTCCTTGTAGATGCTACTTTCAGCATTTGCTAATCTGAAGAATTTTGATCTAGAACCAAGAACTTTTGCAACTTGAGAGCCTTGTTTAATATTGGATGTTTTGAACACTTTGCACATATATGACTGTTTTTCCATCCTATATATTGCTTTGGTATTTTTTAACCTAGCAGTAGTTATTTGAAGCCACACAATCTTGGAAGTCTAGAAGTTTATTGTTTTTCATTAAAAAATAAAAAGACATTTAAATATCTTGGACAAAATAAGAAGTAAAATAAATGTTTTGCTAAATTTTGTGGCTTATTTCACTTGCCTTACTAAAATTAGTGAGACTCTGTTCCAGTTTCAGAAAGGGATCTACTTTAGATTGCACAGACTATTTGCCCCTCCCTCTACTACTGGAAACACTTGGGTAATATTTAGTCTTAATGTTTTGATGACAAACTTTTTTTTTTCCATTCAGGAATCATGATTCTTATGTTCGAAAATCTAATGTTCCAAATTTATCTAGTAGAATTGGTGAAAAGGTCTTTACTATTAATTCAAGTTTGAATTTACCTAGTCTCAGGTAGGGAATTCAGTTCAGGAAACAATTAAGTGCCAATGACAGGAAAGACTTCCCTTATTCAATAAACTCTAATGGCTCCCTATTACTGCCCAGATAAAGTAGAAAATCCTCTGGTTTGGTGTTCGTAACCCTGAACCTGATCATTGCCTTCTTTCCTAGTAATCTTGCACATTATTCCCTCTCACATATTCTGCGAACTGACACTGGTCTTCTTGTTGTTCCTATGATAAGACATTCTACCCTGCCGTTTTCTCTGGCGTACTTCATACCTGGAATTCTCTCATTCCTCATCATTCTCTTTTTCTCTTTTCAAATCATAGTAAAATCCCATTTCAGCAATCCCCTTTAATGCTAGTATCTTGCCTCTGTTGTTTGTTTCCACTTTATCCTATCTTTATTTTATTGGAATGTGGTTGTTTGTAAGTGTCTTCTCCACTAGACTGTGAGCTCCTTAAGAGAAAGGACTATTTTTTTTTTGTCATTTTTGTCATACTCAATGCTTAGCTCAGTGCCTGGCATATAGTGGGTACTTAATAACTGCTTTTTGACTGACTGATTTGTTGACAGGCTACCTACTATACACTGAGGATGCAGATACAAAAGTGAGCAATCCATTCCCTAAAGAAGCTTATATTCTAAACATAATACAATAGAAATTATAGAGAGCAACATAACTTAGGGTAGGATTCCACAGGAGATAGTCCCTCATCTGAGCTCGGTAGTCAGGCAAAGATTCTGATCAAGGAGCAAGAGCATTCTGTGGGAAGTGTGACAAGCATGGAGGATGTCTTTTTTTTTTTTTTTTTAAATAAATCATGACTTTTGGAATTACAGTATAAACTTCAGTATACTGTGGTATCAAGTTCAGTATACTGTGGGTATTTCACTTTGAATATATGAAGGAGGGAGTGGTGAGAAGTAAGACTGGGACAGAAAGATTAAAATCAAACTATGGAGGCTGAGAATGAGGAGGTTATATTTCATCTTAGATATAATGGAGGGGCAGCTAGGTGGCGCAGTGGATAGAGCACCAGCCCTGAAGTCAGGAGGACCTGAGTTCAAATCTGGTCTCAGACACTTAACATTCCCTAGCTGTGTGACCCTGGGCAAGTCACTTAACCCCAATTGCCTCAGCAAAAAGAAAAAAAAAAAAAAAAGATATAATGGAGAGCTATTCAAGATCCTTGGATCAAAAGGGTAAAATAGTCAGACCTGTGCTTTAGGGGAGTTGGTACAGGATAGTATATGTTATACTAGGTTCAGATCTCACCTCATATGCTTGATACCTGTGTGACCTTGGCAAGCCATTTAAATTCTCTGTGCCTCAGTTTCCTCTTCTGTACTATGAAAGGATTGGATTTGATAGCCTCCTAAAGCCTTTTCTCTATTCTAAATCTATAATATGATCCTTTGAATATTGTTTTGACAGTTTTGTGGAGAAGGGTTTGGGGATAAAAGGAGATATTAAATGCAGGGGGACTAGTTTGGAAACTGTTATAGTAAGCAAGTTTTGAGAGGTGATGACCTTAGAGGAGAGGTTACATCAGCAGATAGAATGAGCGTGAAAGATAGGTTATGGGGAAAATCAATGAGCCTTGGCAGTTGAGTAGTTACATAGGATGAACAACATGAATCTGGGTAACTGAAAAGATGAGATTATCCTTAATAGAATTTGGAAGAGGGACAGATTTAATGAGGAAAGCAAGTTCTATAGATTTCCCCTCTCTGTCATTTTTAGCTAAATTTATCCTTTGAAAACCAGGGCTTCTTAATGTATTAATGGAATCATTTATATAACCTATTTTTTGTAACTTTTAAAAAGTAGGCTAAAAACCAGACTCGTATCCAAATTCTTAAGTCCTATTAATAATAGAATTTTTGCATTAATATCTCATTTAATAGCTTACAAAATACTTTCATACATAGCATTTCGTGAGATCTTCACCATAATCTTGTAAGGTTATCAGGGCAATCTTATCCTCTTCAAGTATAAAGTATAAACAACAATGATTGGCTGTTGTCAACCAATCCTATTTTAGAGATGAGATGTAGAGAAGGCTTGGTTCATATCACACAATATAGAGAACAGCAGATTTTGAACTAGACATTAGGTTGGCAGTATGGAATTTTAAATCATCCTATTAAAAGTTGAACTTTTTTATTTTGAATTGTTTAGTGATTTATCATCCCTTGGTGATTTCTTGAGTAATTTTTCACATTAAACTAGAGTATTTGTGTCATTTCCATCTTTTTGCCCCATATCAGGCTACTTTTGTTGGTTGAAGAGACAGATGTTGGATTTAACTGCCACCTGATAGATGTCAGTGTGAGGAAACACTTTGGCACAATTCCCAGAAAACATGGACATATAGTATTTCTCAACTGCGGTACACCAGAGTGAGTTCCAGAGTAATCATCCCTGTGGAAAAGAGTTCCAATATTCTCAACTCTCTGGTTTCTGGCACTGAATGATAAGTTCAGAAACATTGTACAGATGCCAGGGTAAATATATATGCCCTTTCCCCTCTCTTTCAGCTAGCAGTCTTCATCTCTAAATAATTGTTTAGGAATTAAGGAAAATCGTCATGGCCTATTGTTCTGGAAAAGATTATGGTCATTATTTTAAGCTGTATTGGTTGTTCCCATGTAAGTGACATGTTGAGTCTGGTGATTAGAAAGTAAAGGTTGGTTCAGTTTCTTTATCCCACCCATTCTTGTATCCACTTGTATGTGTACAGACAGGCAGTGACTTGTAGCTGATCCTTCAGTAATTCAACACATTGGATTTAAGTTCCCTTTAATGGGGAAACCAGTTGGTTTCTGTTTGGAAGGGTTTCAGGGACTAGCATTTGGGGAATTTATTTGGGAGTTCCCAGTTGTATACAATTCTTTAAACACCACTAAAGGCATTATTTCAATTAGGAAAAGTGCTCTAGTTGTGTTGACCTTAAATTATAAACCTAGTTAAAACACCCAATTGGGTGTTTTAAGAATTAGAATAGAAAATTGTAGATTCTATTCTGTAGACACTAAATTTCTTGCAGTTTCCATTTTTTCCTTTTTCCCTTTCTACTTTCTGGAGGAGCCAGAGAAGTTCAAGATGGCCAGTAGTTTGGCAAAAAGAGGAAGAAAGATCTAGCCAGTCAGTCTTAGAATCAATCAGAATTAGCTGTATTTCAAAGTTGTTTGAAGAAAACAGTTTTATGTACACATACACATACAGATATACACATATATACTTATATATAAATCCTTATGTTCAATTTTTTTGCAGTATTTGAAAAGTGTTGATCATCGAAATCAATCGTTAGCCATTAAATAATTTATTAATACCAACACAGTAGTTTTCAGAAAGTTTTTTAAAATTTTATTTGAGTAATTTTTTAGTTATTAAATTTTTTGGTGCTTTAAACTTTACCAAAGTATTGTATTAAGTTTTGTTGATCCCAGTTTTGTCACAGAATTTGTAACTAAGACACATATGTAATATGTTTTCATATATATTTGTATATACTGTATATCTATGTGTATATATGTATATCAGTCTACACACACACACACGTATTCTGTGCTGTTAGAATATTTGAGAAATGGAAAGGATTGTGGATTTTAGAATCCAGTGAAATAAATTTTTATTGTATCTGTCTCTGAAGGATATCTGCTGGGTCCCACCATGAGATTAGAAATCATACATAATTTTTTTTTTTACAAATATCTGGGTTTTTAAACTTCTTTTCATTTAAAGTAACACAAATTAGGGCAGCTACATATTGCAGTGGATAGAGCACAGGGCCTACAGTCAAAAAGACCTAAATTTAAATATGACCTTAGATACTAGCTGTCTGACCTTGGGCAAGCCTTAACCCTGTTTGCCTCATTTCTTCATATGTACAATAACCTGGAGAAAGAAATTACAAACTCCTCGGGTATCTCTGCCAAGAAAACCCCAGTTGATATCACAAAGTCAGACATAAATTAAAACAACTGAATTACAACAATTTAAAAAGTTGGAATTTGCTGTTATATCTTTAAGTAAAACTTATTTATGCATCAGAATTTTAATAACTTTCAGTTTCATTGGTATAGGTATTTCATCCACTAAGGTAAATTTCAGCTCCCATCTGTGATTTAGTAGATGATACTTCCTGAATTTTTCCTTCCTTCCCCAAATAACTGGTGGCAAACTATCTAGGTATAAAACTATTTGAACTTAACAAGTTTACGTTATTCTAGACAGAATGCAGCTGGAGCACTGTGTCTAGGCACTATGTTTTCAAGTGGAATATAAACAAGTTGGAGAGAATAGAGAAGAAACTGGGTGAGATGTTGAGGGAACTAAAACCCTTACCTTGTGTAAGGATTGACTTAAAGGAGTTAGAAATATTTATTCTGAAAAAGAGCTGGTAAAGCATGCAGGGCAGGGGAAGGAAGTTGTAATTAGATTCTTTAAATACTTGTTCCATGCCATGTGGAAGAACATTAGACAGAGTCAGGTCTGTTACCAGACCAATTCTCAAGCTCCTGATTGAAACCATAAAAGCTTGTGCTCTACTAGCTGAACCTTAAAGAATCCAAAATCACCTCTTATCCACAGCAAAGCATTGGAATGGGGCTTTAATGGAATGATAAGTATATGATATCTGGGAAAAGTCACATTTATTCAAGAGATAAAGTAGAGATTGCTTATTTCATTTATGAAAAAAACATTTCCATCCAAGATTCCCTTAAATTCCAACCTCTGCTAATCTCAGTAGAAAGTTACTCACTATACAGACATTTAATTTACCCATCTTTTTAGAAATATGATTAGAGTGTCTTTTCAGTATGTATCAATGAACTGGAAAAAGACATCCTTTGTTTTTTTTTTGTTTTGTTTTTGCTGAGGCAATTGGGGTTAAGTGACTTGTCCAGGGTCACACAGCTGTTACGTGTCTGAGACCAGATTTGAACTCAGGTCCTCCTGACTTCAGGGCCATTGCTCTATCCACTGCACCACCTAGCTGCCCCAGACATCCTTTGTTTTTGAAGACCAGTGATGTCATGGAGTGATGTCTTGAGTTGTGCGTGACATGAAGCCTGACAGCTAACATGTTCAAAAACATCTCAGTAAGCCAGATGGATAAATTGAGATTCGATAGGGATGATATTTTAAGTCCTGTGTTTAAGTTCCAGAAATCAGTTATGTCAGTACACTCCAGCGTGGGGGAGGTACTCCGTCATATTCATTCATGGCAGAATACTTCTGGAGTCTAAGTACTTTATGTCAGGAGAGCAATTGAATGGTTGAAAAATATAGAGAACAATGTGACTAAGAAGTTGAGGAGACTGTGCACAGTGCCTGGAATGTAGTTAGTGTTTAATAAGTGCTTGTTAGCTTGATTCAAAGCCATCCCCTGTGAGGATTGATTTGAAAAATCTGGAGATTCATATCCCAAAGAAGAAATGTCTTGGTAGAAGAATATTAACAGATTTTTCACATTTTAAGGTGCATTATGTGGAAGATGAATTAGATTTTTTTTTTCCAGGGGACATCATTGGAACCACTGGAAATCAGAGACAGGGGGAACACAGTGGCTCAATATAAGGAAGTCATTTCTAACAATTAGAACTGTTGATAAGTGAAATAGACCCCTTCCTTATTATGATGAAATAACAAGTACTAGAATCTAAAAGTGGAAACTGGGATGACCAGTTTCTGCGGATGTTTTAGATTTCATGCTTCAGGTAGTAATTTGTTTTGTTTACTTCTGAAGTCCTTTTCAATTCCCAGATCTTATTAACTTAAGTTATTCTTAGGATTATGAAGGAACCACTTTATGAATGAAAATATTCATTCTTTATTCCTCATTTCTCACTCTAAATATTACCTTAAAAGTTCCAGTGCTAACTCAGTAGATTCAAATCACTACCATCCCCATGGGCTTAAATTCAAAATTTCAAGTATCCAAATTGTATCCCTAAAGTATTTGAGCTGTCTTGCCAGATGGCAACCCAATTAATATGTTTTTGCAAGGTGAAGAAATGTTTTTTCATGGGGGAACAATGAGTTCCATCTGCTGAAATTTCTCTTTTCTTCCTTCTGACCCTATGGGAAAATCATCATTTACTTATTGGAAATAAAGTAAAACATTCTCCACCCATCCTTATATAATGATGTTTGAGAGGTACATTTAATGACTTTTTTAATATGTGGAAAAATCTTGAAGAGGTATATAAAATAGATTAAACTTTATGGATGTTTATCTTACATATAGACTATGACATTGATTTCCTTGTGTTCACAGATTATTTTCCTGAAAAATATACATATTAAAAACATTAGGAAATGGGCTTTAAAACTTGGCTCTAAATTCCCTTATTTATGTATCCTTTTTAAAACCATTAATTTTGGTCCCAAGTTGGGTTAGGAGAGGGTAAGTAAAGGATTGAGCTAAAAGTACTTAGAATTAAAAATGTTGGAGGAAGATAATTTCAGTTTGGGTAGAATTTGCACAAGGAAGTAGATTTAGGCTTGATTTAAGTTTAAAAAATGCAACAATTATTGCATCCAGAATAATAATAATATAAAGGTATCCAGAGGTGAAGTGGACTACCTCAGAAGGTAGTAGATAATCCATTATTTCAGGTCTTCAGGCAAAGGCTAGAAATACTTTTTTTCAGATATGATTTATAGTACAGGGCTTCTGAAATTCCCCTCATCTCCAAATACTTCAAAAGGTCCATAACTTATTTTGCCCATGTCAATTCTCTCTCTATCAAAGACAGGCCATCATCCCTTTTTCTATTAGTATTAGACCTCATGAGTTGTCATGATTAATTTTCTTTTTAATGCACCTCCTTAAATTGATTTAGGCTAACTTTTACATAGTGGATACCCAATCTCTCCAACAGTCCTTACTCAGAAGCTTTCCTAGCTCGGTTCAAATTTGCCAGAGCTTGATCTCTATTTACTAGGTCAATAGCATCTAGGGATATTGGCTTCCACTGACAAGAGATACTAGTACCTCACTCCTTAAAACAGTTCCTTTTGTCTTTCACTTTTACCCTATGCCACTAGGAGACTCACTCATTCATTTAATAGGCAGTAGTGAGGTAGGGAGGAGATGTATATCTACCATCCTAAATTGGAATTTAGCCTTAGAAACAATGAAATTTGAAGATTGAATTCTAGAATACTTTCAGAACCTTTTATTTCAAAACTAACATAGTAGTCTTTTGTAGGCTGAACTGAGATTCTAACTTCAATATGTAACTTTTTATGTAAGAAAAATATATCAGATAATTACTATTTCTTTCCAGATATATTTTTTTAAATCATCGCTACAGTTTGAGGTCACATAACTGAAACTTTGCAACAAACTGTGTTTTGTGGTACATTCCCTGAAAAACCATTTCATTTATTAACAGAAAAGAATTTGTTCCTAATTTTGCATGATAGTATTGTATTAATGTTGACTGTTAAATCTGGCCAAGATATGCTGTTCCCTCTTTACAGTAATTTTGTTGAACTTTTTATTCAACATTGTAAATGCTTTTCTTTTAGCACTTGACTTGTATAACTTTATATATCTTTCTGCATTTCTCTAAGTTGTCTATATTCATTCCTTATATTGCAATAATATTGTTACATTAATGTATCATGAATGTTAATCCATTTTTATATTTTGTTTGCATCTTTTTTCTTATAAGTAATGCTACTATGAACATTTTTTACATGGGGTCCTATTTTGTTGATTCTTGGAATATAGTCCTAATAATGGAATCTCTGGGTTAGAGAATATGAGCAGCCTAGTAACTTTTTTTTTTGCATAATTCTAAAATGTTTTCCAGAATGGTTAAGTCAAGTAGCTCCTCCAACAGTGATTCTTCTGTATTTGGCTGTTTCTGCTTGATTTGTTTTGTTTCTGCTAGTTTAATAAGTGTGAGGAGATACCTTGGGATTTTTATTGTCTAACATCTTTTTAAAAAATATATCAATACATGCCTTTCTAGTGGCCTCTGTGTGTATGTGTATATAATATATATCATATATACACATATACATACATATATATACACATACATACACACCTATGTGTAGGTAGGTCTCACTTCTAGCATGTGGAACATTATTAGTCTTGAGTTAAAGTCCAGAATATGCTCAGAGTTTAAGCTGTCACCTGTATTCATAAATATAATAATGTACATTATCATGACTTTCCTTTAATATCATGGACATGATATTAGAAATGGAATTTATTTTCCCTAAAGTTGCCCCAGTTATCAGTGGCAAGACTGCTACAGGGCACAAAAATTAGGCCATTTCTGAAAAATGTGGTCCTAGTTCAATTGTACATCATGCTGGCTTGAAGTTGTAGTTCATGTACTTCATGCTGGCTTGAAGTTTAGGTTTTGTGACCTCAAACTGTATCGATGATTTAAAAAACAATTATTTGGAAGAAGATAATTATCTGATATATTTTTCTTTTATAAAAAGTTGTAGAAACTTTTTGAAGCAACCTCCTACACTTTGGAATTTTTGAAAGTATTCTATAAGTGAAAATTTTCATCATGAGTTACAGAAACCTTACTTTAAAAAATAGATTCTCCCCTCCCCGCACGTAATTTTTTCAGATTTTTTTTTTCCTTCTTTGTAGGTGGTAATTGAGCTTTTTACTTTGAAGCCTTGGTTGTCCATAGGTTTATTTTAGACTTTTATCAAGGAATAACCTGCTTTCCTAAACTTACCATGTGTAATTATCCAGTCATATATCATATATTTCACATAAAATAATGTCATAATTTGGTTTGATTATGGTGAAATTACCAAGATTTTTAAAATCCAAATGGGACCATTTCCAAAGAGAGGTCACCTTTCTAAAACCTATGTAAAAATGATGTAATTAAAGAAAATGGGGAAGAGAAGGAAAATAGCAATAGGCTATGTCAGGATTTTGTGACAATAGAACTTTATATTAGTCCTGTGTAGAGAGGCTTTTACATATTTATAAAACAGTTATGTTTTCATTGTATTTTTAAAGTGATGGCATAGATTCATTTAGTGTGTTTTTAGAATAAAATAAGAATTATCTGAAGTGTGGGGAAGTAGCTGTAAGAGTATGCCTTTGTTTATAGATAAGATACCCAAGATCATACAGTATGATCTTGGGTAAATCACTTAACCTGTGTTTTTCCTCTAAAAATGAGGAGCTCCTACTAGAAGCCTTCCAGCCTATCCCCACAGAACTTTCTTAGGATATTTCGAACTCTGTTTTTTCTAAAATGAAGCCCTAGTACATTGCGTCTACATTGTTAATTTTCTGTTATTAGTTTTCTTTAGCAAAAAAGATGGCTCTTGGTAGTTGGATCTCCAGATGTCACTGTGGAAGGAACAAAACACAAACTTTAGAAAACAAAGCCTCCTTTTAGGCAACTTTCGTTCAGGGTGAAAGTGATAGTCACAATTTCAAATATATCTTGAGGTTTTACTGGCTCTCTGGGTTTTGGGGGGGGGTTGGTTTGTTTTTGTTTGTTTTTTGATTGCTTTTTATATGTCTCAGAAGCAGAATAGGAAACAGACATTCCCCTCCACACCATATTTTATGTAAAATATGAAACAAAGCTAAATACAGATTGATGCTAATGCACACACCAATTTTGCTCTTGCCAAGATTTAGAACTGCTTGTCTAATATATAATGTTCTTTTTTATTTTCAGATGATCTGATTTCTGTGTCTAAAACAATATTCAACACCCCCCCCCAAATAATGTGACATTTGGTAGCCATCTCTTTTTTTCAAATGAATTTGATATTGTTTTCCTTCTCAAAACTCCAGCCTTTGACAGATTTATAAACTGATGAAGACAAATAGCTAGGCCTCTTGTTAGACTTTATAATTAATGACTATAAATCTAATGACTTGAAAACACATCTTGTTGGTTAAAATAGAAAAGTGATATCAGAACTGAATTGAATTAAAACTGATCAGAATTGTGTGTAAAAGTTTCTCCTACCATCTCTAGACTGTTACAGACTTTAAGTACCTGTACTCTACTCTAATTTGATTCTAAGCCTAAGTGAATTAGGCCAAGGAAAAATCTGCAGGGAGTCTATAAGGGGGAAAAAGAATTAAGAGATTCCTTATAGCAGACCTGACTTACAGTGGCTATGTCCTTAAGCACCTTTCTCCAATGAATAGAGCCAGCTAACCTTTAGCAGAGTTTGTGTACCAAAAGGCTTGCTGAAACACCATTTTGACCTCTAAAGACAATAGTGATGGCATCTTTTTAAAAGGAATCTATGTATCCTACTTCAGCCCAGAGTTCTTTTACAAGACTGCCTAGTGTTTCTTTTATTACTTCCACAGCCCCTTTGGGATTCTCGAGTTAACCAATAAATGGAAAGGGTAGTCGCTCAGTTCTAAGTTTTTACTCAGAGAGGGAGAAAAGAAGTAGAGGTGAGTGACTAGCGGGAGTGATGCTGAGGGATGTTTGCAGGAATCTACCCATAAAGTTTTAAAAACAAATAATAAACCAGGTGTAACATAACGGCACTGACTCTTGTACTGCCTTTCAGTAACACAGAATATGTCTTTATGCATTTCATGGAATAAGATGTGACCAAGTCATTTGGTTATTCCAATTCGTGATGGCTGCTTGATAATTCTGTGAGCAGTAGAATCACTATTTCTGGGTGCCTACCCCTGAAAACATCATTTAAGATTGGTGGTGCCTCAGAAAGACCAAGTTTTTCAATTGAATCACCGTCAAAATATTGATAAAGTACACTGAAACTACAGAACTAAGAAACAGTCCTTTTTGCTTAAATTCATTTAGTGCATCTCATTTTCTAAAGGAATTTATTTGTGTTACAGAAGTATCCTGGTACTGAATTTGAATTAATAACACAACTATTGCCAAATCATTCTTTTCTTATTACTGGTCATATTTAGGTAAAGTCACATGATTCTATAAACTTTTGTTGACATTTGTCACCACCAAACTACTGCCTTCTTTTTTGACCAGTCCTTTTGCCTACATTTTCCCTACATGCTTCATTCCCATGGGTAAAGATTCTGAAATACATTATCCAAAAGGGTTTTGGAAATTCTCTCCTGGAAAAGATTTGCAAACTCATCTGGAATAGGTTAAGTACAGTTCTTTATACTAAGGTAAATGAATAAATAAAATCCATGTTTTCCAACTTCTTAATGCTGGGCCTTATTTGGAAATTTCAAATTATATTCCTGTATACTTAGAGGTAACAGCTATGAAAGAGGAATTCCCCCAACTTTCATACCGACTAATCATTGTATTTACTGTGTCTGAGAAATAAGAATTAGCTAGAACCTTACTTGTCTAGAGAGCCTGATTAAATTTGAATGAAGTAGGTTTGGTCTGATAGAAGTAGCAGTAAACTGGGATTGAAAAAAATTTAACAATTCTGATTTGGTCATTAGCTTGCTCTGTGATATTGGCAAGTCACTTTACCTTTGCTTTTCTACATATTAATTAAAGATTTGGAAAATATGAGTGTAATTCTAAATTATTTTGAATTTTTTTCTTAAGTCAGGGAATGCTTTGGGCACATAAGTATATTTATCCTCAATATTTAGACTATCTTTTTTCAACCACATAGCTATATACAAGTCCCCTTCACTTCCCAGAGCCTTAATTTCCACATCTATAAATTCAGAGTTGATTTCAGTGATCTGTAATGCTCTTTCTAATTTAAGAATTCCATGACACATCCTAAGTGAAAGACATTAGGCAATCCTTGGAAATTCCCATGAGTCTTTGGATTGACTCTACTTAATTAAAAGTTGCCATGTGTGTACAATACCAGGGAGTAGGATGTTGGAAAAATACATCATGTACTACAGTACTAACTCATTGACAAGCTTGAATTGTATTATCCATCTGGAGTAGAAAAACTTTCAAATACTTTTTTAAAAATTAAGTTATGAACACAAAGTACTTTCCATTAGTCCATAGGTGCTTTGGCAAGAGCTTATGTGGGGTTCAAATCAGTGAAGTGAACAGAATTTATCTTAGCCATTTCATAAGAGATTAGATATTACCCCCCCCCCGCCCATTCTCTTAGTGAAAAACAAGGAAATATGAGAAGTTTGTTGTATGAGGCACTTGGGTGGCACAGTAATGTATGTTCTGGATCTGAAGTCAGCAAGACCAGAGTTCAAATTTGGTCTTGTACTCTTCTGGGTTTTGTGTGATCCTAAGTAAGTCACTTAGTCTGTTTGTTTCAGCTTATCTACCTGTGGAAGTGGGATAATAATAGATCATACTTGCCAGGATAGTTGTGAGGATTAAATGAGGTAATGTTTGTACTTTGCAAATCTTAAAGTGCTCTAAACATGCTAGCTATTGTTGTTTTTAAACGGAAAACTAGATTTGAACTTTTATGCTGGGCACTTATGATAATGATGGCTGATATTTTCATAGTATTTTAAAATTTTCCAAAGTACTTAACATAAATTATCAAATTTAACTCTGTGCAGTAGTATCCCTGTTTTACAAATGAATAAAACTGAGGATCATAGGTGTTCAGTGACTCTCCTAAAAGGTCACCCAGATTTTGTCAAAGGTAGGATTTGAATCCAGGTCATTTTAACCTCCAAGTTCATCACTGAGCCCTAAATCATGCTGTTTTTCTGAACTATTTTCTTAAATAATTTGGTCTTCAAAGGAGACAGAGCTAGTTTACCTTTTGCTGACACTGTAGCCATTGACTCACTAACTCTATGATTTGTGAGAGGAAATGTGTTTAACAAACCTAGGTACAAATTCCTTAGGCATTTGCTTAAATATTTTCCTCAGTATTCTCATTTGTATAAAAACATTAGTAATAATTATATATTTTTTTATCTTTTATAAGATTATTTAAAGTACTTTAAAATTTACGAAACATAAACCCCTGCCATTATCAACAGCCAAAACCTGAACATCAGAACTTGGAACCTGGTCTTTGAAATTATTTCCAACAAACTAATAATCAGTTGTTACCTTCTCCCACAGATTAAACCCTATTTAATGAGGTTATACTCACTAAGCTAAATAGAATGAAGTCTATTGTTGAGACTCGACTGGTCTGCTTCCTTTTACTTTAGTTTAAAAGATAAATAATTTCTTTTATGTGGATGCTTTATAGCCAAAGGATTCCTAACTCTCTGGGGTTATGGGCCACTTTTGACAATCTGGGGAAGGCTATAGACCACTTCTCAGAATCTTGTTTATTGCATACTTTTATAATTGCAGCAAATGCTAAATTTCAGTTAAAATTATTAAAAATAAATGGTTTTTTTTTTCCTATATGACTTGTTGAATTCCCTGAAATCTACCTATGAGTCATTTGGGAATCTGTAGACCCTATGTTATGAACCCCAGATTGATGCATATCATAAGTCATCTATAGTTTTATATATGGTTCTATGAATTGTTACAATCTACTCCAAATCCGTCACTTGTTGGTCAACTTTCTGACAATGGGCCTCTGCAGAGTTAGGTTGTTTCCTCTGATGACATCAGTGATCCAAGCTCAAATTCTTTCCAGCTTGGTAGGATCGGAAGAGCATAAGATCACTGCCATGAAGTGTTAAGGCACTGGAGTATATGCTTCTTACTTTTGAGATCATACAACACCAATTTTTAAACATAAGGTTTTGTTGTTGTTGTAATGATTATCCATCAAATTACAAAAAAAGACTGAACCATGGACTTCCAGACCTTTTTTTCCCCATTGCCATTATTTACAATATCATTTATTGACTCTCCTGCCACTTACTTTAAATTTGACTGCCAACCATAAGGAAACAGAGTAATTGTAAATCACAACTCCTTAGGCACATTTCCCTTCAGTGATACTTGAGACCATAGTAATGTGTTCAAAAGAGACGGAAAAAATAATCCATCATTTCTCAGTAAATCATATAGTTGACACATACTTTAGGATCAAGGTGGTTTTTTCCTTTCTGAGCTCTAGGCTTCACTTTACAGTTGATTTTTCTTTTTTTAAATGAAAAGAAGTTTCAGGATTGAAAAATAATTTTTAAATGAGTTAATATGCTTTGGTTTGCTAAAATGCTGATGATCTTCTAAAACAATATTAAATTAGGATAAGTAGAAGGAAGCTTATTTCAATAATTTTATGGATGATTATGACAATTATCCATTACTCATGGCCAGGCTTATTTAATGTAGTTTTATGTTTCTTTAAATATTTGTCAAAAATGCACTGCCTGATTCAGTAAACATATCTGTGTTGTACTACTGGTACAACTGAAGTCCTTAGTCCAGAGTCTTAAATTTCTGATTTTGTAAGAGTTTGACTTTAAAAAGGCATTGGCTAATTTTTAGCTATCTATATTAAACTTCAAATCTCATCAAAATGTTTATTTTAACCCCTTCCTCTTCCCTAAGCCAAACTAATAAATATCTGGCTAGTAGGTTCAAGACCTGTCCACTGACCCCTGCTTGACCTTCACTAAAAATAATTGAGTACGACAAATATATTTTCCAGTCTTTGAAATATTTCAATATGCACATCTATTGTGTGATGCCATCAGACTGTATTATGCCCATATATATTTGTTTATAACAAGGGCAAGCAGGAACATTGACTAATCATGTGGAAAACCTCCCTGTGTGGCTTGGCAAATAAGAAAAAGGGAAAAAAATGAAATAAAACAAAAACCAATAGAGTTCCCAGGGTAGAGGTGAATAGTTCTCTCTCTGCTCTTGGGAAAAACAAATAAAAAAAAAAGAAAGTGAAAGGCTTCCACTCAGCATAAATGACATATTCAAAGTCATACATTAGTGGGAGGTTTGTTTTTTTTTCCCTCCCCTCTCAAGTTTTTTGCTTCCCATTTCAGTGTTCTCTCTATTATGCCACACTTTGTCTAGTGTCCATCCATGTTTTAAGGCTCCCTAACCCCTAAAAACCTCCTTTTTTGTTTCTTAATATGATGACAGAATCCACAGAGGTTCATTTCTCTGGTATTTAAAAGTTCTTACTTCCTGTTAAAATCTAAATACCTCTCCTGGTAATAGTCATTTGTACCCTAGTCTGGATGAATTTATCAGATCTTTTCCAATTTCCTGAGAGCAGGCTTGGTTAGAGAGAGGAGGAGGAAATGTTGGGTGCCAGAGAGGGCATAGTTGCAGGAAGTGGGGAGGAAAAAAGAGAGATTAAGGGAAAAGGATTAAGGATAAAGAAAGAGAAGTGCCCCAAAATAAACTTTGCCATCTTACATTTTTGTCTAGGCCTAGTGCTGCTTACTCATACTTTTTACAGAAGACTGAAGAAGTTAATCAGCCTTGAATTTTCTTGAACTCATCTTTTCAGCATTATTTGAGTTTCTAAAACCTGCTGCTTGGAACAAAAGACTCCATGGAGGTTTTGAAACTGCCTGAGTCTATTTCTAAAAACTGAACCAGAAAAG
The DNA here is from genome assembly GCA_023553655.1 of Myrmecobius fasciatus. Taxonomy (NCBI): domain Eukaryota; kingdom Metazoa; phylum Chordata; class Mammalia; order Dasyuromorphia; family Myrmecobiidae; genus Myrmecobius; species Myrmecobius fasciatus. Next base: position 18,300 of record JAJPUD010002615.1, read on the forward strand.
GGAGATGGTTGGCACATTGTTGAATGTAATGGTTCCATTTAGGATTTCCTTTTCTTTGGCATTTTGGAATTGTGGCTTAGCCATTCTTAATTCTATTAGAAGCAGGACAAGGCAGCTGCCTGAACTTCAATTTACTCCTGATGTGTGTCTAGAGCCTTAGCATTGCTCTGAAGGAACAATAGTCCTGAATCTCTAGTTCATGAATACAAAAAAGGAGAATATATATGTGTGTGTGTGTTGTGTGTGTATATATATGAAGCAACTGAGTGGATGACAGATGTTAAAGAAGTCTGTATGTTTGTCCATATCTGTCTGTTTTTCTTTTTCCATATATTTCTGTGTATCTCTCTCCAGATCTCTCTATCTCTTCCTCACTCCCTCTATCTGCCTCTGTCTCTGTCTCTGTCTTTCTTTCTCTCCACTTCTCTCCCCGCCTCTCTCTTCTTCCCTCTCTCCCTCCCCTCTTTCTCTTCCTTTGCCTTTATCTGTCTCTCATCAAATGGAGTCCCTAAAAAGAGTAAAATAGAAGTTTTGTATGAAGAATCTTCTACTGTTCCCACAATTGATGTATCAAATTGTGAAAAAAGCAGAACATGTAAAGGGGTCAACTTAGATTTGGTGAGGAAAGCATTTTTTTCTTGTAAGTGGATTGTTTTAGGTATAGGAAAATAGGATAATGCATCATTCATGGTAAGTGGGAAAATACTTTGTTATTGCTACCTAAATAATGGGATACATGCCTAGTAGTGGTATTATGCATTATTTTATAGCCTATTGGACATAGTTCTAAGCTGTTCTACAGTATGACTGAATTGGTTTACAGTTCCACCAACTATGTATTAATGTGTCATTTTCTCTCCATATTTCTTCCAGCACTTGACCTTTTCATCTTCTGGCCCTTTAACCAATCTAATAGGTATGAGAGTACCTCAGAAATGTTTTAATTTTCATTCCTCCAACCAATAGTGAATTAGAGCATTTTTTAAATGTGGCTACAAATAACTTGATCAGTTCATCTGAAAACTGTTCATATTTTTCGATCATTTATCAATTATCTTATTTTTGTTATAAATTTGTCTCAATTCCCTATATGTTTGTTAAATGATGTCTTCATCAGAGAAACTTGCTTCAAAATTCTTTTCACAATTACTATTGTTAACTTAATTTCTTCCCCTGCCCTGTTTATTCTATTCTCTCTTTCCTTTCACCCTGTTCCTCCTCAAAAGTGTCTTGATTCTTGACCATCATCTTCCTAGAATATGCCCTCCCTTCTATCATCCTCCCCTTTCTCTTATCTCCTTCTACTTTTGTTTTCTTGCAGAGTAAGATAGATTTCTATACTCATATTGAGTGTGTGTTATTTTTTATTAATTGAATTTTGATTGAAATAAAGATACCTGTTTATTATATTTTACTGACAGATAATTGTGACCATTTTTGTGTAATACTATTTATTATGAGAAGATTTCAGCAAAATGAAACACTGTGAGGATTTCTTTAAGTTAATTTTCTGGTAATCATAATATTTAACCTATATTAGTTTTAGGATTAGAAAGCCTGAATTAGAATTTCTAATTATCAGGAATCTTAATACTTCATAAAAATCATAAGACATGTACTAAATATGGTATATCTAACAATAATGTAAAAGTTAAGAGATATATCGATGTCTAAAATTCTGCATTAAACTTGTCATAAATAACCATGCAGAGATTTTAGAAAAATATAAAAATGCTAAATATTGTTGTCATGATTTTATAAAAAGATTGGTGTAAGACATTGCCTTTTAAACTTTTATCCCTTTATTCTTATTCTCCTGCCACCTTGGTGTCTACAATCTAAAGGATCCCTTTCCTTTAAATTTCAAGACTCTTCTGCTAAAACCAATCAATAAAACAATGAGCAATTTGTTAATCATTAAAAATACCTTAAAATATTTTTAATATAGCCAAGTGATTAGGAGGAAGCATGCTATGAGAGTGACTCTGATGAAATGAAGAACTCTCTAATATAACAAATAAATGCTCATTTTCTCCATTCTGATTAAACCTTATCCTTAAGAGTAACTTGGATGCGGAATTTAAGCTCTTTCCTGTTTAAGACATCACCCTGACTATAGTCTAAATGAGTCATGAGTGAGAGTCATGCCCATCTGATAGTTAATGGATGTCTTATGTCAACAGGAGAGACACATGCCTAATTCCCATAGGAGAAGTCTCCACATCACTGGGGGAAGAAATAGATCAACTTGTTATTTTTCACACAAGGCTCTAGAATTACTTAGTCACAGAAACAGAATTACCTATTAACAGCTGAATGGTCATTCCAGATGAAGACTAAGGAAAGTTATTATGACTGTTTAGGGGGTAAATCCTTCAGTTGGGACTTATGAATAAGTTAGAGGTTTCTTATTACTAGCCCTGACTCTAGTTCATTTTGTGAGTTTTATTTTTTAATTAAATATATAATAATTATCTTGCAGCATTCTAAACATTTTGTACCTTTCTCTTTCCTAGGCTCCTTATTTCTTCCACTCTTTCAAAGGATCCCATTTTGGCAGAAGATGGATTTATTTTTTGTTAGAAAGTGAATGAATCCATCTTTCCCTGGCTAGCAATATCTTTCTATGTTTGTTTATGTGTTTCTTTTGTTTGTTATTCTGAGCAAGTTAATCCATGTTGCTAATCAGGCCAAGGTCTGGGCTTTGGCCTCATGGTAGTTAGATTGCACAGAGGAAATGTTTTCTTTGCTGGAAACTTTACTTCAGACCCAGGTCAATGGTAAATGACTATCAGTATTCACAAGATAGACCAGATAAGTGGGTGTGATTAGCTTTGCATAAGCCTTCACCTCCTTAAAAAGAAAGAGAGAAGGAAGGACAAAAGGAGAGAAGGAATGAAGAAACCTAGGAAGGAACAAAAGGACGGAGAAAGGAAAGAGTGAAAAGAGAAAGAAAGCAGGGAAGGAAGGAAAGAAACAAGGAAAGGAGGGAGGAAGATCATTAGCAATTAAATCTACTTCAGTAGAATAACTTTAATCTCTGAAGAGAAACACATTTTGTAGTGTCTTGATATGTTTGTGACCTCTGTCCAGTCAGAAGTCCTTTGTGGATAGAGATCATTACCCCTTAGGACTACAAAAGCATATATCTCTATACCCAGTGGACTCAATTGTTGTTGACTTAATGTCACTCCAGAAAGCCCAGAGGCAATTTTCAGGACAGAAAAATCTCTTTGTAGATGAGAAATTAGTGGATTTTTTGCTAGGTTTGCTGGGAGTTTGTCGTCAAGTTTGTGTCAATCTATTATAAAAATTTTTTTGATGGGGACATGTTAAAATAGTTTATTTGAGAACGCCACTTTTTATTGTATCTTAGGGCTAAAATTATCAATGCAATTAATGTTTATGAAATTAGAAGAACAGAATTTCTGAATACTTTGGCATACTTGGCATATCATAATTATCAGCTGATATTTTTCTAAGCTCCATAGAACAGTGGATGGTATAACTAACCCCTTTTACAACTTGATTCCTTTCTGAGAAATAGATCTAAGGACTTCCTAAAATGGTTGAATTAGAAAGATAGCTTTCTGTAACTAACAGAGCAATTTTGAATCTCTTGATTCAAAACTGACTTTAAAAATTCTGGATTTTAAATTCAGCATAAAGCTTGGAATAGATAATGTTGCCTATGATCTTTGTTATGGGTCATTTTAGCAAGAAGGAAAATGAATCATGACTTGACAAGAAGGGATGCGGTAGGTCTGGAAAGGGTCTCCTTAGGAGCTCTTAATTTGAGCTTCAGTTAGTATGTCCCTTCTTTTCAGTAGGTTTTCTTCTTGTTTCCAGTGACTATATAGGACTCATTGCTGAACCTAGAAAAATTATTGATTGATAATTTGTTTGAACTTCCTTTCAGAAGCATTTTGTTTGTTTCATATCTTTAAAGTTTTCATTAAGGATTGTTTTCTCAATCTGTAAACATCACTTTGATTACCCTATACATTTCCCCAAAATTCATGTACTTACTTGTCATTATCAAATTTTTCAGGCAAAATTTCCTATTTATTGAAATGCAACCTGCTATGGAAAGAATTGGGAAATATCTTTAATAAGAAATTTGTATCATTATGAATATGACAGTTTTGAAGATGTCAGTGTCCAGCTGTTTACCTTAGCTTCTTCAAATTTTCATTAATCTGCTTCAAATACCATTTTCAATTTTTTCTATAAAGCAAATCATTACATTTTATAATATTTAAAAAAAAAACTGTATAAGAACTTTACTCACAAATGGTACAATCCCATCATTAGTTTAAGGATAAAAGCATGAATTATTCCCAAAATCTGAGACATGATAAGAAATAAGAAATTGAAAGGAACAAGATAATAAAATAAGACCCTAAATTAGAGATTTTAGTAATTTTTATAAAACATCAATAGAATTTGTACACAGGTTTTGGTGATCAAAGCACCTACTTCATAGGGTTATTAGGACAAAATTAAATAGCATATATGAAAGGCTTAAATCTTAAAGTAACAGCAACAGTAAAATGTATAAAAACATAATCACAAAGATTTGTTGCATAAAAGGTAGAGTTTATCACCATTGTAGTTTTTTGTTGTTGTTTGTTTGCTTGTTTTGTTTTGGTTTTTTTTTGCTGAGGCAATTGGGATTAAGTGACTTGCCCAGGGTCACACAGCTAGGAAGTGTCTGAGACCAGATTTGAACTCAGGTCCTCCTGACTTCAGGGCTGGTGCTCTAACCACTGCGCCACTTAGCTGCCCCCTTTGTAGTTTTCTTACCACAGCTTAAATGTGAGCAAGGACTTTAGGGAGATATTTATGTCATCAGTGTGTATATACACACTTGCTCACATGTATGAGTATCTTCTCCCCTTAATATCATAAATGAATGTCTTTGGAGTTCTTTCCCCAGCTGAGTCAATTTTAGTATCAGTTTCTATCCCTCAAACCATTATCTCATAAAACTTCTCTTTGTGACACACCATGCCACTGGCATCCTTTCTTTGCCTGGCACATGTGAAAAATGAGTCAGTGGAAATATTACTTAGTCATCATGGCCTACTTCTGTAAATTGTGAACAGCTTAGGTGTTATATTTGTAAAAGGAACAGATCTATCTCGAGCTACTATAATACACTCGCCCATTTTCTTGTACATAAATAATTCATTTGACATTATTTTTGAATAGTTTTATCCAGCTTCTGCTTGAAGACCTCTGTGGAGGGAGAAGCCCATCATCTCTGATGGCAGCCCATTCTGTTTTTTGGCAGCTGTGGTGGCTAGAAAGTTTTTCCTCATCAAATCTGAATCTACATCATTGTAACTTTTACCTATTCTGAGTGTACCCTTTAGAGCTAAGCAAAGCAAATTTTAATTCTCTCTTCCAATAATAACCCTTCAAATATTTGAAGACAGCTATCATGGTCTTTGAAGTCATTTCTTCTTCAAGTTAAACCTTCCCAATTCCTTCAATCAATGGAAATGGACTTTTAATCAGAACTTAGCAATGTCAGTGCTAGGAAGGTGGGGAGGGGGAGAGGGAGAGAGAGAGAGAGGAAAGAAAGGAGGGAGGGAAGGAGAGACAGAAGGAGAGAGAGGAAGAGGGAGAAGGAGGGAGGGAGAGAGAGGTAGGTGTGTGTGAGAGAGGGAGGGAATGAGGGCGATGGGGAGAGGGGTGTGTGTGTGTGTGTCTGGGGGGGGAGGGAAGGGAGAAGAAAGGGGTAGAAGGGAAAGGGAAGGGGAGGAGAGAGAGAATGAAAGAGAATAAGAGAGTCTTTTCAGCAACTTAAGAGAAGTAAGAATCCTGTTGAAGATAGAATTATGTCAGCCAAATTTTCTTTTGGGAACTTCTCTTTCAATCTTTTTCTCATTTTCCTACATTGTTCTCTTTTGCCTTATGATTAAGTATTTGTTTGCCCTGCTGGATATAAGTAAATTGTATAGCATGTTACCAATCATATAGCATGTTTTCAAAAATATGTGATTTAAAAAACATATCACTGAACATATATGTCATAGAAAGATGTGAACATGAGAGAGACAAAAGAAAATCTGATATTGACTTGATACCCAGAGGATTAGAGATACAGATGTGGAGTCTAACCTTTCATTTTACTGTTCAGGAAATTGAGGCACAGAGGGTATTTAAGTGAATTGATTAGGTCACATAGGATTCTGTGTTAGAATTTGAAGCCAAGTCCTCTGATTTTGATTCTAGTGCTCTTTCCACTAAATATGTTGTATCTATGATGATATTAAAAGACTTAACAACTCTGACCAGTGAATTGTTTAACCAATTCCATAGGATTCATGATGAAGCATAGCATCTGATTCCTGAAAGAGAAGTATTAGACTCAGGGTACATGAAAATTATTTGGACATGGCCAATGCAGAAATTTGTGTTGTTCAACTATATATCTTTGTTATAAGAATTTTGTTTTTCATTGCAGGGCAAGGAGAGTTGAGAAAGTAGATTTTGGTTAACTGAAAAAATAAAATAAAATCTTAAAAAAATCCATTTTGTATTCCCAGGGTATCAAAGGAAGATGCCATCCTGAGCATTGGGAAGAGCCTTGCTAAAAGATTTATAGAAAAATATGAATTATAATCAAGCAGAATGAGATGGATTGAAATGGGTGCCATCTGGCTTGGAAAGGGGAATGTACCTGGGCTGATGAAACCCTACATCCTTCCAAATTTTTCATACAATTTGTTAGGACTTTTAAAATTTGAAAATCTCTGGGTCACTGCTAGATTAATAGTACACCTTTAGATGTTTACTTACCTATAAGATCAATTTCACTTTAATGCCTTCCTAGGATATGATGAATTAAATTATAATTTATAATTCATGATGTGTCATTTAACCTTAGCTTAGCCATGCTTTTAAATGAATCTGTTATTTACCTTGTAAGCACACAGGCTCCCAGTAGGGAAAGTGAACAAGTGCTTAGAAACATAGTGAATTGCAAGGAGCAGTGTGGAGCATTTTGCCATGTGTGGGAATTTTGGAGCTCATATTAGTTCTAGAAACTTAGAAATGGATTTTATCCATTTTATCCAGAGCTCTTCCATGAGAGTTTTGTTTTTGTTCACTCATTCAGTTATGTCCTACTCCTCATGATCCCTGAGAACATAGTATGACAGCCTCTTTTATCCTCTACTGTCTTTCAGTCTGTTCAAGTTCATATTCATTGTTTTCATGACTCTATCCATCTTATCCTCATTTGTCTCCTTTTACTTTTGCCTTCAATCTTTTTCAGCATCAGGGTCTTTTTCGATAAGTCTGGTTATTTTATTATGTGGCCAAAGTATTTAAGCTTCAGGTTCAGTATTTGACCTTCCAATGAATTTCCTCCCTCCCTTCCTTCCTTCCTTCCTTCCTTCCTTCCTTCCTTCCTTCCTTCCTTCCTTCCTTCCTTCCTCCCTCCCTTCCTCCCTCCCTTCCTTGCTTCCTTCCTTCCTTCCTCGATTCCTTCCTCCCTTCCTCCCTTCCTTCCTTCCTTCCTCCCTTCCTTGCTTTCTTCCTCCCTTCCTTGCTTCCTTCC
>JAJPUD010002615.1:25972-130555 GCA_023553655.1 Myrmecobius fasciatus
TCCTCCCTTCCTCTCTCCCTCCCTCCCTTCTTCTCTCCCTCCCTCCCTTCTTCTCTCCCTCCCTCCCTTCTTCCTCGCTTGCTTCCTTCCTCCCTCCTTCCCTCTTTCCCTTCTTTCCTTCCTTCCTTCCTCCTTTCCTCCCTTCCTTCCCCAATGTTAAGTACATTGTATGACACATCATAGGTACTACTTAATAAAGACTATCTTACTGATTCTTGGTCTAAATCTTCATCCAGGCAATAGTAACTGTACATGGGGCTAATCCCAAAGGAGCTGCAGGCTGACCCTAGGAGGTACTATAACATTCTGTAGCATGAAAATTTTTGTTGGTTTATATGCTTTATCATCTCCAAAGAGCAAGATTCAGCAGAAATGGTGGTCAAACTGTTTGACTTAAGCATTCTTGTGGAAGAAATCTTATCCATATTCACATTTTCTTTAAAATCTTAACCTCCATCTTTTTATTTTCAAAATAACTACCTTTGATATATAAAATAAGTTTGCCTTTAAACATTTATTTTCCGAAAGAACCATCTTTAGTTTATATCCTCTACAATTTCCAGGTTCTGATGTAGATAGACGATATCTTTTAATAACTAACTGCCTGGAAACTTTTATTATGTTTATTAGGTGCAATTTTTGTTATCTCTTCTGTAACCAAATGGACTGCACAGTTTACTATTTATAATAGACTACATATTATACTAAAGACTGAATCATAAGCCAGTTGATTAGTGACTAACATATAAAGTGCCTTGCCTTGTTTTCTGTAAACTCCTCATTTAGAATAACAAACCAGAAAAGTGAATCGAATGTCATTTCAAGCAATATGTTGAGAATTTTGACTTGTTCTCAAGTTTATTCAGACTTTCTTCCTAAGCAGGCTTTCTATAGGGTAGTGTAAATGTTATCTATTCATCTAACCCCTGATTTGTTGGTATGAGTGCCCACAACACTATATTTATCCATACTTACTTTTCTATCCATGTGGCTTTTCTGTGTCCAGAGAAGTCAGGAGGGCAAGTAGGCAGAACATTATTCTCCCAGGATCATCCTTGTAATCACATTCATGGGCAAGGCACTGAAAGAATACCACATCCTGCCTAGGAGCAGAGCCAATTCTGACCCAGATTTTCTGTCCCTTAGACAACTTTTTAAAAGTATTTTATGTGTTTACAGTTCATGGGGATCCAAAAGTCTGCCTGTAGACTTCTTCCCTTCCTCGTTCCTTCCTCCTTCCCTTCCTCCCTTCCTTCCCTTCTGGAATAAAAATTTGAGGTATTTTTATTCTAAAGGATTAAAACCCTCCTCTATTTTCCATGTATTTCTTCTACCTCATATTTGCTGAACACTTTAATATGCAAAGTGCTATTCCAGGCACTTGGGATATCCGAGGAAGAAAAAAATATTCCTCTCTACAATGAAATCATAGTCACAATAAATGTTGTCCTACAACATGGACTTAGAGGATTTCAAACATTGCTGACCCAGATTCCCTCTGTTCCACTGGCCTAGATAATGTGAACTTTGTACTTGAATGCTATGTAGCAGTCTTAATTGTTTAATAGCTAACATTATAGCTCAAAATTCCTAGGTTATCTTTCATTTAAATGTTAAATATATCCCAGGATTGAATGATAAACCCAAACCCAACATAAATTCGCTGATAAAATCTTCCAAGGGAAACAACCATTGTTAAAAATAATCAAGAAGAAAAAAACATCTTGTTAAAATTCAAGATTATCAACATTAAGATAGACTCTTGAAGCTAGGAAGACAAAGGTTCAAATCTGTATATGACACATACTCTAGTTTGTGATTCTAGGATGAACTGAAATTCTCATTACTTCCAGACAACTCTTTATGATTATGAATTGCACAGAAATTGCTGATTTGTATCTTTGAAAGGAATTTCCATAGAGAAGCTGCTTGGGGCTCCTTACCACCTGCCCCTCCCCAAATATAACTCTAGAAATATTATAATTATGTGCATGAGAACTATGAAGGGCAGAAATCATCAGTGAGTGTTCTGGTAGGACTCAAAAGAATAGATTCTATAAAAAATATATGTTCGGTAGGTCATTTAAAAATATAGTTTTTAAGGTGTGATTGCAGTGAACACAATTCGGTTCTCTATCACTCAAGGGTCCATGTGGAAAGCTGATTTTTATTGGTACTTCCCTCAAAAGAGGGCAGCAGCTTGTTGTTTTAATATTTGGACTTTTCAACTCATTGTATAAGAGTTGCAAAACTCCTTAATTCATAAAGACATACTTTTTTAACACTTATTAAAGTGTTAGAGGTTTAACATATGATTTTTTAAAATATTTCATCATTAGTTTTTGTTTTTGTTTCCAATCAGCTGAGTTTGTAATGTCTTGCCCATAGTAGGTACACCATAAGTATTTGTTAATTTTTTTGAGTTGAATTCAGACTTTTTCAATCATATAACTAACATAGTCTTTAGATTTAAAAATCACCTTCATCTGGAATGTTGTGACTTTATAATCATGCAACTCCTTCCTTGAATGCTTTAAGAGATTCTTAATTTCATTGATTCATCAAGAATTCATTAAGTACCTACTGTTTGTGAGCCCTTTCTTGGAGACAAAGACAAAAATGACATAGATTTATATTCTATGGGAAAGATACAGTATACAAACAGGTAAACCTAAGATAACATTAAAAGGAGAGAGCATAATCAACTAAGGAAAATAGGAAGAGATTCTCATAGGAATCCAAACTGGTACCTATGGACTGATTCATGAAGTCAGCAAAAGATTCTAAAAAGTAGAGAGTAAAACTGTCCAGATGTGAAGGGAAGCTCCAAATCATGGAGGGAGGAAGGTGATGGAATGTTGAGTTTAGGGTATAACAAGAAGTATGCCTTAGCTAAAATTCAGAATGTGTGAGCAGTAATATGAATTGTTTGGAGTTTGGTTATATTTAAATTGTAAGAAGTTGTAAATGTCAAAGAGGGAAGTTTCATTTTATCCTAGAGATTTCAACTTCTTGAAGCTTTAGGAAATGGTTTCATGTTGTATTCCCAAAATTAAATCATGTGTTTTCCAAATAGACTGATAATGAACCTAAGTCATTATTAGATTTGTCCTTAGGTCCTTTGGTCCCTCAGTGAATCCATTTCAAAAGTCCATCCAGCTTTTACAAACCAGAACTTGCATTGTCCTGAGCCAAGACCCAAGAGATACTGCTTCATGGCAAAAAGCAACATTATTAGACTATTTAGTAGAGAAAGTAGATATCTGTTTATAGTTAAAAGATTTGCAAAAGACCCCATTTAAAATAACTCTAGACAGTGCAAAATATCTGAGACTATAACTGTCAACACAATGCACAGGAATTATATAAAAATTATATTTAAAAATCTTTTTATTAAAATTAAATCATATTTAAGTAATTAGAGAAATATTAATTGTTCATGGATAGTAGTTCTTTTCCTTGACCAAGTCTGGTCAAACTGTAGAGGGTGTGGGGTGTGTGTGTGTGTGTGTGTGTGTGTGTGTGTGTGTACTGCTCAATCTGATGGCATAATTCCTGAAGACAGGAAAGTGCTTATTAAAACATGGGAGGGATGATATACATTTATGAATGGTTGAAGATTATAGCAATGGTTCATTATTAGCTCTTTAATTGTGAGCTTCAGTGTTGTTAATGAGAGTAAATCAAAACAAATCATTTCCCCCTCCCTTTTAAGTTTTAAGGTCTGGTTTATTACTTGTTCATTTTTGCTTTGTTGGTTTATTACGCAGCATTGTGTAGTGAAGAAAAGATAGACTTTAGAGGTAGGAAAAGCTGAGCTCAAGTCCTTCCTCTGATAAATATTATCTCTGACCTTTAGTGCTTTAAGAAACTCTATTAAGATTGTTCTGAGTAACAGATGAGTAGTGGATCAGCACCTGCAGCTCTACAAGAGTTCTTTACACACATGCATGTGAGCAGACACACATATATACATACACACAATACAAAATAATTATGATTATTTTTGTCTAGACTTATGATTTCCCATAATAAGATATAAAGAATATAAAGACATATCTTTGTCTTTTTTAATTTCCATTTTATTATATCTCACTGCAAAGTTGAAATTTTAAAAGGTTCTTCTGAGAAAACTTTAGAGAAAAAGTCTTTAATACAAAGCTTAGTCTTACTTCTATCCCTTAAACTGATTGGCTTTAAACAATTGGCATTTGTGAAAACAACTGTTGTGTTGCTCAGTTATTTTAGATATTGAGACAGACTCTAAAGAATGTGAGATATGACAACTTTATAAAAGAAGAACATGAAATTAGTGCTGTTTTCCATTACTGGAGAATCTGAAGGATAAATGCTAAAAAAGAATTGGTTTCAAGTCCTTTATTTTATAAATATTGGCTGAATTGGGACTAATCAATTAACTTAATGCCCTGACCAACTCTCTGAGTTGCAGAGAGTATGGATATATATTGGGAGAAATAATTCATCATCAGTAACTTTCCTTCCATATATTAAAAATTTACTATGTGCTGAGCACTGCCCTGAGCACTTTACAAATATTATCACATCTGATCCTCACAGCAAGTCTGGGAAGGAGGTACTGCCATTGCACTCTTTTTACAGTTGAGGAAACTGAGTCAAGCACTGATTACATGTCTTGCTTAGAGTCACATAGCTAGGAAGTATCTAAGGCCAAAACAGAATTCAGGTCTTCCTGCCTTCAGGCATAGTCACAGGTCTGGTTAAAAATAAAAACATATATAATTGATATGTAAGAAAAAAGAACTTCATGATTATCTGGAGAGGAAGAGTAACAACCTAATAATGATCTTTTGTGAAGAATGTGGAATAGGATAAGATTCTATTCTGTGTTTAAGCTTGAATCATGTATGGGAGTCTTAATGCAGAATTATACACTTTTATAGCTCTATTAGAAAATACCTTAGAAGGTACAGATTTATTACCACATTAAAAAGAGAATTTCTCCCAGTCATTACTTGTATTATCTATTTAAAAGCTAGATTATATCAGGTTAAATGGAATACTTCCATGTCAGAAAGTACAGATACAGTTGGGTGGTAAGGGAAGAGTTTTTCAGTTTATATTATCTCTCTTTTTTATGTAATAATTTCCTCTTTCATGGATTGTTCTATGCACTTCTTAGCACATGATGATGATGATACTTTTTAGTCTAAAGAGGTTTTTACCGATTTATTTTGTTTTTACATCACTTTAATTTCCAACTCTATCCTTCTCTTCTATCTAGTAAAACATCCCTTGAAATAAATAATAGCAGAGTGGGGAAGGAGGGAGAAGAAGCAACAGCAAAACTAAGAAACATGCATGAAACATTAGTGGAGTCAGTATGCCCTGTTTCACATTGGAGTCTTCTAAACCTATAGAGAATGGAGGGTGACTTAGCATATGCATTTGTAAGGGGAGTAACATTCATCAGTTCTCAGCCTTAGAGATCTTATTAAAGAAGATAAATTTTTTAAACCTGCTCTAATAGATATGATCATAGATCCCTATTATTATCAAATGAAACAATATTGTAAAAGTACTTTATCACCAAGCCTACACATAGTTTATACTATATAAATACTTATTCCCTTCCCTTTTCCTCTTCCTTACCTCTCCTTCCCATATAGCTCCAGAAAGGAGATCTCAGAGTCATTTTGCCCAATACCATCATTTAGAGGAAATGGGGGTCCCCTGAAGCTAAGGGATTTGTCCGGCCCTACTTAGTATCAGAGGTAGGAATTTAGACCAGGACCTCCAATTCTAACCCAGAGCAAGTTGGTTTTTGTTTTTTTTTTCCCCTAATGGACCATGCTATCTCCTGTTGAGATTTACCAGATGGAATCATGCTGGTAGCAACAGAGAGTGGCTACTAAATGGAACATGTGCATAATGGAAAATTCACAAACTTGAACAAAGTGTTCTGTCACTATCAGTGCTATTTAGAACTTGATAAACCAAGTTAAAGGTACCAAATGAAAGAAACAAGCTTTCTGAATGGGATCTTATTCATCACTGATTGCTTTGAACATCTCTCCTATAAAGGAGTTTTATGTGACCAGAGTTTTATCTTTACTTGTTAAATCTCCATGTAACTTATATTTAACTTTATCAAAGATTCATGCTTCAACTCCCCCCTTTTTTTTTCTTGGCTCATGGATGCCTAATAATTTTTATGACATTATGTATTTTTATTTATTATTTAATTTTTTTATTTGCAAAACATATGTATGGGTAATTCTTCAACATTAACCCTTACAAAGTTTTCTGTTACAAATTTTTCCTCCCTACTCCCTACCCCTCCCCTAGATGGCAGGATATCCACCACATGTTAATTATGTTAAAATACTTGACAAATCAAATATATGTATACATATTTCCACACTTATCATTGTTGTGCAAGAAAAATCGTATCTACAAGAAAGAAAAATCAGAGAAAGGAAACTGCAAACAAACATCAATCAAGAGCATGAAAATGTTATGTTGTGGTCCACATTTCACATCCCTCTCTTTGGGTGTATATGGCTTTCTTCAGTGAACAATTGGAAGTGGTTTGAAACATCTCGTTGTTGAAGAGAGCCATGTCCATCAGAATTTATCGTCATATAGTATTGTTGTTGCCATGTATAATGATCTCCTGTTTCTGCTCATTTCACTCAGCATCGGTTCATGTAAGTCTCTCCAGGCCTCTCTGAAATCGTCCTGCTGGTCGTTTCTTACAGAACAATAATATTCTATAATATTCATATGCCATAATTTATTCAGCCATTCTCCAATTGATGGGCAATGGATGCCTAATAATTAAGCTATAAAATCATGTTTATAACATTTATAAATGTTATATATATATAAAATATATAAAATGTTTATAACATTTATAACTGTCTTCTCTCCATGATTCTTGTAAAATCCTGGAAGATTTTTTTTACCATTTTAAGCTCCTTTTTAAAAGTTTGATGACAGAAATGTATTGATATATTAAAGATGATATGAAATCTCATCACTAGCTTTGATTTCCTATTTATCCTTCAAAGACTGCAATAGAATTCACATTCATGCTTGTGGCTATCTCATCATCAATAAATATTTATGGATTAATGTTGAGGTTTGGTATTGTAGTTGTTGACTTAGCAATTTCCATAATGTTCTGTCCTTGAGTAACTTAGAAGAAGCAAAGACTAAACAAACCACACATTATGTTAGCAATTGTACTCTTCCTTAATTACCAAATAGTTAATGTTCATCATTAGGAAGAAAATATATAAAGTTTTTGAATTTTTTATCTGCTTACACATCTATTTTCAAGGCAATTATTTGGCATGATTAGTGACTATAAACTTAATTAACATTCTCAACAAGTAAAAATGTGTGTATATCTGACAAATATGTTTGAATTTCCCATGTATTTTCATAGTTGGACCTCTATTTAGAAATATTGTCAAAAGGTAATAATAATGATCAAAGCCGAATACTTTTGTTAAAATTGCAGGATTCTTTCAGTTAGAATGAATAGATAAACAGAACCACGATGTATTAATTTATTCCTTCTATCATCTTTGCTAACAAAAACCAATAGCTTTAAGCATATGTTAGGGCCTGGTCATTCTGTAACTACTTTTGACAATCGAGACATTGATACAATTTTCTTAAGCTTAATAAATGATTTGTGGAGGAGGATGCTGTCATTTGGCCTTTACCACATATATGGAAATGAGCACATTGTGAGATTTTGGCTAGAGATCATGAGCTGATTACTTAAGAGATCAGTTCATTTAACTCTAAAAGGGAGATTACTCAACTTCTACATTGGAACTTCAGAAATATTAACAAGATACCTTCAATTCCCAGGTCCTCACCCCACTGTGAATATTACAACTCCCAAGTCAGCACATATATTCCATCTATCCTTTCTCATCCTCTAGTCTCTTGATATTTTCCCCACTATTTCTTTTTTTTTGTCTTTTATCTTTTAATTTTTTTTATTTTCAAAATATATGCATAGTTTTCAACATTCACCCTTGCAAAACCTTGTGTTCCAAATTTTTCTTCCTCATCTCCCCCCTGCTCCCTTCCATAGATAGCAAATATTCTACTATATGTTAAACATGTGCAATTCTATGCATATGTTCACAATTATTATGCTGCACAAGAAAAGTCAGATCAAAGAGAAAAAAAATGAGAAAGAAAACAAAAAGCAAGCAAACAACAACAAACAAGGTGAAACTACTATGTCATTCAGTCTATAGATGCAGATGGCTCTCCCCATCACAAGTCTATTGAATTAACCTGACTCACCCCCTGAGCAATAAATTTTAAAGATGAACTTTTGAGGGAATATTTTTCATATGAAGTTTAACTAATACTTATCACTCAATATCCACATAACCTAACCTTTAGTTTTGTTTTTTTTTCCCAAATAAAGGAGGAGTAGTTAGGTGGCACAGTAGACAGAATGCCAGGCCTGGAGTCATAAAGACTCATCTTCCTGAATTCAAATCTAGTCTCAGATACTTATTAGTTTCATGACCCTAGGCAAGTCACTTGACCCTGTTTGCCTCAGTTTTCTCATTTGTAAAATGAGCTGGCAAAGGAAATGGAAAACTACTTCAAGAAAACCCCAAATGAGGTCATGAGGAGTTGGAAATGACTGAACATCAACAAAGAAGTAAAATAGACAATTAGTATTGAAGTATTTATTAAGCATCTACTATGTGAAAGGCTCCATGCTAGGAAGATAAAGACTTAAATGAAAGATTTTGCCTTTAAAGATCTCCATTAATATTCTTACAATACCAAAAGAAAGTGAGGAAGGTCTCTGTCTTGTTGCAATTAACTTATGAGAGAAATAGACTGGGTTTTGAGCTTCATCATTGGAGGTAAATATCCAAATCAGTGAGATCACAGTTCACTTGCTATGTGTGAAACTCAAGAAATGGCCTATTTCCTATCTATGAATACTTGTAAAAATCTAGAATAAGCAGTCATTTTATTTTTGGTAGTTTAAGTGTGATTCATTTTGGGGATTTCATGGTATAGTAGATGTTTTGTTGAAATTCATCTCAGCTCGCTGATTCCGTGAGGTGAGTTTACAATAGTTCAGATAAGAGATGACCATTAGGGCAGTGAAGACAAAAAGGAAATGCTCCAAATAAGGTGAAATATCTTCTAGTATGTTTTAAAACTCCACCATAAATATGAATTATGATTGCCTGTTGGTGTTTGAAACAATAGAAAAAGCAGGTAACAAATGTCCCAAATGAACAACTTCCACAGCAGTAATAAATCCTAGCTCTCAAATAACTTCAGAACCTCTTCTGGGACCTTCTTCCTCTCCCACTGCTCCCCCTGCCTGTCCCTAATTTCTTAGAATTCATTCTTTCATCACACATTTGTCAGGTGCTCATTTTGTGCAGATTCCTGTGTTAGGAATACTGATATAAATAAGACAAGCAGGCTCACAGCCTTCAGGGATTATTTACACATTGCTCAAGCTTCATTTTTCTCAATGATAAAATTGCATGCTGGTAAAGGTGTTCCCTTCTTGCAGCTTTGCTTCAGAGAATGATCTTGCCTTCCTGAAGGGCAAGGAATTGGCCTGATCTGAGCACTGTAACTAACATTTCCCCACCATAAAATAAAGTTTCTCCTGGGAGAACATCATCTTATCAAACCTCTTATTTTATTGATGAAGAAACGGAGGTTCCGTGAGGTGAAATTACTTGCCAATAGTTGATAGCAAATTAATAATGTGATTCCATTTTCTATTAAGCCTTCAGTGGACAGGTTTTGCTGTTCCCCCAATTACACAATGTCTCTAAAACTGAACAATGGAACTATTTAAAAACTCAGGGAAATGTCTCCCTCCCCAGATTTCCTGATTGTAAACTCCTGTGAAAATCTCTGAGATCCTTAGGAACCAGTTCTTTCCTTCCTAAACCTAGGAAAAGTCATTATTAAGGAGTGGTTTTTCCCCCCAAGGAGGCTTTTAATAAAAATTACAAACAAGAACAACAAGATCTGAGTTATTGCAGAAAACAGTTGGTGGTTGTGTTGGTGGAGGGGAGTCCGGGATTAACTTTGTTTTATGAGCGTGTTTGGCGCTGAGTTCCATAGTCACCAATCTATAGAAACAAGGTATGACTCATTGCTCATACCACTCCCTAAACCCAAACTTGTTTTCTTCTCTTACAATGCTGGAGAATGTTGTACATTGTAGATGCAAAAATAGATGACTAAGTTCTTGTGTGATGCATTTATAAAGAGAGAAACATTTAGAGTCACATAATCATGGATTCTTTAGGCTGGAAGGGAATTTACATGCCCCCTAGTTCAACCCTTCCCCCACCCTCCTTTTTATATTCAAAGAAAATGAAACTCAGAAGTTGACACTTGCCTAAGGTCTCACATCCTAGCAGGTGTTCAAGCTGGTCTTTTACCCAGATCTTCTGATACTTAGTTGCATTTATTTTGCCACCACTTATTTTTATATCCCTTTAAACCTCTAGCATCATTTTTTTCTCCCTTCCATAACCCACCCCTCTGAAACAGTTACCATCCCTCCCCACATACAAAAGGGTATGAAATGTTTTGTTTCTTTTGCTAAACATAATTTCATGTATCTACATGAACATACAGTTGAAGGCTGAAATTGAGATATGAAATTTCAGTCTTAAAGATAGGAGTGAAAAACTTATTCTGTTTTGTGAACCCTGAAATTCCATGACCATATAGTGGCAGAAAACATCAGGCAGAAATGAAGCAAAAAAACAACTGAGAAGTTGTTACTGACACTCTTTCCTTGAAACCCATGGTTAGGCTTGTTGTTTTGTTTAATATATATTTTATCATATTTGATATGGAAATTATTATTGAAAAATACAAATTAACACAGAAAACCTGTATTAATTTGTTGTGTCAATGAACTATTTTTCACAGGTTTAAGATCTGAATTCTACTATATTTGGGTTGTCTTTAGAGTAAGATTTTCTTTGCCATGGATGAGATGTTCAGGAGTCTTTCTGGTTTAATGTCTGCACATGACAGTCTAATTTTTGACTTTCTTATTAAAATATGTCTTATTCTGAAAGCTGAAGTTTCTTTAAAGTACAGGGATTTAGGGGCAAGGTCAAATGATGTCCTGAGTCACCAGGTAGTGAATACAGAATGAGAGTATCATAGGATGTCAGTCTGTGATAGGGAGTAGACTGGGGGAGTTGTGTTTGCTTTGTGTATGAGATATACACATAAGTGCCAAACCCAATCTAGCTATGGATGAGTTCATCCTTCAAAAGTTGGAGGCTGGGTTTGTAATAGGAAGATTGTTATGCTAGTCATACAGATTCTGGAGAGTTAAATGAGAAAGGAGTTCTATTAGAGGAGCTTAAGGAGAGACAGTGATGGATATCATTTGCACTAAAGTAAAGAAATTTAAATTGAACACATATTTAGGGTCAGGAAATTGTGTTTGTGATATAGAACTGTGATTTCACAGGGAAATATAGAGTGTGTAAGATGGAGAAAATTTTTATTTTTTATTTGTAGTTTTATTTTTATGTAACTCACTTAGTAATTGGCATTTTAAAAGATTCTTATGTGAGAGTGTTAGAGAAAATAAAATGATAATTTGCTTTTCTAATATCTCTTAAGCCTGGATTATCAACATAATAGAACCTTGTTATGACAAGACTGGGGAGAATTATGGGACTGCAGTGGATGGAACACCAGACCTAATCAGGAAAACTTGAGTTCAAATTCTCAGACATATTCGGTGTGTCACCCTGGGCAAGTTATTTAATTCTGTTTGCCCCAGTTTCTGCATATGTAAAATGAGCTGGAGATGGAAATGGTGAAACATTCTAGTATTTTTGCCCAAAAAAAAAATCCCAAATGGAATCATGAAGAGTGAAACACCACTGAAAATAACTGAACAATGACATAGCTATTTAGCATTTAGAGTCAGTTGTATTGTAAATGGCATAAAACAATTATGTACAGTAAAACCATTTTTAGTTTTTAGACACTAATGCTTTCTCCTGGTGTTAAGGTACATTAAGAAATCTGACCTTATAAACTAGATTTGGAAAATTGTCTTCGGTGCTGATTTCTCCACCAATAGAGAGGCAGAAATACTAAATCAGAATAATCCAGAAATAATTCATGCTCAACTTTAAAATTCAACATGAAACATACTCTTGTAAACATAAGCTATCAATTTTTTTCCCATTTTCAGTGATCCTCTCTAACCATTATTTGGGTATGAATATTTCTTCTATCCAAAGATCTATAAATAACTTTTTTCCATGTTTTTCTCCTTTTATGTGATGTGAACTTTTATATTTAGATTATTTATCAATTTAGAACTTATCCTGGAATAAAGTGTGAGATGTTGATCTAAATCTAATCTCTGTCAAAATGCTGTCCCAATTTTCCCTGGAGTTTTTGTCAAATAGTGAATCTTTATTTCAGTAGCTAGGATCTGTGTTTGCTCAGTGCTACAACACTTGATAAATTTGCTTCCATATTGGGTTTACCTAATCTGTTCCAATGATGGAGCTCCCTAGTTTTTATCTATTATCAACTTGTTTTGAGAATTACTACTTTGAGATCTGGCACTGCTAGGCCTTCTTTGTTCTTACTTTGTTCTTTATTTTTTTTTAAGATTTTTGAGCCCTTCTGCCTCATAAGAATTTTAATTTTTGTTTTGTTCCTAGTTTGGTAATTATCAGTTTGATTGGTACAGCACTAAATAAGTAAGTTAATTTAGATAATACTATCATTTTTATTATATTGAATCATCCTATCCTTGAGCAATTAATATTTTTCCAGTTATTGAAGTCAGTCTGTGTCAATAAATAGTGAACTATAATTGTGTTTGTATAGCTTTTGTCTATATCTTGGTAGGTGGACTCCCAATTATTTTATACATTCTAAAGTTATTTTAAATGGAATTTCTCTTTTTTTTCCTCCTACTAGTTTTATTAGTGTCACATAGAAATGCAGATTGTTCATGTAGACTTATTTTAAATCTTTCAAGTTTACTCAAGTTACATACTTATTTCTTTTTTGTACCAACCTAGACTAGCTGGAATGGGTGGAAGCAAAGAGGAAGCCTTAGGTCACCATGGGTAGTTTACTTGTGGAATAATATGCTTTCTGGATAATTGAGTTGATTGCACAAAAACACCCAAATAATGACATCAATTCTGGCCTACATATAAAACATTTACTCAGTGTGTGTGTGTGTGTGTGCATGCATGCATGCATGAGCGCTCAATACTTCCATAAGAAAATGGACAAGTGTAACCTCCTTTTCTTTCCTTTGCTTTCTAAGGTCAAAGTATCCTGGGTGGGATTTGGGGAGGAGAGAGAACTTATGGGGAAAAAAAACAAAACAAAACAACTTTCCCACTTTTGTCTCAGATGTCCTCAGCTCTCTTTTCTTTTCAATTTGTATCTTGCCTTTTATTCAAGTTAGCAACCTTAAATCCCAATTCTTCCATGAAACCTTCTCATGATTGCTTAAAGCCTTTATTTATTTCCCTATTCTCTAAACTTCTATAATCATTACATCTGACTATACAATTTAGCACTTGCTTCTTTGAATGTTTCTCTTTTAATTTCAAAACCAAATGTTACATCTACTCTACTTTTTGGTTAGTGGACTTATTTGCTTTAGATTTCCCTTCCTAAACCAGAGAGCAAATTTCTTGAAGAAAAAGAGCATGACTTAAAAATTCTTCTGAATTTCCCAAAGTGCCTATCATTTTACAGTAAATATTCAATATTCCTGATTTAATGAAAAAGAATTCTTATTCAAAACAGTAGAAACTAAGGAAAGACTAAAATTAATTTGAAGAGGGCTATGAGATTATTGAGTAGGGAGGGCCAAATTAGTCATAAAAGAAGGCAAATGGAACAGGTCCTTTTTTTGTTTCTGACTAAACTGTTGTTACTCATTTGTTTAAGAGCAAATATAAATGTATAACCCCTGTGACAAAAACTTCCTAGTGAAGTAAGGCACCAGGTGCTCTTCTCAGTTCTCTGATATATTGCCCAGACCCAGATGGTCTGGAACTGTCAATATCTGATGCTCCCTTTTGCCTACCCCACATCCCCTTATATGAGCACATGCTCACAAGACTATACAAAGGTCAAATTTAGAGCTGAGCACAAAGGAAGTAATTTTACATACACCCTCAAGTCCCACTCTACGGAGAGACCCTCCCCCACAGTCATGTAAAGTCTTTCTGACTTGCATTACTATCCTGGCTATAGTTAAGTTTGACATGGTTCAGGTTCATTCCCCCTTATCAGAACATCCCTCCATATCTGTCCTCCAACTATATTTCAATCTCTCCCCCCTCCCTACTGAAGCTCTTCTCTACTTGAAACAGGTATATCCAGTCACTTTTCCTCATCAGTTCACTTGCTCTCTGCCTCTTCAACCCTCAATTCTCCTTTGTTCTTTGCCATAGAGGTCTCTTTTTATCTTTATTCTCCAGTGCCTCTCCTTATTTAAACTCAGCTTCACCAGTGCTTGAAAGAGTTGTGTTGTTTTATTTTAAAATACACACACAATCACACACACACACACACACACACACACACACACACACACACGATTTTTGTCCACAGTCCTTATAGTTTCCTATAGTAAGTTTATTAGGAAGATTTGAAAGTTTTTCATCTTATATCTCCAAATAAGTTTCTATCTCTAGTCTTCATGTAAATTGATGAGAAATGTATGCTACCTTACTCCTTTCTTCACCAGTATCCAAATAGTGTATCTCTTTCCATGCTGGTACTTCCTGCTGAATTATAAGGAATAAGAGAACTTCTTTCCTCTTCTCAGTTTGTCCATCATCTGTGTCTTCCCACTATAATAATTGGGATTGTTTATTCAAAATTTGGAGATCTAGAATTTCAGGGGGAAATTATATAGATAGATAGATAGATAGATAGATAGATAGATAGATAGATAGATAGATAGATAGATAATTTATTTATATCTATATATATATATATAGATATTTATATATATATATCTATATAGAGATATTTATATCTATATCTATGTATAGATGTGTATATATAGATATATGGGGAGAGAGAGAGAGAGAGAGGAAAGGATGTACAAGTATGAGGTCCCAAACTATATTTACAAGGCAATTATCATCAAAATTATTTGTTACTGGTTAAAAAATATTTTAGTTTTTAGAACACATTAGTTACACAGCATACAGAAGCAAATAAACCTTGTATCTTAGTGTTTGATAAATGCAAAGATCACAGCTACTCATTGTTTGGCAAAACTTCTGGGGAAAGTGGATGGAAATTTGGCAGAAATCAGGTTTAAATCAATACCTCACCCCATATATTAAATTATACTCCAAATGGATACATGTTTTCTCTATGTAAAATTTATATCATGAACAAATTAAAGGAGGTAGGAAGAAATTACCTTTTAGGTCTATGGATAGGGGAAGATTTTGTTATCTCATAAGGGACAGAGAGGATCACAGAAGATAAACCAAATAATTTCTAATACATAAAATTAAAAATAATTTTACAAATTTAATTTCAGCTAAGATGAGAAGTTTTGCTGATAAAGATCTCTTTTTCAAGATACATGAGGAGCATATTCATTTTTATAATATCAAACCATTCTCCAATTGACAAATGGTCAAAAGTAAGCAGGACATTTCTCAGGGGAAGAAATCCAAACTGTTGTTATTGAGTCATTTCAGTCATGTCTGACTCTGTGATCCAGTTTGGTATTTTTTTTGGCAAAGATACTGGAGCAATTTTCCATTTCTTTCTCCAGTTCATTTTACAGATGAGGAAACTGAGGCAAACAGGAAGATCAGTCTTTCTAACTTCAGACCTGGCACTCTTTCCACTGTGCCATCTATCTGCCTATAATAGCCATAAGGAAAAAGTACTCGAAATCACTAATATGAAATACAAATTAAAGCAGCTCTAAGGTTCTACTTCACACCTATCAGACTGACAAAAATTGATACTAAAAAAGAAAGAAATTAACAAATGATGGAAGGATAATAGGGGGAAAAAAGCACATTGATGCACTATTAGTGAAAGTGAATTGGTTCAGTCATTCTGGAATGCAATTTGAAACTATTTTCAAAAAGTTACTAGATATGCATTCTCTTTGCTCCCGTGATAGTGATACTAGGCATGTACTCCAGAGAAATCAGAGATAAAAATCATCTATATCTTTATCTTTATCCATGTCTATCTGTAGTTATTCTTTATTGAAGCAAAGAACTGGAAACCAAGGGGGATGTCAATCAATTGGGGAATGGTTGAATAAATTAAAAACCTAATGAAATACTATTGTGCTGTAAGAAACAAGGAAAGGAAAAGACAGGAAGTCTAATATGAGTTGATACAGAAGAAAGTTAGCAGAACCAAGATAATAATTTATACTATAACAACACTGTAGAAATGAACAGCTTTAAGAGCCTTAAGATCCCTGATCAATACAGTGATGAATCACACAATTCCAGAAAACTGATGATAAAGCATTCTATCTACCTCATCAAAGAGAGGCAGTGATGGACTACTTATACAGAATAAGATACATACATGTATATATATATATATATATATATATATATTTACCATGACCAATATGAGAATTTGTTTTACTTGATTATGCATTTTTTCCCTTTCATTTTGTTTTTTCCTTTCATTTTTCCCAATGGGGAGAAGGTGGGAGGAAAAAAAATAAATGCTTATTAATTGAAAAAATATTTATATTTAAAAAAAAAATTTGGAAACCTCTAGAGAGGAGAGAGGGAGAGCAGGTTATTCTAGCAGCCAGAAACCAGAGATTTTTAAGTCTGCTACTCAGTTTGGGGATTTAAAATAACTAAGAAAATTAGTATGGTTGATTGCAAAATTACTTAAGTTTTTCTCTGCAACTCCTGTATTCAACAACCTTCAGCTTGAGAATTTTAGCTTTTTTTTGGTTATTGTTATTATGGCCAATCATATCTCTGCCAAATGAGGAACTGACAAAGAAAACATCAAGGGAAGCAAATGAGAGAGACATCTGACAATTTAATTAAGCCAAGGTGTATGTCTATGACCTTTTGTCTTTTCAGTGCTCTGGTGGATTATTGTATCTTTCTTAAAGGACTGCTTTTTTCACATTGGAAACCCATAGTAATACTAGCAATGAATTATAAGTATTTAAGTAATGCATAAGTGTAGTGTTTATTTTAATATCCCTTTAGATGGTTTTCCTGTTGTTTTCCATTGTTTATTTTGCCTCTTTACTCCCTTGTCCATTATCAAAGCTTTGGCATTTGTGTCATTAACAAACTATTATTTTGCAAGAGTCTGAATCAAAGGAAGTGAACAGAAATCAGGGCATGAGATTGTTTATTGGTTTACCACATTCCCTTTCTTACAGAAAATGAACAAAAGAATGCAAGAGCTTCCAAATGTTGATCTTCATATGTTCTTGTGACAAATATTAGGTGAATGTTTAATTCATTTTATTACAATTCAGGAACTATTTAGTAATATGTTAATATATGTTAAGATGTCATGTTAGGCACTTTGAATATAAGGAAGGAAGGAAGGAAAATGAAAGGGAGGAAGGGAGGGAGGAAGGGAAGAAAGAAAAATAAAAAAAGAAGCAGGAAGGAAGCAAAGAGAAAGGGGGAGGGAAGGAAAAAAGACTTTGTGTCTTCAAGGAACTTACATACACTCAAAAGCCAAGTATTATGCTTTTTTACCCCAACCCATCCAGTTTTGTTTTTGTTTTTGTTTTTTTTTTTAATTTGAGGCTTCCTGACTATATCAGAAGGGATGTGAAATTTTATATTTTTAGTGCTTTGAAATTCTCAACTCACATAGATTTATATTTTGTATTAAAAATTACTTCATAGACCAACTAGATCAGGCTCCTTCCCATATAATGAAGCTGATTCTGATAAAGGTTAAGTGACTTAACCAGAATTATGTAGCCAGTAAGCCAGTTTAGTAGTGCCTTTCTGTTACACTACTGCTCTTCATATACAGTTTATGCTAATTATAAATGTCTCCTAATTCCTTAATTGGTTCTTTAAAATGCTTATTAATCTGATTTCTCCCCATATGAGCAGAGATACAGTCAGTCTACTGTAAATTTATAATTTGTTTCCTTGAATGCGGAAAGTCTTTTGCTCTCATTTTTCCATACTGGTTAAATTGCTGCTGCTGCTGCTGCTTCTGCTTCTCTTTTAATTGTATAGGATAAAACTAAGGAGGGCATTGTGTTCCAAGGCAACATTTCCTAGCCCCTAGAGTTGCCTTTTCTATCTGCCTCTTCTCCCATGTTGATTTTCAGTACAAATTAAATGGATTATTAAGCAATTGGGAGGCCATCTAAAATGGGAACAGTGTTATTGGGGCAGCCATGGAAGAGCAAAGAAAAGGCTAGTAACCTATGATTTTATTTTTAGAAGGGACCTTAGAGGTAATTTATTCTAACTCTCAATTTTACAGATGAGGAAACTAAAACTTAGAGAGTCACTATCAAGGAAAGTCATATGGGTATTGGGCATCTGAGCTACTAGCTCAGATGGCCACAGAAAGTGTCTTAGCTCATTTAAGCTCAGAAAGGAGTGATAATATACTGTTCTGAGGGAGAGTTAATCTTTCTTCTAACTACTTTAACAGATCAGACTTAACTATAGAACTAACAAATATTTCATAGCTTACTAAAGTATTTCTTAGTGTAGCAAATGAGAATGAGTTTTAAAATAGATTAGAAAGGAATACTTCAACACTATAACCTTTGCTTAGGAAAGCTTTAGGTTTAACAAAATGTTCCTTAAACATTATCTTAAAATTCTAATTTTACATGATTACCAGTACAGAAAATTAACAAATTTATAAATATAGCATTTCAGAAGGAGAAAATAGGAAAATAAAAGCCTTCTTATACACACTATTTTGGACTTTTATTGTTGATTTTGCTTCATTTGCTAAAAATAAGCCAAAATTTTAGAAGACAAATGTGTTCATTTTGAGAGTTAATTTTTGAGAAATCATGCTGACAGACAGACTCTGCTCTCTGCTTTTTTACTAGGGCAAATACATCAAAGAACTTATGGATTTGGAATTAGAGGCCTTGAGTTAGTTTCTCACTCAGCTACTTTTTAAACTGATCTTGTACCAATCATTTCTACTCTCTAGGCCCAGTTATTTCACCCATAAAGTGAAAAAGGTTGAATTGAATCAAGATTCTTTTGTGTCAAGGGCCACTGTAGAAGTCTAATGAAACCAATGGATCCTTTTTCAAATAATGTTTTTAAATAATTGAAGCAAATGATAATTTTCTGTTAGAAATTACTGAAAATAAGGACATACTCCCCCCTCCCATCCAAGTTAAATCACTCCACAGACTCCCATTCATCCCAGGTTAAGACCTCTTATATTAAATGGTCTCTAAAGTCCTTTTGACCTTTAAATCTTTGACCCTTTGAAATTCTCATCTTTATTTAAACTGAATAGTAATAGTATTACTCCAAGGTAGGCAATCATGGATTGTGAGCTTACAAAATCCATTTTTAATTTGGAAATTTAGGGCAATTTTTTTTTGTTGGTTTTCCTATATATTTTGAAGAAATTGCATTTTTCTTTGGTAGGGGGTCTATTAACTTCTTAGAAGCATTTGAAATCTAGAAAATTTCCCTCTCTAAGATCTCAATGGTTAAATATAAAATTTCCACTGTAGTGTTTCCCTAACTTCATATCAGTTTGCTACACTTTTATTTTAGGTAGTTTATCTTGGGTAAATTGTAAAGCTTCTTAAAATCAGGAACTATTTCCATTTTGTCTTTCAATCTCTGATGCCTGGCATGTAGTAGATACTTTAACACTGATCCATAATTAAACTATTTTTTGATTACTTCATATGTATGCTTATTTTGTTTCCCTGCTTAAAATAGTGAGAGATAGCCGACAAATATTTATGGGAAGAATTCTATTAGGTTCAAAACATCACACTAATTGAGGAAGATATAGTATTTTTACTGTATATGTTTGAGGAGAGCAAAATGATGTGTTAATTCCAAATGATGTGTTTTGGGTTCAATATGTTCTTCTTAGTGGTATCTTTCCCCTTTTCCCCCATGCCATGTGTCATAAATATACTAAATAATTTGATCCTCACAATAAATCTGGTAAGTGCTATTAGCATCCCCATTTTACAGATGAGGAAACTGAGACACATTTAGACTGAATAATATGCCCAGGATCAGCTAATTAACTGTCTGGAGTTCAGTGTTCAGACTTCCCCATCCAGCATTATATTTCATGAGCCACCTAGCTGCTTCAATCAGAATTAACAAAAGACAAATGAGGTGATGAATTCTCTCTGAGAAGGCTTAAACAATGGGGAGATGAAGGCCAAACAAGTATAATTGGAGAGAAACTTTGTTCAGAAACATTTGGCTAAATACATTTTTAGGTGTTTTTTTTTAATTAAAAAAACCCCATCAACTTTAACAACCATCAACAAATATAAACTCTTTCCTTCCAAGAGAGATGTTTGAAACCAGAAATCTACCATTTGTAGGTCCAGAGCTTAATTGAAAAACTACCAGAATTTCTCCCATTATTTAAAGTCCCCAGAGATTTGGTTAGCTTGTTGATTAGCCAATCATGCCAATTCCTTCCTGACCTAAGTTTTCACTTTTAAATGACATCTTGAATTCATAGAAAACCTTATTTATAAAAAGCAGATCATATCTGTTGATTGAGGTGATTGTGAAATCCCCACTTTGCATGCAAAATTATCTTTTATTGACTTTTCCTTAAAATTTAGAAGATGAATGCCTATTCCTAAAGTGTTCTTACCTTTCAGTCTCTCTCTACCCTTTTCTGCCCTTAGAGGACTCCCCCCCTCTCCAAGTCTTCCATTTTAATTCTTCTTTTTTGGCCTGGAAGTTCTTCCTAAATGACAGCTGGTTGTTATAATAGATAGAGCTCTCTCTGGAGCTAGGAGGAAAAAGACCTGAGTTCTAATAGTGCCTTAATTATGTACTAGCTAGGTGACTTTGGTCAAACCATTTGACTTCTCAGCAGTATCTTCATCTGTAAAATGGGATAATAACAGTGCCTACCTCACAAGATGAATATGAAAATTTTAAATGAGATAATGTATTTGAAGTGATGTGCAAGCCTTAAAACACCCTGCAAATGTTTGCTACTATTATTTGTTGTTGTTAGCTATTGAAAACTTAGGATATAGAAAACCAACTCTAGCTAGGTCCTACCAGATTGGAAAGACTGAAGGCATGGGCCCAGCAAGATACTACAGATCTATCAAATAAGATCCTGTTTATCTAAATACCTGAGTCTATGAGGGGTGATTTAGTTTCTTACTATATTTTTTTTTAAAGGTTGTGCTTAATCTGAAGGAAAGGAAGAGTATTAGCACTAATGAAATTCTACATCCTTAACATAGTGAAGTATTCCCAAGAGGAAAACTTGACCAGAGTCATTTTCTTACTTTTATATCACCAATTTTCATTTTTAAAAGTATTATATCTGCATTGGTTTGTGTGCATTTAATTTGCCATAAATCCCAACTTAATCATGTGCAGAACTGTTCTAAAAAAATTCATCATTTCTTCGTAATACTTCTTGTATAATGGATGGTAATACTTCATACACTGTAGCAAAAGTTAGCAGATGTTCACGTATGGTAAAGCTTTGGTGTCTCATTAGCCTCCTACATCAATTTATTTCTGTAAATGAGATCCTCTATCAAGATGTATTAATAAATTATAGACCAGCTTCCCAGAATTGCTGGAACTCTTCTCGCCTAACTCATTATATTATTAAGGACCCTCAAAGATCCCTAGTTAAAGACCATATGTCCAATTGAGTGCTAGCCTTTGGAGTCAGCTGTGAATATAAAAATTACTGCCAGTGGGGTTTTCCCCTCCTTGAAATTACCTGGACATTATCAGATTGGATTAGTATTCAAGTCTCAGAACGAATGTTATTTTGAGAATGGAACTGAATTTCATGGCTTTAACAGAAGGTCCTGGCCTTATAAGTCTCACAGGCTTTGGTGAACTCGGGGAGACAATGATTAAAACGTTCTCCTGTTAGGTGGTAGCCTGCATAGAACCAGATGTGTTACAGTTTTAAAGGTCCCACAGAATCTCTTAAATCACAAGTAACTAACTGGACTGGCCTTGAGCCTGCTGATTCTATAAGCAAGAAAAAAAAATTAGTTGGGCACCCCTACACAAAATATGTTATGTCTAGGCCCACCTCAGTTTTGTAATCTGTTTTCTCCCTATCCTGTAGACTACACAATCTAGGTGGCTTAGGAGGTAAAAAATGGAATGAATTTTCTTTTCTATTTGCCAGAAAAGTGTTATTTGCCTTAGGTTAGAAGCTATAAAGTTAATTCTCAATGAAACTTTTCTGCTTCTTATTGGAGAATAACAGCTGTGAGTGAAGTAGTGAAAAGGTGTGGTTAGTCTGTTCAGTTTTCATAACTCTCCTGTGCCAAAGGCCGTTCTTATAAATAAGACACTTCCTTGTGACTGCTTTGCCACTCCCTAATGTTTCTCCACTTTAACTATCTTTTCATCTGTGACATCCTAATGCACAGTGTAATTCTCCTTGTGTCATGGGTGCTAAATATTCTGTGTCAGTCTGTTTCTTGTTTGGATTTGTGTCTAATTCTTCCTGATCCCCATTTGGGATTTTTTTGGCTGAGATACTGGACTGGTTTGCCATGTCCTTCTCTGGCTCATTTGACAGATGAGGAAACTGAGACAAACAGGGTTGCCCAGAATCTCACAACTAGTAAATATCTGAGTTTGGATTTGAACTTGGATCTTTCTTGACCCAAGTGATTTATACACAGCATTACCTCTGTCTTTACTGACCCAGGAAGAGACAGAGATTTGAGGGCCATTAAAATGGAGATGTGAAAAAAATATCTAATCCAACCATTACATTTTATGAGTGACAAAAAAATAAGTCCAGTTCAAGGGAGGGTAAATGTCCTGACCCAATGTGGTTTTGTTAGAGCTAGACTTTGAAACCTAGTCTTTTTCAAGGAGAAGTTTGAAGTTATTTGCAGAGATGGTGGATGAGTGGTAGTGAAGACTTCCATCGGGCTTAGACTAGCAGACCTAGACTTGACTTCTGTTTCTCAGGCAACTCCCTAAAACTTTTCTACCAAATCTTAGGCAATCACCTGGAGGAGTTTCCACCATGGAAGTTCCCTGTCATCTAATGGTACATTCCAGCTCCCTTTGTATTAATCCTATTACTAAGAGCTAGTAATTGAATTGTCTCTCCTACTAATTAACCTAGAAGCTTTATTGCAAGATGGTTGGAGACCTGTCCTCAGAGCCCCAAGAACTTGTATACAAATTTGATCCTGCAAAACTTAAAACCTCTTAGTGCTTTCCAAGATTTTATATTGCAAAAAAGGTGCCCACTGCATTCCTAGAGGGACGTTCATCCTTTTGAAGGAGTTTCTTATATCATTAAAAATCATAATTCTAGTCCCTATCTCTGATTCTTAGATCTTGATGAAAATACCATATTCTGTTGGGGGAAAGGAGGCACAATCCATTTAACTCTTTTCTTTTTTTTTATTTTAACATATAATGTAATAATTTTTATGCTCCAGTTGAGTCCAAAGGTTAGACAGGAGTGTCAAGATCAGGACTACTTATTAAGGAAAAAAAAACCCTGCTTTTTTTTTTTTTTTTTTCTGATGGTGATAATTCTGACATAAGATGAGTTTTTTGGTTTGTTTGATTTTTGATGTCATCATGAGCTTTTATTTATCTCATGGGATGTTACATAGTATATTGATATTTAGCATATCTGAATTTGGGGAACCAAATGTGTTGAAGCTTAACCTGAGTCATATAAGTGCTCCCCAAAATGAGCTCACATGGATCCTATGTTGAGCTGTAAGATGTTATAGTTTAAGCCACAAACCATAATTTAAAACTATTAATTCTAGTCCCTGTGTTGAAGTATATTCAGGTTACTATATAGTATAACTTTAAAGGAGGAAATAAGTAGCTTTTGTTCTATTTTTTATGCAAAATAGAATTTCTAAGTAACTAGCAAAATAACTAGCAAAAAATCCAAACAAAAAACAACAAAAATCCAAAAGGTCCAAACTATGACATTTAATTAAATCCATAGTGGTACTTTTTGTGTCCCACTTTCTCCAAAATGCCATTTCCTTTAAAAAAATAGTTTTTTGCATATATGTTTATTTGGATAGTTAAGTGGAGCACTGGATAGTGTTCTTAGTCTAGAGAATCTGAGTTCAAATGTGGCCAATTACTAGCTGTGCGATCCTGACAAGTCACTGAATGTCTTAGTTTCCTCATCAATCAAATAAGCTGGAGAGGGAAATGACAAACCATTCCAGCATCTTTGCCAGGAAAAGTCCAAATGGGGTCATAGAGAGTGAAACAAGACCAACTATTCAACCACAGAAATGCTTATTTGTTTATTCACTCATTCATTTATTTTTCATTAATTAATTCATTAATTTACTTTGATTTAGACTGGATCTGTGTGAATTCATCAGGTTAGAGAACTCCTAGCAATGCAGACCAGTCAATATCTGCTCTATAACTTGTAGTTTTAGAGAATTTTTTGGGACATTAAGAGATTAAGTTACTTGACTAGAGTCACTTGACTAGGTTCTGTCAAAATTAGGATTTGAATCTAGTTCTCTTATGCTTAAATCAGCTCCCTCTGTATCCACCATGCCTTGACCACCTCTCATATACTCACTTTGTTCCTTTATTTAGAAGGTATGGGAGTGGTAAGGATCTTTGTTTATAAAACAAAATATTTCAGTGGCTACTGTTAGAAGAAGGTTTTCTTCTAACAGAGACCATGATAAATGAAGGATAATAAATTCTTAAACATAATCACTCACTTCTGTCCTCCTTACATTGTATTTGCTATTTCAGTCTCCTATATTTATATCTTTTAAATTTTGCTTTAAATCTTCCTCTTGCAGGAATTTAGGTTTTTCAGTGTCCAAGGAGGAAGGAAGCACTTCTCAAAAGTGTCCCTACACCTCAATTCTCAAATAGGCAAATGTCTTGATCCAAATACCTTCACTCTCTTCTTCAGCCTCAGTTTCCTCACTGAAAAAAGGGAGATAAACATATGACTTGTAGCACCTACCTCACTGGCTTGGTGTGTGGCCCAAATGGCGATAATGGGTGTCAAACTCTTTGTAAATTTGTATAATGCTACATAAATGTCAGCTATGATCTGTTATTATAAAATGCCAGGTCAGGAAGCTGGAATGATGGGAAACCATGGATGGTTTCTGAGCAGAGGATAATGTCCTCATCCCTGAGCAGCAAAAAAAAAAAAAAAAAAAAAAGACTTTGGTAGCTATGTTAAGGATAGATGGATTAGAGGGGGGATTGCCTGAAGGCAAAGAGATTGGATTGTAAACTGGTTAGGGAGGAAGGAAGAGGGATGTAAATGAGTGATAATAATGGAGATAGAATCTGTGGTCTCTGACAGTGAAGAGGGGAGGGGAGAAAATAGGAAAGGAGAGTCAAAGATGACTTTTTTAGAGAGGGAAGGTCCAGAATGCAATTTGGATTGAACATAACTGAGTACACAGAAGTGTTGTCCTCCAACATTAATGCAGCAGAAGATAAACCTTTATGTATTTAAGTGCTGGACACAGGCAAATTTTGCAAATCAGCCAGGAATTTCCTGCCACGATGGAAATATTGTTCCTGTTTTATTAGGGGGAACATCACCTGTGCTTTCCTTGCCTTGAGTAGAGGTGGCTAATGAGGTTCAGGACAATGAAGCAGAAACTCATCTATAGCAACCTTGGCTAAAATATAAGGAATTCTTTTTTCAGCCTGAAATAAATGTTTCAATTAAGTTGATCATGTTTATGAGTGGTTGTGGAGTTTGTTCCAGGTCTCAGCACAGCAGATAGTGTCCGACCTGGAGTTGTGGAGCTCTGAGCTAATTCCAGTCTGACTCTCTTTAGTTGTGTGATTCTGGGCAAGTCAGTTAAAATGCTTTTGCCCACTTCATTTTCTTCAGCTATAAAAAGGGACTAATAATAGTAGCTATCTTTTGTAGGGTTATTGTGAGGGTCAAATGAGATAATATTTGTAAAGCATTTAGTAAATAGCTGGCACATAATAGATGCTTTATAAATGCTTGTTTCCCCTCCCTCCTTCTGTTCCTGACTCCCTTCCCCCCAACCCATTCCCCTACTAGAGAGAAAAAGCCCAGAGTATTTCCTGTATTAGATAAAATTATGAAAATTAAGAGGATCTGAATTTTAATTTTACCTCAGATATTTATGGGACAACAAGGTGGTGTAGTGGATAAATAGCCAGGTCTGGAGTCAGGAAGACCACTTACTAGTTGTATGACCCTGGTCAAGCCACTTTATCTTGTTTGTCTCAGTTTCTTCATGTGTAAAATGAGCACCCATCTCCCAGGATTGTTCTGAGTATCAAATGGGAGAGTAAGAGTAAATTGCTTGACATGGTATCTACTACATGCCATCTTATGTCAGTGCTAAAGCTAATTTCTGTGTATCATAAGCATTATATAAATGTTAGCTATTTTGTATTATTGGCAGCTAGGTGATGACATAGTGCACAAAGCCCTGGTCTCAAGTCATAATCTTTGAGTTGAAATCTAGCCTCAGAAATTTTCTAGTTGTGTTTCCTCATCTGTCCAATGAGCTGGAGAAAGAAATGGCAAACCACTCCATTATCTTTGCTGAGAAACCCCCAAATGGAATCACAAAAAGGCAGAGATATAACTGAGATGACTGAACCACGAGTATAATAATAGATACTTTTTTAGTTGTGATAGATTAGGCAAGTCACTTAGCCCCTTTTTACTTTTGGTCTCTCATCTGTAAAATAATAATAGCAACTAAGTTGCATGTCTTTGGAAGGCTTAGATGGGATACATACACACACACATATATAGTGTTTTGCAAACTTTAATGTGTTATATAAATGTTATTTATTTTTATTATATAGTATTCATAGTAAAAGTTGAAAACTTAAAGCACATTGTTAAACTCTAAGAATTTGTGTTTAGTTACAAGGGAGTTCATAAAAACTAGCAGCTAATTCCTCTTATGTGAATTAGACTTGAACCATACATTTGTAAAGATAAATCTTTATGGAGAAGGCAAACATAATTTATCTGTAATTTCGTTTGTTATGTATAATTTCTGTAATTTAAATTGAACACCTCTGAACACAGTGATCAGATCTCTTTTTAAGTCATTCTTATTTCCTCTTACTCTCTTTAACATATTATTGATATCATTGAAATTATCATTTTCCTTACTTTCAATAATGACTACATTGAAAATGTAAAATACATACTGTTTTTGTCTTTTTTTTTTTTTTTTTTGTAGTGTTGACTTTTGTATTTGGCCTTTGGAATATATTAGTTTTCCCAGGTGTACCTTTGAAAATCCAGTTTTTATTTGCAGTGATTATTCATGTAAGAAAGATCTTTTCTTAATCCTTTGCTTCTACTAAGTCAACATGTCATTGACAACCCTCCCACCAAATTTAATAATTCTTTTGTGTTAAAATGCTGTCATCAGCACAGACTTAATCTTGCATCAATAGCAGTTCACATTTCTTATTTATCTACATTATAAATATAAACATTAATAATTAAGACTGTCAAAATGAAATCTTTATAAATGACTGAACCAGATGCTAAATGTTAAGTGAAAAACAACAATACAGCCTTCCTTTGCTGCTTTTAATAGCAATTAACCTTTCTTGTAAGGAATTTGCTTTTGTGTTATTTAGAGAAAAAATATGTAGGATTTTATAAAATTCATCAACATTATCCATTCTTTTCACTAATGTCAGTAAGTTGGTATTTAACATTCTACCACAAAAAAAGACATTCAGTTTGTATGAATAGAAAACATTTCTTATAACATCCTGATTTGTTAAAAATGATGGCCTCTGATATAAAGATTATGCATTAAACTAGTCTAATTCTTGATAGATAAGAATCTTTATTGCAAAACTACACTTATAATTAAGCATCAAGGGTCCAGTCTTATTTAACAACTTCATTAGCAATCTTTGGAAGAGTAAATGTGATCTTAATTAAACTCACAAACAATTCTAAGAGGAACAATAAAATCAAGTAATGCTATCTAAAGAGGTTTTTAATTACATATGTGCGTGCATATGCATTTATATATAATATAAAGATATATACATAAAGGTATATTGTGTCTATGTTTATGTAAAATACAAATACCTAAAGCACATATTTCATTATCATAACACATTTCTTCTAGTAGTACTGAAGCTTCTAGTAACTTCTTGCATGTTGGTTGCTTATAATTCTCCTCTCACATGTAGTGTATATATATATGTGTGTGTGTATATATACATATATGTATATATGTATAACAGTGTGATGTGTATTTGTGACATGTACAGTAGTGTGTATATATTATGTGTGCATGTTTTGTGTATGCATATATTATTGTATACATGTATATATACAAGAAATTTGTTATGATAAATGAAATGTATATTTTATGTATTTAAAAACATTTCAGAATCATAGAATGTCAAAGTTAGAAGAAATCTCAGAAACTGGCCAGTACAACCTGCATACGAATAAGAATTTCCTGTCTTTGATATATGGTCATTTAATCTTTACGTAAAGAAGTACAGTTATAGGGAATTTATAGTCTATCAAAGTGCTCTTTGATATTTCTAAGTGTTGAGAAGTTTTTTCTTATGTCAAAGCTAAAGCTGCCTCTTCACAAGGAAAGAAGGAAGGATAGGAAAAGAAAGAAGAAAGGAAAAAAAGGAAGAAAGAAAGGGAACAGACATTTATTAAACCCTTACTGTATTCCAGGCATTATGTTGAGTAGTTTATATTTAATTTTTAATTGTATACTGATTTAATCTTTACAACAACCTTGGGAGATATGTTACAGATATTCTTATCTTGTTTTCAGCTGAGGAAACTGAGGCAGACAGAAATTAAGGACTTTTTTTTTTTGTTTGTTTGTTTTCTGAGGTAATTGGGATTAGGTGACTTGCCCAGGGTCACACAGCCAGGAAGTATTAAGTGTCTGAGACCAGATTTGAAATCAAGTCCTCCTGATTTCAGGGCTGGTGCTCTATCCACTGCACTACCTACCTACCCCAGAAATTAAGTATCTTGCTCAGGCTCACATAGCTATTTTTTGTTTTTTACATTTTAAAAAAATTTATTTAAAGCTTTTTATTTTCAAAACATATGCACGGATAATTTTTCAAAATTGAGCTTTGTGTTTCAGATTTCCCCCTCTTCCCCCCCCACCCCATCCCCTAGATGGCAAGCAATCCAGTATATGTTATACATATTAAATATATGTTAAACCCAATATCACACAGCTATTAAATGTCTAAAACTGTTTTTGAATTCAGAGCTTCCTGACTTTAGGACTAGCTAGCACTCTTACCCACCAAGTTACCTCGCTGCCTCTGGAGTGAAGCAAAACAATTTAATCACTTTTCCACAATAGAACCTTTCAAATACTGAAAATAGCTATCAGGCTCCCCTTTTCTTCTTCAGGCTAATTATTTCCAATTTCTCCAACCAATTATCAAATGGTTATACATCTTGTTTGTCCTCTCAATATTCTCTGCTTCAAATGGGTAATGTGATTGCAGTGATTGCAGTATACAGGAATGTCTGGCCACTCAGTCTCTAAAACTTCCACAGGTGAAATCAGGTGGTGACTCAACACATATCTTAAAAACAAGAACAACAAACCAATCATTTTTTCCTCCATGAATCAATCACAAGAGTAGCTGGGACTACTTTTAGAAGACAGGGGAGTCCATGTCAATCACTTAGTGATGGGGAGAGCTTCAGAATGATGGGGGGGGGGTGCTGTGAGCTAAATGAGACAGTTTTGCTGTCTCTAGTTATTCTGTGCTCTCTTAAAGTAGAAATAGCCTTTTAACCCTGTGAACAAGTTTTTTTTTTCCTTTTAGCTACATCTTAACATCTATCTAAATATGCTATGTCTGTGACTCAAGCAGATGCAAAAAAAGTGAAACTTGTCTTTGCCATTCATCATTTGGGTCATTCCTACCTTGGGTGGAGGAGGACTGGTGAGATCTACCTAGAGGCCAACCCAAGTGGGCTTTTCTACCTTTGTTCTATTACATATGAAACCAGAAGTTATATTTACCTAGCTCTTTTATCTGTATGTTGTGGAAAGTTGATGACATGGGTTAAAATCAATGGGGCCCACATGCTTTAAAAAAAAAAAAAAAGAGCTTCTTTCTTTTATTTTGATAAAAGTTTCAACTTACTGTGATGATATCTATCAATTAACTGAAAGGGAAGTACTGTGAATTAAAATTCAGTATACAAGAATTTTTAAAAAGTGACAGAATACATATATCTTAGGAGACATCATCTGTTCTATTGACAAAAAAGGCACAGATGTGAATTTTGTTTGAATAATTAGATTTTTAATTAGTGTATCACTGTAAGATTGATAAATCATTGCTCTTCATTGCACATGATTTCATGTTAGAAATTACATGTAAACAAAGATGTTTTGTGATTGATTTGAAAACTAAATTTATTATCTGGATAAAATGTGTCATATACTTTAAGAATGAAAAAATCACATTTTTATTATAGCTCCATTTAAGATGAAAAATATTAATGGTGTTACAGTTTATTAATCAGTTTTATTTTCCAATCAACAAGATGTAATTTGACTACACAAGTATAATCTGTGTCAAAATAATTGCTTTCTCAAGGAAGAAGAAAATTTGGAACTCAACATTTTTTTAAAAGAATGTTAAAATTTTGTTTACATGTAATTGAGAGAAAAAATAAATGAAGGCAAGATGTAGTCACCCTACAAATGTATATGGTCATGTGTTTGGTTGGCAGCACATCATTAATAGCACAGGAAATAGCTTGTAAATCTTTAAATCTGCTTATATGTGTTAGAGAATAAATTTTTATTTTAAAGCACAACTTCCCCCCCCTTTCATTCTTTGATTTCATTTCTTTACTTTTTCTTTCAGTTGCCGAACGAGTAACCGGAAAAGCTTAATAGGAAATGGCCAGTCACCAGCATTGCCTCGTCCACACTCCCCACTATCTGCTCATGCAGGTAATTATACCATGCTTTATTTTGTGTTAGCTTTTTTACTTCCTTGGGGAAAAAAAGCAAAAACAAAAACCCAGTTGTTATGAATTATTATGAGGATTCAGGTGTACCTTTGTATCTGCTTTTCATAGTAGTTTTAATTTTTGATGTCTAAGTAAGATAGTCTTTGTCCAAACCTTAACCTCCTTGTAAACTTTCTGAATTTTCTCTAAAATGCTTGAGAAATCTAGCCTGTAGAAAAAACAGCTTTTTTTTTTTTTCTGGTGTGTCTAGGCCCTTCTCAAGTTAATCAACAGTATTCTCCCTGTTTTTATGTTTTACCAAATAAAAAAGTGAATTTAACTTCAGATGAGACAGTATTAAAGACTCCATATGTTTTTCAGATTATTTTAAACTTGCCCAAGCCTCTTGAAGAATGCTTTTCACATATTCTTTGGGGTGGTATACAAAATTCCTCAAAAAATCTTTGTTGCCTTTTTTTTTTTTTTTTTGATCTCTAGACTTGAAGATCATCTTTGTAGAAAGCTG
This sequence comes from Myrmecobius fasciatus, assembly GCA_023553655.1. Lineage (NCBI taxonomy): Eukaryota > Metazoa > Chordata > Mammalia > Dasyuromorphia > Myrmecobiidae > Myrmecobius > Myrmecobius fasciatus. Next base: position 57,738 of record JAJPUD010002615.1, read on the forward strand.
GTAATCTCATTTGATCAGTAGGAGTTATTGTAGCTTGTCTGTTCTAGAAAGGTTTTTGAAAGAATTCTGAGATTTTTACTTATTAGTATTGGCCATCAAAATAGTTTTGTTTGTCGTTTGTTTTTTACCCTATCTATATTTTGTACTGGTTGAAATCTTTTTTGAGAGAGGAAAGTAAATATTTCAGCTACAGCATATGGGTGATATGTTGGGTTGAGGATGTAGAATCATGATACAAGAACGATTAGTAGTCAAGGTTAATGTGCTTGGTATTGGAAATGAAATTGGCAGGCAGCGTCAATGTATAGGAAGCCATTGAATTTGTTGTATATTTGGAGGAAGAAGCAAACAATTTGTGGTACAGATTTGTACTTGCATGTTTTAATGCTCTTTATTCTGCTTTGTTCATGGAAATCTTCATCTCGTTTATTATTTGTTAAATTAAGAATAAATTAAATTAACAAAATGAAAGCTGGTAAATTAACCAAGTTTAGAGAGATTCATGTGAAATAAAGATCTGAATTTCAGGAAATCATTGAGTCACACAATTTCCGAGTTGGAAGGGACTTCAGTAGCCATTTAGTCAAATCCTCACACACACACACACACACAAATTCCCACTGTAACTAATGACAAGTAGTCATCTAGCCTCTGCTGGAAGTCCAAAAAAGCCAAATCCATCATTTCTCAAGGCAACTTATTCAATTCTTAGACAATAAATCATGGGAAAAGTTCATTGAACTAGCAGTTTGCTTTTCCACTTTCTGCTTGCACACATAAATTTTTTTAGATTCCCTAGGATTTCCTTTACTAAGCAGTTTGCTTCCCTACCTTCCCCAATCCATCATCCCCATCCATAGTAATATAAACTCTCTACCATCTTGAACAATTAACTAGAAAAAATGAATAATCCAGTAGGATTAGAACAACTATTGAAGTCAGGAAAATCTGAGTTCAAATTCAACTTTAGACCTTTATTAGTAGTATGACCCTGAGCAAATAACTTTTACCTGCCTTAATTTCCTTAACTATAAAATGGAGATAATAATAACTTATATCTCTCAGGGGCTATTGAAAAGATCAAATGAGATAATGTTTGCAAATTGCATAGCATAGTACCTAATGCATAGTAGTTACTCAAAAAAATGTCCATTTTCTACCCCCTGTCCTGAAGATCCTGTGAAAATGATTCTGCCATTTGTAATCTATTTTTCTTCTGGGATTAGGGGAGATAATTGGGAAGTGATCAATAGCAAGAAAATCTTTTGTGAGTCTAGCTTTCTTGTGAAATGGATACAGTTGCTCAGGAGTATTCTAGAGCCACAAGCTACATAACATAGCTAATAGAATTGTGGTGTTGCTCAAGTGATCAAACTTGAGTTCAGATTCCATCTCTGCCACACATCAGTTTTATGACCACAAGAAAATCACTTCATTCCTCAGTCCTTTAAGACTACAAGGTGTAGACCTGCACTGAGGAGTTAACAGACTTAAAAGCATATTGCAAACCTTTTTCTAGTTGTCTACCCTTTCCTAAAAATAATAATCAAAGAAATATGATGAAGACTGGATGTGATTTGTTCCCTAAGAAAGTCCTGTAGAATCTTAGAAATTACTGAGGCCAAACATTTCTTTTTTAAAGTAATAATAATTCAAAATAACCTAATTATTTTAAGATCACAGAAGCTTTTTATTCATAGTCAATTTGTGAGATCAGGTAGTACATGTAAGAATTACCACTCCCATTATACAGATGGAGAAACTGAGGCCTGGTGTGGTCTGTGACATGCCTAAGGTCACACAGCTAGGCAGGAAATAACTCTATGCCTTCACTTATTAGCTTACTGGTGTTTCCACTCCACCATGTGATGGCCTACCACAATTACCATAAATTGTATTTTAAAGTTGATTAAGTGGGAAAGAGAATATATTTGCACAGACTTTAGTTTCTAGTATATATCTATGATTTCATTGACGTAGAGAATAATTCTCAGTGAGGAAACTCTCCACTTGAGGTTAATAACTATTCTATAATTTGTAATCTTAACTGAGTTGACCAAGAAGGTATTGAGAGTATAAATGAATAGTCCAGAGTGATACAGTTAATATTTATCTAAGTCAGAATTTGAACTCAAGTTTTTCTGACTCACAGATCTGCTTACTATTTATTGTGTTTTGTTTCCAACCAGGCTGGAAAATGTAAATACAGAAAATGATTATTTTAATCTTTTGTTTTGTTTTTGTTTTTGATAATTGTACAAGGCTGCAACTGAATAAAGCAAAAGGAATGAATCAAAGTCCAAGTATCTGCTCTAGGATCTAGGACAGTCTTAGAGTGACATGATGTTATCTGCCCATATCTGTGCAAGTGAACATGAGCTTATTTTTCCTACTTCATAATCTTAGAGTTCTTTGATCATTCAGTGATATGTCACTCTTCTGAGGTAATGTGTCCCAAGCTTATGTCCCCATTACCGGTCTTTTAACTTGGCATCTTCCTTTTATTTTAATTATATCAACAAGAGGAAGAAATGAAGCTATGACTTTACTAATATCTTTTTTTCTGTGTTCACTTTATGGGATCCAGAGGCTCAGCACAATCCCTTCTCCTCCTCTATGTTGTTGTACTTCATTATTCACATTTATCAGAGAAAGAGTTACTTTGTTTTTATAATACATTTTATAGTTTTGTATTTTTGTGTGATGGGAACAAAGAAATGATTATAACCTCAGAGACAGGTGGGAAATCTGGCAGTCTTTTTGTGGGGGAAATATAGCAGTGTTACAGAAATAAATCTGAAGAGGAGGAGCCTTCCTTATGAATATTTTGACAAGTACAGCAAAGTCAGTCATTTAAGCAATTAATTAAGGTTTAATCAAGCTGCTCCTCTTTCTTCCCATTTTTTGTTGTTGATTAGCCTGTTGTTATTGACCAGTTTCTAAATTTTTTTCTCCAAATGGTAGAGTAGGGCAAAAGAAAATGGGCAAAATTAAAAAAAAAAAGATTCTTTTGACTATTTGCTTGCTTTTAACTCAGATTTGGAATGTATGTTGGGACAAAGTTTTTGTTTTATCTATCAATTTTTTTTGCCCACATTCCTAGACTGTTTTCTGAAGCTAGAAAAGTTGAATAAATTCAGGATGGAAAGAGAATAAATTTCCCCTTATTTGAGAAGTAGCGATATATCATTACTTCAGCTTAGGCCAAATTTCAACACATTCTCATGATAACCTAAACCAAGCACTTCAGGATGTGATATGTGTGCATACACAGATATGGACAAACATATGTATATGTATATGTTTAAAATACATGTCTCTCTCAATCAGAATAATAAAAGGGCATGCTATAATGTACTGAATTTTTTCAAACAAGGAAAGTTCACAAATGTAAGTTGTCTATGAACTAGAAATTAAGTGGGTTGAAGAAAATGAATTCCTTAAAGAATCTGCAGCCTCATATATTATTTTTATATTATCTTAAATTCCAAAGCCAAATAAAACTATTGTGGGGGAAAAAGGAAAAAAAAACCCACAGTAGAATGACAATTTTCCTTTTGGGAATTTCCTTCAGTGCTGTTTTATGAACCATACAATCAATTAAGATACATTTGTTAAGCACCTAAAATGTGTCATAAGAAATCCAATCTTTAATATGTAATAGTCACAAAGTACTTTTTGTACCTCAAAAGTATTTATCCATCTTAATTTTAGATCTGAATGAAATTTTGCTGTTAACAAATCTCAAATTCATCCTCTGAGGCTGAAAATTTTCTATCATTAAATATATTTACATATTCATATTAAATATATTCAGGGGTCATATGTAGACCATATCTTAAATAATTGTCATTCAGTTATTTCAGATATACCCAACTTTTCCTGACCTCATTTGGGGTTTTCTTAGCAAGGATACTGTAGTATTTGGCCATTGCCTTCTCCATGTCATTTTACAGATGAAGAAACTGAGGTAAACAGGGTTAAGTGACTTTCTCAGAGTCACACAACCAGTAACTGTCTGAGGTCAGCTAACGCTATGTGGATTATGCCACCTAGCTCCTCCCCTAAAGAGCAGAAACAAATATTTCAGGAATGGCAATATCATTGGAATTTATTTATGCGTCCTTCCAAAGCAACTTATAAAAGGCAACACTCCTTTGAATGTAAGTTCTTATATATCTGTTTTACCTTATGTGCCTTATCTTTTTGACTAGATATTAAGCTCCTAAATATTTGTTTAATAGAAGTAGAATGAGCATAATAGCATTTATAGAGCATTTTAAGGTTTATTGAGTGCTTTGCAAATTTTCTCATTTGATCTTAACAATAACCCTGGGAAGGAGGTGCTGTCCCCATTTTACAGATGAAGAAACTGAGACACAGAAAGGTAAAAACATTTCCCCAGCAGTATTATGATCATTTGCAACACAATTAGTTATTATCATAGGCCAAATTTGAACTTGGATTTTCCTACCTTTTCTACTATTTGTCACCCAGGAGAGAAAGATGAATGAGCATAAAAATCGCTAAATCTAAATATTACCTAAAATGGTGAGCCTGCATTTTGTTCTCTGTATTTTTTTTTGTTTGTTTAGGTAATTGGAGTTAAGTGTTCTCTGTATTTTAAAAATGCCTTGATGTTTGGAAGTATTAAATTTTGAACCAATAAAATATTTGCTTAACCCAAGTTATATAGTCTTTGTCAGAACAGTAGCATGTTAATATCTCATTTATCTAGAGATAACTTGCCAAGTGCCAAAGCAATCTAGAATACAATGAAAAGCCAAGAAATAGTAATATTAAAAAAAAGAAAAAGACAGGCACAAAAAGGGGGGAGGCAGCTAGATAGCGCCGTAGGTAGAGCACTAATCCTGGAGTCCCTTGAGTTCAAATATAGTCTTAGACACTTAATAGCTGTGGGACCCTGAGCAGTCACTTTATCCTGATTGCCTGGGGGGGGGGGCAGGGAAGGGGGAAGGCAAGCACAATAGATGTCACAAAGTCTAAGTTCTAAAGTTAATACCCTTTATTTAGGACTGTCCCTCACTCTGTCCACTTGGCCAGTACTAGGTCTTAGGTGGCAGTGAGATAGGCCACACTAGAGATGTCTGAGTGTAAACATTAATTGGATTATTAAGGGTGGAGCAGTAATATAGAAAGAGATCTGTGGAAAGGGTAGCTAGCAAATTGGGTAACAAGAGTAAGACTCAAAAAATATCTGCAGAAGCTAGAGAGAAGCTAGATCAAATAAGATAAAATTTAACAGGAATATATGTAAAGGCCTGCATTTGTTCTAGACGATAGTTCACAGGAAAAAGATCTGGGAAGAGGAGCTCAATGAATATCAAAGTGTGCATAAATGAATAGTGTAACATGGCTGCCAAAAAACACCAAACAAACAAAATACTAATGAAATTTTTGTATTAAGAAAAGAACAAAGTTAGAATGCCAAAGATAATCCCCTAACATTCTACTCTGGGATTGAATTCAGTGCTGTAGTTACATCTTACGTTGGATACTGCATACCTGGATCTGAACCAGAAGAGACCAATGAGACAGATTTGATGCTATGTCATATGAAGAGCTGTTGAAAGAACTGAGATGTTTAGCCTGGAGAAGAAAAGAAAAAAAGAGACAAGTATTTGCAATGTTGTTTTAATACAGAAGAAGCTTAAATTTGTTTTTCTTTGCTCTGGAGGACAGAAGTGGGAACAATGGTTGGAAGTTTGTTGATGGATGGACATCTGGATGGATGGATGGAATGAAATGAGAGAAACAGCTTTTAGCTTAATGTAAGAAAAACATGTTCTAATGCTAAAGTTGCCTCAGAATGGAAAGGCCTAAAGAAAGAGTGGGTTTCTCCTCACAGAAGATCCCTAAACAGTTCAAATGATTCATGAACTACTCTTGATATAAGCTTCTATAGACCAGGGCTTCTTAAACTTTTCCCTCTCAAGACACCTTTTCTCCTAAGAAATTTTTATACAATCCCAAGTACATAGGTATTATAAAATATGTCTACAAATCAAACATTAATTGATTATAAATCATAATTTTACAATCTCAACATTCAATTATTCGACCCCAAGTGGGGTCACAATCCCACAGTTTAAAAAGCTTTCCTCTAGATGACTCATTAGGGCTTTTCCAACACTGGGAGCCTCTGATTCCATGATTCCCACCATGAGTTAGAAATAAAAGTCAAGGCATGAGTGGAAGAAAAGTTGACAATAGGTAGAAGTCCAGTGAGAGATCTAGGGGTGGTCAAACCATTATGTGACATGGATTCCAAGGACAGAAAAAGATAGGGTCTGTCAATTAGCACATAATCAATGAAAACAGGCAGTCAGCATCAGAGAGGCTGGTGAAATTTAGAGATTTCTTTAATCCTTAGAAGGTCCTATGAAGGACAAGTTACTGATGATGTGGGCAAAGTAGGGAGTTAGGATATAGAAAGCAAAAATTACACGTTGCAAGGATTGGAGAGTATTAGATGAAAACTTGGTTTTAGATAACACAAATCCACTTATAAGAATCAAAATGAAAGATTGGAACAGGAGGACTTATTGCTTAGCAGTGAATCTGGGCCTTTTTCTTCTCTTTTACATATAGACAAAGTTGTTCAGGTAGGGCAGATTAAGCCAATAGTAACCTATTAAATCAGTACCTCCGGCTGTGGGGTCTTGGAGGGATCTTACAGGGTCAAGGATCCAGGTCAATTATTATAATCTTCCTTTAGATAAAACTCCAATACCTTTGTTATCTGATTTTTTTCACCTGTTAGTAGACCTGCAACAACCAATTAAAGAGGGTGAGAATAAGGCTGAAAGCAAACCCACAAGCAAATAGTAAGATGTGGACAGTAACAGTCTCCATAGCAAGGGAGGAAACAGAAAAAAAAAAAAACTAAGAAAAGTAGAAATAAAAATTCAAAAAGCATAACAGTCTGAGGCCATTTATTTTCAGGGTAAGTAAACAGTTATCTGGAAAATCCACTTATGTTCAACACTTTATTCTGTAGTAGTGCTATAAATAGATTAAAGGTGGCTTAGGAGAAATTCATGGATGGAGATCCATAATGTGTTATTAAGGGAAACTAGGATGTCAGGGGGATCCATGCTTTCCCTCGGGGAAAATAGTGGGCTTAGTGGATTGTCATTCTCATTGCATATAGCATATTCTGTTCCTCTGAACAACAGTAACAAAACATTCTATGCTTTTAAATGGGGAAGAGATTCCTAGCAGATGCTGTCACTTGCCAGTGTTGATCCTAGGAGTTTGTATAAAGGCTTAGGAGTATCAGTCAGCTCTTCTAGAATGGGGTGCTCGTTCTCTCCTCTCTCTCTCTCTCTCTCTCTCTCTCTCTCTCTCTCTCTCTCTCTCTTTCCTTGTAGTCACTGAACAAAATCAATACAGAATTTGTTTTTGAATTCCATGGCTAAAATGCTGTCTATCCTCATCTCTACAGATTTCCTTCAAATTTCAGCTATAATTCCACTTTCTACAGGAAGTCTTTCTTGACTCATTTTCCCTTCCCCACCCCTTTAATCCTAGTGTCTTCCCTCTATTGATTATTTCCAAGTTTCCTCCCTGTAGCTTGTTTGTATATGGCGATTTGCATGTTGTCTCCCTGACTAGACTGTGAACTCCTTGAAAAAAGGGACTTTCTTTTGTCTTTCTCTGTATCCCAGCATAATGCCTGACACATAGTAGGTACATTTTAAGACATATTTATTAAGGTAAATGCTGAGTGAAGACTAATTGAAAGAAATCAGAAATGCTATGTTTTAAAAATTGAAAAAGTAGCTTATGGTGTCACCTTGGGACTTAGTCTGGATCATCCTCAGGTGAAATGTGAAAAGCAGTGGCTTAGAATGAATTTTTATCAGTTCAACAAATATTAAATTCATATTAGGTACAAAGCCTCAAGACAGGCGTTTAGACTACAAAGACAAAGGTGAATAAGAATTCTTGCTCCCAAAGATTTTACGTTCTACTTGGGGGGTACAATGCAGAAACAGATAAAGGGATAAATGATAATTTGAGAATGGACAACATTAATAAGTAGGATCTGGAGAAGTTTTATTGGACAGCCTAGTTTCCCTTAATGAAAGCACCTAAACTGAGCTTTTAGAAAAACTATATAGATCCCCCAAGGCAGAGATCAGAAGCAGTATATTCTCATCATGGGGAACAGTCTGGACAAAGGTAGAAGGATTTATAATCAGCACTTAAATTTTGATTCAGAAGTTCAAGATTCCACCTTTTACTTTTTATTTTGAGATTAAGAATGTCTAACCCAAGTGTCATTAATATATTCCCCTGTTCCTCTCCATGTAATGCTTTGTATTGAGGAAGTTTTCTTTCAGAACTTTTGTCATATTCTGGGTGGGGTCATTGTTTTGACAGTGAACAAGCTCATGAGTACCGTAAATTATCTTAAATATTTCTTAAATTTATGCCAATCTGCTTCACAATATCTCCAAAGCATCAATGGTTAGTCAAGTGTGTAAGGAGTTTTACGAAGAAAAAGTCAAGTCTCTGCATGAATAACTAACTAGGGAGTGTTTTTTTCCCTCTCCAAATATTTCCTATGTGAGTAAATTTTAATGTGGGACCTGAGGTTGGTGAAAATTTTATTACCTGTAAATATTAGTTTCATATTGAAGATAGTTTTCGATAATAAACCAGTTAATTAAACTATCCTATACATTCCTTGTCTCAATGAGATAAAGTAGGACTAGAGAACATTTCCCATATAATAACTGTCTTTTACTCCCAAAGACCTTAGAATGCCTAACTAAAATTCTATAGTTTTGATAGAGCATTGACTACACTATGAATGGCTATCACATGAGTCTTTCATGAAAATGTTAAATAGTAATAGTAGTTATATTATATACCTTCATAACAAGGATCTAAGTTCAGATCCTGACTCTACTTACTGTCTGTATAGTGCCTGGCCCATAGTAAACCCTTGATAAGTGTTTATTGATTGATTTATTGAGCTGGTACAAATCACATAATATCTTTGACTCTCAGTTTCTCAAATGTAAAATGAGATTAGACTAGATTAGGGCTTCTTAAGCTTTTCCCATTTGTTGTCTAAGAAATTTTTAAGAAACCCCTGGTATAAAGATATATAAAAGAGGTATACAAATCAAACATTTACTGATAATAATCATAATTTCATGTTCCCTACATTGTTAGGTTATCCCATATGAGGTCCAAGTTTAAGAAGCTTTGGACTAGATGACATCAAAAATCTCTTTTGTCTCTGAATGTTTGATACACTGATTCTCTGACATGCCTGTGGGGTTGATCCTAGATAAATATTGCTTTTTTTAAATTAGAAGATCACAGGAACCAAAAGAAGTTAATTTATGTATTCAGGGAATTACTGTAAATAAGTCATTAACCTACAATCCAAATCTAACTTTCTGCTTTCCTCTTAAAGGTCATCTTTTCCCTATAATGATACCTAATTCTTATTGCATAGGGATCTCAGATGTGGTCATGCTATTCTCTCTAAACAATAGGCTTTCCATGATGTAATCGAATTTTGTAAGCTCAATTTGAAACTGGAAAAAAAAATGCCATGTTATTTCTAGAATAATGAATAAGAGCCTCTGGTTTTTGCTTTCTTTTTTTTCCTGTCATCAGCTGAATACTTATTTGTTGGATAGTTTAGTAGGTCTTGGATGTTAGAATTGATGTGGAATAATAGAAAGAGCACTGGATTTGAAGTCAAAAGAAACTTTAGCTCACTCCCCTCCAGTGAAATCATGGGCAGTATGATCTTGAATAGGTCATTTAATTTCTCTGAGAATTAGTTGTGCTATCTATAAAATAAATATAAGTCCTGTCATCCCTGCCTCACTGAGGTATTTTGAGGATCAGATAAAAAAATGTATGTAAACTTTAAAGTGCTCCCTAAGCACTATTTTTTTTTAACGTGGGATCTCATTTTGACCTCAGAACACTGTGTACTTTCTGAGGAGCCACGTAGTACATCAGCATGTCTGTGCTGTAACTAAAGTGTAGTCTCCATATGTTTCATAGTCATTATGTGTTTCATAACACATACTCATATGTATTTCATAAGCATTTGCTCAGAACTAAGGATAAACCTCAATTTTCTCATTCTATGTCATCCACAGTTTTTTTTAACTTTCTAAAAATTCTCTATAATGAGTGTATTCAACATAAATACTATGAAATAATGCACATGCTACATAATAGCTTATTCAGGGCTGTTAAAGCCCCATTATGAGTGTATATACTCTGTTCAGGTATTCCTGTATACTTCTTAATAGTGGAAGAAATGTCAGGGAAATGTCACCCTCTGGGAAAATAGCAGCATGAGCTATACAACATTAGTTCATTGACGAGTATAGGGTATCTCTTTTATCCAGCTAAGGAAAGAGACTGACCAGGAATTCTTTCCTATATCTTACTGATTAGCTTGTCTCTGGAGAGAATTATTTTGAATATTACTGCTGTATAGAAAGTTGCAGCTTACTCAACTATATTAAATGTGTCCAGAGTAATGTTGTGATAATGAATTAGGATGGAGTGAAGGGTTCACTTACATGAAAATCTTATCACACAACCTCCATATAGAGTCCCATATAAGGAGGATATTTATTATAACGCTAGAAAGATTCACTTTTCATAGGAGTTTCCCAGATTCTATTCTACCCAAGACCATCTAACCCTTGTTCTAATGCCATACTTCATAATTGTCTGTTTTTACTTTAAAATGAATAAGCAGATTCCTATTTAAATAGTTGGTGGCTTTGTTGTACTGTTACATCATCATTTGGTAACATACACTAATATTATCAGTCGGCTCCATGTTTTCTTCAACATTTACTAAGCCTTTGGTTCTGTATAAGGTACTGTGCTTGATCCTGGGCATACAAAGAACTTTTAAAAGTCCTTAAACTTAAGGAACTTATTTACCAAGAGAATTCTTCACCTACATGAATAAGTAGATAGGAAGTACATATAAAGGAGTGTTAGAATTGAGCAATTGTAACTGGGAGTGAGAATGGGATAGAATCAGAGACCTCTTTTAAAGAGCTGAACTTGGAAAGACATAAAAGGCAGAAGAGGGGAGGGAGTACACTCTAGACATCAGGGAACATCTAGGTAAAAGCACGTGTGGGGCATAGAATGTCATGGGCAGCAAACAGCCAGGTTAGTTGAGAACAGAGACTATGTAAAATAAATTGGCTGTGTGACTGGGGAAAAAGGGGACTGGGGGCATCCCAAAATAGAGGACGTTGGGAGCCACTGAAGGTTTTGAGCAGGGATAGGTATTGTGATCAGACCTGTGTTATGGGAATATCAATTTGATGGCTATGGGAAGGATGAATTAGAGAAGGGAAAAACTCGAAGCAGGAAGAGGAAACTAGGAGGCTTTTGCTGTTATTGAGATAAAAGGTAATGAGAAAGAATAAATACACAGATGAATATGAAAGGTAATGGTCAGATCCTCAGGACTTGTTAATCAATTAGATATGGTTATGAAAGAAAGAAGGTCAAGGGTATTTCCATGATTTTGAACCTTGATGACCAATAGGAGGCTGATGTCAAGAGAAAATAGTGAATTTGGGAGAATGGGTGATTTAGGAAAAACAATAATTTACAACAAAAGCACATACTTTTGTGTCTTGTCTACTACACTGCCTTAGAGTTAGGCCTTTGAGAAAACAAAATGTTTTCATATTAAGTCTCCAATAATAGTGGAGTGTTGAATTAATATCTTACTTCTTCCTTCTCCCTCTCTCCTACCCCCTCCCCCAACATATAGAAATTGGTCTGAATAGTTTTTGTTACTTTTTTTTTCCTTTCCCTCTCCCCAGCTTTGTTACTTAGGTACTGAATGATCCATTTCCTGTACATTTGTAAACTCTTAAAATGCTTAACTGTCTTTTTTGTTTAATGAGTTGTCTTTGTTATTCTTTTTTGTGTGAGAATTATCTTTCTGGTATCATTATTAAAGTACTTTTCTCTTTCCTTCCTTCACTCTGGCCTCCTTTCCTCCTCCCTTCCTTTCTCCTTTTCTTCTTTCCTTTCTCCTGCTGTTCCTCCCTCTCTCCTCTTTTTTCCATCTTCTTTTCTTGCTCTCTATCCCTCTTTCTCTTTCCTCTCCTCCTTTCCTTTTTCCTTCTTTATTGTTTTTTTTCCATTCCTCCTTGTCTCCCTATCTTCCTCCTTCCTTCTATTTACTTTTTTCCCCCTTTTCCTTCCCTTGTTCTTTCCCTCCTTTTCTCTCTTGCTCCCAACCTCCTTTCCTTCCTTCCTTCCTTTCAAAGTTCTGCACTTGACTCCCAGTTCTTAACTTTATTATGTTTGTGATTTTTATCTTTGAACAACTCACTTCTTTTCTCTGGGTCTATTTACTCATTTTGTAAATTGAGAGGAATAGATTAGATGAATCCTACTGGTGATCTTCACTGGGATTATGAGACTTCAGAAATAAATCTTTTTTGAGCCAGAGATTTACTAATGTTTCTAATGAGACTGAAGAGTGGTGACATGGGAAATATGAAACTTACTATACAGTAAAAATATGAGTAGGCAAACCTTCAAGTGACCAGACTAAAGATGATTTGTAGATTTTTTACATCTACAATTAGCACATACGCACGATCCTTGCCCACAAATGAAAGATAAATTATTTTGAGCTTTTACTAAATCTAATCATACTGATTTTGTACATTAGAAACCTGACTTTGCCTTGCTTGTATGACCACACAAATACTGTGGACCAATGACATATTTGTCTTAAATACTTTTGGGCCTATGAAAAAACTGTTCCTTTATCCGTCCACCTTTTAGTATTCAACCCCAACCTGTAAGTCTAAAAAATAACCCTAAAAAGCCCAACCCATTGATAAAACCTATACTTATTCACTTTATTCTTTTCATTATCAGTTTGAAGACCTTCTCTCAGAATTCCATTTCAGACTTTTTTCTTCTAAGGATTTTTTTTTTTCTAACCAAATCTTTATCTTCTTTTTAATTTGTAATCACAAAAGGGATCTCAGCCACTATGTAGTCTAAAGATTCTTAAATTATAGTCTGTAAACTTAAAAAAAATTTTTTATAATTATATATGAGTATAATTGGCTTCCTTTTTAATCTTTTTTTAAATTTAAAAATATAATTTGAGAAGGGTCATAGGCTTGATTAACTTTTAGAGGGGATCATGAAACAAAAAAGGCTAAGCCTGTATTTAGCCAATCTTAATCCAATTTGTATCTAAAAGGAATCCCTGCTCTAATTTACACAACAAATAATTACCTATCCTATACTTAAATAACCATAGTGGACAGTAGTTCACCATCTCCTAAGCAACTCACCCCACTTTTAGACAGCTTGGATTGTTAGGAAGGTTAGCCTGATATAAGGTTAAAATTTTTCCTGTGTCACATTCCTCCCATGACTTCTAGTTCTATCCTCCGGGATTAATAGAACAAATCTAATTCCTATTTCACTTGACCTTTATAAAAAATTTGAAGACTGCTCTCATGTTTTCCCTTTGAACCATTTTTCTGTACCTAAACTTTCCCATTAAGAGCCATTGAAGCTGAATTAAACTCTCCAAAGAGGGCAGCTGTGGAAAACTTCAGACAGGACCACACCAACCTTGGTATTGATTCAAATTCTATTCAGCCTTTTATACAAGCTGTCTTCCCCAGAGCTATTAGACATGCTTTCTTTCTTTCTTTCTTTCTTTTTTTTTTTTAAATGCTGTAAAAAAGCAAGATTGGAACCCCTTCTTGTGAAAAGAATTGTTACCTATACAAAAAGGGAGAGATGCTTCCCTTCTTGGGAAGAATCTTCTATTAATCTTTTAGGATGGCATATACATGTGGATTTTATTTTCCCAGTGGTGGAGGCTAAAATTCACTTAAACACCTTTGTTTTGTTTTCCTTGTGACCAAGAGTAGATTTTAAGACAAAAGGAAGAGAGAATCCAACTTGGGTCTGGGAAATCAGAATGAAATAAATAAATTCTCAAGTCCATCAACTCCTTTCCCTTACTTTCCACCATCATTATCAGCCTAGTGGCCTAATTATAAAATGAATAAACTTACTATAAGACCACATGCATTATCCAACCATGAAATCCTAGAAACATAGAATCGTTCAACTAACATTTATTAATCATCTAAGGTGTTTCAGGGAATATAAACAAAGTCCAAAATAGTCCCTGTCCTTAAGGAACTCATAATCTAATACAGATAAATTGTGTAAAAACTATGTACAAACTATATATATATGTGTGTGTGTGTGTGTGTATGTATATATATACATATATATGCTAAGTTGGAAATAATCAGCAAAGGGAAAACACTAACATTAAGGAGGATGAGAAAAGGATTCTTGCAGATGGTAGGATTTCAGCTGAGACTTGGCAAAAGGTAGGTAGAGGCATATAGGCATTAAAAATCTAAGGAATCTGAAGATAGACAGTCTTGTATGAGAAATAACAAAATAGGGTCACTAGATCAAAATATATATTAAAACAAGTAAGTTGTTAGAAGACTAGAATGATAGCCCAAGGTCTCCCACTGCATCCAAGGCCATTTCCAGTTGTCTTGATCTATATCTTGCCCCTGGACCCAGATGGCTCTGGAGGAAAAAGTGAGATTGGTGACTTTGCTCAGCCCTCCCTCATTTCAGTCCAATTAACTTGCATGTCATAGCATCACCTCCCTGCTGTTATGGTCCTCTTTAAGTACAAAGGCCAACCAACATAAATGATAGGCAGAGCTGGGTTATAAAGGACTTTAAAAGACAAACATTTGACTTTCGAAGGATTTTACATCTAATTCTGAGGGTAATAGAGAGCCACTGGAATTTATTGCATGGAGGGGCAATGGGTAACATGGTCAGACCTGCACTTTAGGAAGAGCAGTTTGGTAGCTGAATCTAAAGGATGATCAAGAGTGAGGAGACCACTAGAAGACTGATACAATTTATCTATTTCTAGGCCCACAGAATTGTAGAAACTTAACTAATTTGATGCTTTATTTTACCAAAAAAAAAAAAAATGGAATTGAGATGCAATTTCCTGAGGTCACACAAAAATGAGAATGGCAAAGCCTTAAGTAGGATTCAAGTCTCTTGATTTATAATCTGCTGTTTTGACCAGCAAATCACACTAATTAGCTATCAGCATCAAGTTTGGCATTAAGATGCTGAAACTCCTAGAGCTGGGGAATCACTCCATTATGTAAGGAAGGGGAAACTAGCCCATATCAGAAGCAAAATAGGTCACATTTTCTTTGCCAATCAAATGGAACTGAGCCCTTCCAAACTGGGCAAGATAGGGTGACCCAGTCTTAAAAATAAAACAAACCAAAATAATAGTGTTATAATATATATTTCTGTGTTTACTGCTAGAATGTTTGGGTTCTCCCCCAACTAAATAGCAGGCCTTACAAATCCTGAGTTTAAATGCCAGGAACTTTAACAATATATAATTAGCAAACCATGAGATATGAAGTTATACATTCATTCTGGTTCTTATATAAAGTTTAAATGGTTCCATTCTGGGAGAAAAAGATTTTATTAAATTCCTGCTTTGGAGTTTGTGCCATTTTTCCCCCTTTTGCTTTTTGAGGAAACATAAAAAGAGAAGTTTTAGAAATTATATATCTATTGTAATTAATAGAAGAAGAGATGTTTTGTTTATGTATAATATAAATCTTTTGTGTTTCTGTTAATATTCTTTAGGGTTTCTATAGAAGGAAAGGGGAAAAGGAGGATGTTCGATGTTAGCCTATATTGTAACTCCTAAAAATCAGAAACTGTCACAGGAAATTCTGCTGATAATGTGTTATATGCATCAGATCTATGTGTTGTTGATTGCTAAGTAAATGAAAAACTTTTTTTTTTCATAGCAGAGCAGTTCATGTAAAATTTCAGGAAGCATAAATCTGAGTGGCATTGTGCAGACTCAAACTGCATTAGAGGGGGCAGATGTTCCATACCCTTGCCCATAGATGAGG
This sequence comes from Myrmecobius fasciatus, assembly GCA_023553655.1. Taxonomy (NCBI): domain Eukaryota; kingdom Metazoa; phylum Chordata; class Mammalia; order Dasyuromorphia; family Myrmecobiidae; genus Myrmecobius; species Myrmecobius fasciatus. The sequence goes on from JAJPUD010002615.1 coordinate 73,769, forward strand.
AAAAAAAGATGTAAAGTTGTAGAGCTCCTTGACCAGGTACTTGGATCGACATTGCAGTCAGATCCTGAAGGAGCTTCCTCTCATAACAAGCTGCCTGATAGATTATAGTAAACTGAAAATAGTTTTCCTTCAGCATTTTGTACAGTCTCTCATAAATTCCTCCTGTCAGAGAAGAGACAATTTGGCCAATAGAAAGAATATTGTATGCTTAATTATTAGATCTCATCCTTGTCTTTGCTCAGCTATGTAATCCAGTTATTTAACCTGTCTAAGCCTTGGCTTCCTCATCTATAAAATGAGTACAACAATATCCACTCTTCTTATTTTATGTTGTGGTGGTTGTTCATTATTCAGTTGTATCCAACTGTTTCATGGGATTATTGTAAAACCTGCCTAATACAAAGTATGAAAACATGCCTTTGCAAACTACAAAAAGCTACCCACATTTGTAGAAATTGGCAATGAGGATTCTCCTAGGAAACTCAGAGCCTAATCCCATCCTTAGTACCATATGAAGGCATGTAAGGGCACTAGACCTAGTGTCTGGATCCAATCTCAAATATTTCCTAGCTATGTGATCATGGAGAAGCCACTTAATTCCATTTACCTCAGTTTTCTCATTAGTCAAATGAGCTAGAAAAGTAAATAGTGAACTCCTCTAGTCTGTTTGCCAAGCAAATCCCATATGGAGTCACTAAGTGTCAGACACGCTGAAATAGCAACAACAGCTTCTTGTGAAGAGAGCACTAGACCTAGATCAGTGCAGTTCTGGTTCTGATTAGCAATGTAACTGTAGACATCTCACTTTACTTGCTTGAGCTTCTGTCTACTTGTCTGTAAAATGGGAAGAAAAATAATATACTTTTTTCCCTATAGGGCTGTCAAGGGAAAAGACTATAAATTTTCAACTGTTATATAAATGTGACTTGCTATACTATAGTCCCTCCATTTCCCATCCCAGAGTCCCAGAATTTGAGTAACTATATAAATGCTGGAGATACAAATTTAACTAGAAAATTATCCCCACCCTGATGGAGTTTACATTTTAACAAAGAATACAGTACATATTGTGGATAGAGAACTGGGCCTGAAGTCAGAAAAACCTGTGTTCAAATTCCACCTCTTATTAGCTATGAGCAAGTAACTTTAAAAAAAAAAATCTGTTTGTCTAAGTTTCCTCAACTATAAAGTGGGAATATTAATAGCATCTGTCCTCCAAGGTTGTTGTGAGGATCAAATCAGAAAATATTTGTAAAAAAAGTGCTTAGCACAGTGTCTGGCACATAAGTGCTATAGAAAGGCTTATTTCCTTCCCTTTCCCCTATTTAAGGAAGTTGTAATCAAGGAAGCAGTTAAATGTATATTGCCACAGGACAGATGGCAAAATTTGTAGTCTAGGTAGATCCTGGTATCCTGGTGAGTGGCTGATGATTCATAATCAATTCCAGAGTAGACTGTTCAATCCAAATAGATTCCCTCTCTCAGGGTGGGAAAACATGGAAGAAGGTCATGGTCCTTGGTACAGGGATGCACCAGCAAGGCAGAAGGCAATATACCCATACTGCTTAGGCCCTTCTGAATGGCTGGATGAAATTGAACTAAGGCCAGTTAGCTTTACACTTAAGAATGAATGACCATTTATTAACCTTTTACCATGTGTAGTGGATTATAATAGATGTTAGGGATGCAATTTTAGGATTTTAGAAGAATCCCCACTCTAGAGTGGCAAATATTCCTAGACTGAAAGCTTATGTGCATATAGATATAATTCAACCAATTGCAGAAAATCAAAGAATATGACAAGTTCCTTAAATTGGGAGAAAGCACATTTCCCCCTAGGCTTCTATAATTTGGTTGGTAATTTGAGATTAAGAAATCTAAGAGCTATGTCATTTTTCTCCTTTTCCTTTTCTTTTCTTCTTTTTTTTAAAACCAATTGTATTTCATCGTTTCAGGAGAAATGGGGCTTTGTTCTCTTCACAATTCATTTCATTTGACAGTTTTGATTTTCCAGAGAACAAAGATCAAATGTCAATTCTTTCCCCTCTATGGACCCCCTAGCAGATGTCTGCCTCCTTTGCAATATAGAAATCTATGCAGTACCTCTTGTTACAAGTGCTACCCATGCAGGGATGTCTGCTTTGACAATGGTTCCAAAGAGGTTTTTTTTTTTTTTTTTCATTTCATCTCTATTTTTCTTAATGGTGACAAAGGATAGATGTTTGTTGCTTCTGATGACTTTTAGAGCCTTAGCTATCACCCTAAGGAATACATTTCTGGTATCTAAACACACTTATCAGATTATTTTCTAAAATTTTTGTTATTAGTAAGCTAAGATGTGAAATACCTAAGTTTAGAATACTGTTTTTTACATTTATCAAAAATGAACACTAACTTTTTAACGTATTGTTTCACCTAGAGAATAGAGAATATCATTTGCATATTGCTTCTACCCTTGCCATCTGCCAAAGCACCCAGCCTCCAGTTTGCAACTTAAGTCAGTTTTATGTTCAGGGCCTTCCAATATTACTAAGAGTACTAAAGTTATACCCTTTCCCTATTCAGTCTTTACCACACCTCATGGTAATTAGTGAAGGGCTCTCACTGCTGCCTTCTAATTCCCATCTATTCCCTCTTTCCAGGATTTTTTAATAGTATTTTATTTTTCCAATTACATGTAAAGATAATTATCAACATTCATTTTTGTGAGATTTTGATTTCCATTTTTAAAAATTCTAATCTATTGAGAAAAGCGGGGGCTCTCTCTGAGTCAGAAATTATTTCAGAATATTAAGAATCTGGCAGAAAGCTAGAAGAAAATAAAGCATCAAAGCAATTAGCAAAAATGATTTTATAAAACTGATGATGTAAGCAGTTGAAAAGTTGCTTTTTTATACTTAAACTGTAAAATTGTTTTAGAATAAGAAACCTGAGTCCCAAAGCTTTCCAAACTTACCATAAAGTTTGCAGATTTGAATTACTGTATCCTTAGATACAGAATGTAACCAATAAACTTCTCATGGAGATACTATCTCCTCTATTTTTATGCATAATGATAGGTTTTCTAATGATAGGATTTTCAATCATAACTTTTTATTATTAATTACACTACAACAGTTGCACATTTTTGATTTTTAAAAACAAAGCTATATTAATGACGATGATGATATACTAATAAGGTTACTTAGCATATTTCAAGGATGAGGAAGATATAACCCAATAAATCATTTTCCTTAGTCCTCTGGCATATTGGTTCATTAACTGAACTTTTGAGTTGGGGAATGATAGAAATGGATTTAGTAAAAAATGGGACAGCCACATAGAAAGATATGCTTTAGAACTGGAAGGAATCTGAATCTGAAGTCTAAAGTCAGGAAGAATTAATTAATAAACTAATTGAAATAACAGCTTTAGTCAAGTTTCAGGATATAAAATAAACAAATCCACATAAGACTTTCTATATATTGCCAACAAACAAAAAAAATTCCATTTAAAGTAATTGTAAATAATATAAAATAGTTGAGAATCTACCTGCCAAGACAAACTCAGAAATTATATGAATGTAATTGCAAAATACTTTCCACACTAATAAAATCAGATCAGAACAACTGGAAAACTATTAACTGCTCATGGATATAATAAGAATGGCAATACTACATAAATCAGTATACTTTAGTGCCCTACCAATCAAACTACCAAAAATCATTTTATAAAGCTAGAAAAAATAATAACAAAATTCATCTGGAGGAATAAAAGATCAAGAATATTAAGAGAAGAAATACAAGAAACTCTATGAAACATAGAACAAATACTCTTAATTGTCAGAATTAAATGCCTTACTTGCGGGCTTCATTATTTTCTCCAGAGAGTATTTACTAAGTACTAATTATGTAATCTACTATGAGAAGATAGCTGTTTCCCATAGTCTTTTCCCATGATTAGCAGAACTACATGTTGAAGGATGTGGGAGACCCCTCTCTTGAACTTAATCTTGGAGAATTGTCCAAGGCACTTAGAGGATAAATGACTTGATCAGGCTCAACAGAACCCAGGCAATGCTCCTCAACTTGGAGGTCACCTCTTCATTCCTCTGCTAACTACATTTACTCGTAGTAGGCATTTTATGTGCTGAATACAAGTTTTTCAAGTATAAAAGAATAAATGCTGTGTCTTATTGCATGGCTAAGGAATGAGCAGACGTTTACAGTGAGGAAGAACAATTAGTAAATTTACAAATTATGGCCCTGTTTATATTCCTATTAGGATATCTTTGTTAGCTTAAATCTATATGCTTTGAATGTAATTACCATTAAAAGATAAGGAGGAGATGTATAATGGCCTGGACTTGTGATTTCATTCATCTGAGGAATTCCCCTAACCAAAATGCTTGGGTAGATCATGCAATTTTGTGGATTTGGACAATTGTCTACAGGATTTAAAAGTTAAATGATGTGCCAGTGGTCACCAAACTCATCTGTATCATTGGAAACTTGAATGAATTCAGTTCTTCCTAGCTTCAAGACTTTATCACTGGGCCGTAATTCCTACTTAGGGTCCCTCTAGTTAGTAATCATTTAAGGGACCATTATGGACCAGGCACTGTGCTTGGGGATACAGTATAAAAAAAGAAAGGCAATCCCTGCCCTCTGGAAACTTGCAATCTAATGGGGGAAGAATGAAGACAAAGAGGAAGTTGGTGAGAGGCATAATGTAGGCCATTCCAAGGAGTGCAGCTGCTGGGATATGAAGAGATGGCTGGCTTGAGAGTTATATTAAAATGGAGGCTTTCAGGGGAATTTTTGCCTCAGCTTCTAGCCCTCTGTCAGGGGGGCTGCTACTGAGGCTACTGATGAGTGCCAAAGGTGATATTAATCTCACATGAATTTCCTGGGACCATGATGGAGTTTGATCCAAAAGGATGCTTGTGGAAATTTATAATACTTTAATGGCATTACCAATATTAGATTGATTGTCTTAATCTGTGCTGATAGAAATTTTGAGTGTGTAAAATTCATTCATATTTAATCATTTCAAGCATGTCATTTCCTGGTATGAATGAATGATTTTAATGAAAAGAGAACACTTGTTTAATTATCTGTGTGACCCTGACAAGTCACTTTATGTCAAATTATCTCAGTTTCCTCATCTGTAAAATAGGAAGTTATAGCCCCTACTTTCCAGGGTTCTTGTGAAAATAAAATAAGATAATATTTACAAAGTACCCAACAACCCTTAAAGCACTAAGTAAATGTTTGCCATTATTGTTATTATCAGTTCAAACAAATGATTACAGTTGATTAGGGAAGTTTGAAAGGAGCCCTAATTCATGTATTTGTTAATAATTCTTCCCTTTTATGACTACCCTTACTAGTTTTTCCCTGAGAATATATACATGAAACACTGGCCTTGAGCATGTTTTTTAGAAGCCGTGAGCAATGGTGAGTCTATAATTTATATAATTGAATGAGATCAGGGAGAATAGTTAGGGGAATTTCATGATTTCTCTGGATTAAGATATATATATGTATATATATATATATATATATATACGTGTATGTGTATATATATATGTGGTATATATATGTATGTATGTGTGTATATACATATATATATATAGTGGTTGGTATAGTAAACCTTTTGTGAAAGATTTGAGATTTAAGGAATTGTTTAAGTAATAATAAAACATGTTACCTATATTATTTCATTTGGTCCTCTCAACAATTTTATAAAGTAGAAGTTGTTATTGTACCCTTTTTCTGGATGAAGAAATGGGGAAGGAGAGTTTGTGTTTTACCCAGTCTCACACAGCTAAGTTGATATCCAAAGAGGTTTTGAAGTCAGATCTTCCTGGCTCTATGACCAACAATCTATCCGTTGTATTATCTAGCTGCTTATTACCTAAATATATCCAAGAAAAATCTATGCAAAACAAGCATAATTTAATTTCCAAGTGTAATATATGAATATGCAAAGAATTGGTGATATTCTCAGGTAAAGGAACCTTTGGTCTGGGTCTTTTTTCCATCCAATCACATAATACTCAGTCTATTACTTATTGACCAGATCCTAGGTAGTTGACTGAGAAATGTGGACAGGTGACTTGATCTGTCAGGCAGGATTTGAACTCAGGTGTTACTACCCAAGCTTCTAACATTGCATCTTATTGCATATAGACCTAATTATGAATCTTATTTAAATGTAGATATTTGAGGAAGTTATGTCAATGCTCAGTCATTTAAATATTCTCTGTCTTACTTGATTATTTCTACAAACCAATTTCTGAATAGAGTTCACCCTTTTTCCAGATAAAAGGGAAATTATATTAGGTTAAGGACCTGAAATGGGTCCAGCTAAGTTAAGTTATAAAAACAGAATCTATATCTGGGGATACATTTGCTTTTTTTTAGAAAGCCTTTCAGTGAAGTCCAGAAATATGTCCACTTTCTAAAATGACTAGGATTTATCACATTTCATAAATTTATTATTATATTCTAGGAATATCTCTTTTTGATAGCTTTTTCACTTTGATCTTTCAAATGCCAAGCAATAATTTTAAACAAAGAGCTAAGTGAACCCTCTATTCATTGTTGAGCAGGTCATTTACTTTTGAGGGGAAAAAACAGACAACTCAAAAAAAAAAAAAAAACTGCTTTCTTTATCATTCTTGACATTAACCGATCTTTCCTTGGGATCACCTTGAGATGTGACATCAATCCAGAGCAATAAGGAAGGGTCAATGAAAAGCTAAGACATTCTCAAGAATCCATTATAAGATGCCTCAAAGGAATTCTTATCAATGCTGAAATATTTCAAAGTGTACACAAATTCCAAAGTCAACTGCTTCATGAAACTAAAACTCTAGGTGTCCTCTAAGTCTTCTAACAGGAATTGACTGAGTTATTAGGTATCTGTTCGACCCACTACCACCCTATCAGTCATTTTTTTGAAACTGTTAGATCCACATGTGTTATTCTGCAACTATAAAGCCCTGCTAATTCTCTGAATCATTAGTCTTATATATAAATAGTACAATCAGACTTTTAAAGTATAAAGGTTTATGTAAATTATCCTTATTATAAAAAACTCATATTTACATATTTTAAATGTTTCATTTCCTTCTCTCAATTACATGTTAAAACAATTTAAAATATTCAGTTTCAAATTCTGACCCTTCCTCCCAACCTTCCCCCTTCCCTGAAATGTTTTACATGATTAAACATATATAAATATATTTTGTATACATACATGTACATATATATATGTGTATATATATATGAATTGGATCATATATTAAGAACTGGAAGGATCTTAAGAGGCCACCAAGTCCTAAACATTCATATTTCATAGATGAGGAAACTGAGGCAGAGAATACATGTCCCACTAAATACATCAAATGTTAAAATATAAAGCTTCTGTTTATGAATCCCAGAACAATATAGTTCCCCATAAAATACCATGTGTTTAACACAAATCAACTGGGCATCATTGGCTTTTGTGATCCCAAAGTAACTATGATTGATAAGAGAAAAACATAAAGACACATGTTCATAGCAACATATCTTTTTTTCATCCTTGTCATTCCCATATTTACCCCTTTCAGGTTCATAAAGCCTTTTTCTCAAGTATCCCCCTGAGATGGGTAGTGTGAGTCTTATTATTCTCTCTATTTCACAGATGAAGAAAATTAGAGTCAGAGAGAATAAACTGATTTCTCCCAGAGTCACAATTGGCAAGTGGTAGAACTGAGGCTCTAAGATATAAATGTTTTAAGTTGCTCAGTGTTTTTAACTCTGAGTATGCAAAATAGGATCTTTGAAATTAACCTTTAATTCATTGTCCTGACTTTTAGCCAGTAGATTCAATTTTCTCCATAAAACTTTTAACTAGAACTACTTAAGTGTCCCTCCCATCCTCTTCCCCTCCTTTCTTCCCCTGCCTTTCTGCTGCCTATTTGAGACATCTTTGAGGATTTAGATGTCCAAAAGGCTGGCTTTGGAGAAAATAAGAGAGAGGAGGCTCAAAGAGCCCAGTAATGCAAGACTCAGTTTCTTGTGCAACATTATTTCTCTTAATTCTTAGTGCCACTCTGCTCAACTTTGTTAATGTATCTATCCAGCAACCTGCTCTGATGACTTCAGAGTTTTCCCAGATCCATCTCTGAAAGCCAGACTGAGGGCAAAGGATTTCCTGAGCTAATTAGATGCCAGCCAGCTGCCCACTGTAACAGAGCTACTTAATGGAAAGCTTAATTAATACTGCCCTTGATTGTTTTTTAGAAAGTTTGCTGTCCAGGTCTCTGAGCAAAAGAGGTTCAAAAACCTTCTCTTCTGTTGACAAAGTGAGACTGGGTGAGACTGGATCTCTTCCCTTCCCAGCCTCTCTCAGGGGGAGGCACCTGCAAAACAGTCCTAGTACCCAGGTGTCTTTTCTGCTGACTGCCACTTCTCTGGGTTGGAGAGTGCTGAGTAAGGTCCTGTTTTTTTCTCCCCTCCTCCCCAACAGGACCATTCAATTGTAATGAATCTCCTGCAAAGGGGTGTTAAGTCAGCCAGGCACTATTTATCGTGGTGCTAAAGACTAAAAGCCATTTTAGAGGCTCATCAAGGCAAAACTGGGGCTCACTTTTGTGGTACACCAGGAGTTTCAAATGGCAGTTATTAATCCTCATATTCTCCCCTTGCTAGTAGAAAACCAGTGCATCAGAACCTTATGTTCTTTAAGGAGACAGCTATTAAAAATACATTAATAACCTGTAGTGGGTGCAGCATATGCCTTTTCAAAAGGTTTGTAGTTTGCCTCTCTGTGGTGAAGATGCGGGACTTCTCTAACCTAATTGCAAAACAATCAAATGATTTAATTAATCTGGATATAGCTTTCTTAACAATAACTGCCTGCAAAATGAGGCACCCTGTGTATCGCCATTAGGTGAAGGATTGCTTCAATGTGCTGATTACCTATTCCTATGTTACTTTTCCCTGGGGATGATAGAGTTAATTACCTGCTTAAGGCTGGACCACTGGTCAGGTTTACTTTATCAGGTCACAAATATCAGCAGTAATCTCGGCAGTGTTTAAAATATCCTAGCCCTCAAAACATACAAGAGCCAACAAATCCCTAGGAGCAGCAGGATTTGAGTAATAAGCAAGTGCAGCACATATGGGCAGAGAATGAACTGGCACCAGTTTTCATTTGAGAGTCTCCCAGGTATTGGTTTGCAGATGGGTGGATGAATTTGGAGAGCAGGGCTGTGTGGAATGAAGGTCACATATAGGACTCTGGTTACAATCCATCTCATTTTCCTAGTCAAGTCCCATGGTCCCTGGGCAGCACAAACACTTACCACAAGTCCTCATTTCCTCAAGATTTTTTCCAGTTTCTAGTTTTAAGTTTTATTTAACTTGGAAACCTTTTGAGCCCTTAGTCACCAAATAGTGTTATAGGTTACCAACTCTTTTGAGTCTGAGAATAATTTATGAGTACATAGCATTTTGTGGTTTACAAATTGAACTCCTCATAACATCTTTGAGCAATAAATAGTTATTATGTCCCCTTGAAAGATGGGGAAATTGGATTCTCTCCTATCTTTCATCCTTTCTTGTACATTAATATTCTAAATCTTCTCCTTTATTCTAAAACCCCTAAATTCACTCCTTACAAAAGAAGACCCTGCCTTCTATTAAAGAATATTGAAGCAGTTCCTGATGGACTTCATACTTCAAAATGTCTATCTTTTCACTTATCCTCCCCTCTTTTCCTTCAATGGAGAGATAATACAATCTTTTATGCCAAAGCTAGTCCTTTCCCTGGTACCTTTAAAGTTATCACCTCTCATTTCCCTCAGGAGCATGCCTTATTGATCATTCAAGCATCCCATCTCTCTTACATAATCAGATTTGTCTTCAATCTCCTTGTTTCTACTGGTTTCTTCTATCAGCAAAAATTTAGTAGAATGTAATCTTCTTGAGGGTAGAATCTGTTTCATTTTTGTATTGGTAAATATAATGTTTAGCACATATAGGAAATTAATAAATGCTTGTTTAGTTGAATTCCCAAATCCAAAACCCTTTCTCTGATTCTTATGTCTTCTCTATCTGCCTTTCTTCACCACCCAAGTATGTATTCCTTCACCCATGGCTAACTGAATTTCTGACCTCACTACCGTACTTCAATTACTTTCTTCCAGGTTCCCAATTACCCTCCTCATCATTAAAACTGATGTTCTTTTGTCAATTTTTAGGCTCCTTATCCTTTCCCGCCCCCCACCCCCCCTTCTGGTACTTTCTTCTCTTGATTTCTGGGACTGCTTCCTTTCTTAATCTTCACTACTTCATTACACCTTTTTCTTTTACTCTGTTAACTCTGTCTCTCTTCTCTTTGTCTCTTCCTGTCTCTTTCACTGTATCTCCCTCTCCTTTACACCTTATCCTGAACCAGAATCACGTCTTCACACTACTTTCTAACCATTATTATGCCCTAACACACCCAACATTTTCCAGATTCTTTTATTTGTTGTCTTTTCATTAGATTGTAAAACTAGAGGGAAGAGTCTTGCTTGCTTTGCAATATTTCCAGTACTTAGCACAATCAATACCTTATGCATAGTAAGTGCTTAATAAATGTTTTTTCTTTGTTTTCTCAGTTTTTCAGACTTGAAATCTAAGAATTAGCTTTGATACTTCCCTCACTCATGCCCCACACCCATTCATTTGCCAGATGTTGTCTGTCATTTTTACCTTCCCAGTATCTCTTGTATCTATACCCTCTCTCTATTCACTCTAGATCAAGCTGTCATCACCTCTCACCTGGTTATTGTAATGTCTTCTGAAGAGGTCTTTGCACTTTCAGTATCTCTTTTCTCCAATCTACCCTTCACATAGATGTGCCAACTCAAAACCTAGGATTGACCATTTCTCAAAAACCTTTTATGTGAAAAGGCATATAGTCAGCACTTAATAAATGTTTGTTGACTGACATTTTAAAATTCCTTACTAGATACTATGTAAAATGCAGACTCCTTAAACTACCATTTAAAGTCCTTTATAGTCTAGCTACAAACTAAATTTCCAACTTAATTTTATAAATTGGATGTTTCAATCAACCATGACTAACTGGCTGTGCCACAATCCTGCCATGTATTCCCCTGTCTCTGTGCATTCACCCAGGTCATTCTCTGTGAATGGAAACATACTTCCTTTTTGTCCCAGCTTGTTTAAATTATTCTATTTATGGCCTTGCTCATGTACCACTTCCTCTCTGAACTTTTCTGTTGTTCCCTAGCTGAAAGTGATTTTTCCTTCCACAAATTGTCTTTTATCTTGCTACTTATTTGTGGATTTGTTCCATTGCTCTTACCTTGATGGTTGACATTGTATTAATCTTCATTGCTTTCCTATTACATCCTACTACCTTTTGTCCATCTAATATTTATTTGTTGAATGAATAAATAATGAATAAAAGTTGTTGAATGAATCATTCTCAAATCTATCCCATATTTTCTGTTCCTCGGCTGTCAGTCTTACTCCAAGTATTTTTTTCCCAAAAATCTATTTTACATATCCAAGTTAGATTAATCTTACAAAATAGCCAGGGCATAGATTGCTGGACCTGGAGTCAGGAAGATTGAATCTACTCTCTTACTAGCTATAATGATCCTGAGTAAGTCACTTTACACTGTTTGCCTCGGTTTCTTCCTCTGTCAAATGAAATGGTGACGGAAGTGGCAAACTACTCTATAATCTTTGCCAAGAAAACCTTAATGGGGTCATGAAGAGTGAGACACGACTGAAAAGTGACTGAACACCATAATGCATAATGCTTAGTACGTAATACACTCTTGATAAATGTTTCCTTCCTTCCTGAAACAAGGACTTCATCATATTACTTTCCTGTTCAAAAATTGAGAGCTTCTCCCATTGTCTGCAGGATAAAGAATCAAATTCTGTATATGGTATTCTGTGCCTCCCATAATTTTGTCCTAAACTACCAATTTGATTGTAATTGCACTAATTAAGTTCAGTGCTTCCAATGCTAGTGATGACTCTTGGGGTCAATGTTCCTGGGAGCATGTTTAGCAAGCATAATTCAGAAAGACAGTGCTCTGATAAATCTGAGTTATGGTTGTATTACTCCCAATTCTGCTCCATGCTGAGGAGAGGGATCAGTAATTATTAGAATCACCTGGACCAACACTAATACATCACTGACCACACCAAGGAGACCAGACATCCACACTGTGACTGTTGCAATCCTCTACCTCTCAGGATCTGTCTCTTCCTCTCTATTCACTCATCTTCCAGTGCTCCCCATACAAGAGAACATCCTTTCTCATTATCTACTCTACACCCCCAAAATGACCAGCCTCTTTTTCTCTAAGACACTCACCAAAAGTCACTTCCTCAGTTCTTGCACTTCTAATTGCCCTTGCAAAAATGCAGGATTTGTCAGTGATTTCTATAGAAGCTAGGACTTCAGAGGGAACTTCCTATACAGGAGAATAGCAACACCTGAGCTGCCTCCCTGAATCCCCTCTCTCATCATTCACCTTATTTTCTGGGGAATCCCTTTAAAGTCATGGTAAGATCAGAATTCAGATTTCACCTTTGCTGTTTACTTGTGTCACCTTAGACAAGTACCTCTCTGACCTCAGCTTTGTTCTTCTATAAATTGGGTGCTAATACATGTGCTTGTCTTAGCTCACATTCATCTCATGAGATTTAGAATAGAACAAGGTGCTGTGCAGATGTGAGGTGGGGAGTGATGGCTCTCTTGCTTTTCTTATTAGAAGATACCCTTCTCCTTCTGCCAGCCTGATCTCCTCCAGGTGTCCTTATATAGCCCACTCGTTCCTGAGTATTGCAGGATTTTTCCAGTTTGTTCTCTTTGCCCAGAATACTTTTTCTCCTATCCTAATTCTGCCTCCATTTTGCAGGACATTCAGGACTCATTATCTCTTACCATTGACAATGAATAACCTTCTCATTAAACTCCCTGCGTCCAGTTTCTTTCCTTTTCCAATTCTTTATCTACAAAGCTGCCATATTAATCTTCCAAAGACTGACCACATCATTCCCTTTCTCAAAAGCATTTACTGGCTGTTCATGGCCTCAAGGATAAAATATGAAACTTCTTAACCTGGCATTTAAAACTTTCCGTGATCTGGTTCCCATCTTTATTTCCAGACTTATTTCAAAATTCTCTTTTTCATACATTCTGCATTCCACACAAATGTGAACAACCTGCTGTTTTTCCATATTAAATGCTCCCACTCCTGCTCTTTCTTCCTGTCTACCTCTCATTATCTTTGTTTTCCTTTGATGTTTACCTCAGGTATCATTTTTCCTTGAAGCTCTACTTCCCCCCAAAAAAGTTGTTAATAGTCTTTCCCTTCTCAACTCAGTTTGCATTCAATTAGTTGTCTACACATTGCATCCATTCTCATTCCCAGGAGAATGCAAGAAAGCAGGTATTATTTTGTTTTCATTTCCTATTGCAGAATCCTATTCTAGAATTGGAATGAATCCTAAAGGTCATCTAGAAATTGTTTTTCAGATGAGGAAAATGAGGCCCAAAGTACTTTAAGTGACCTTCCCAAAGTCACAGACGTAGTGAATTTCCAAGGTAGGAGTTTAGTCTTTCTTCTTTACTGTGCTGCCTCTAATTTCTTAATAAATATTAGATTAATTGAAGGAACCAATTTAAGGGTCAGGACCTTCACCAGCTGCTTTATTTCAGTTTTCCTAACTCTTATAAAATGGATTATCCCTCATTCTCATTTTAGCCTTTATCACTTACTACCTAGTAATATCACATTTTCTGTGTCTGTCTGTCTTGTCTATAGGAGATCACAAGTGTCTAATGCTACCTTTTGTAGCAGATGCTCATTAAAAATTATTGAAAAAATAAATGCAAAAAATAATTGCTGTTTTTGTTTTCTTTAGGGGAATGTAAGATCATTTGATATCTTAAAAATGTCAAGAATATTAAAAAGAGGATCATGTATGTTAGATACGTATCAGGAAGGAGTTTTAAGTATTACTGGGATTAAATAGTATTACAGATTAAGTGAATATATGAACAAATAAAAATGATTTTTACTAAATGCTCACTTTGTTCCAGGTACTACTATCTGTAGCCCTGGAGACTATAGATAGGCTATGTGCCAGAAAGCAAGACAGCCCTTTGCCTTGAAGAATGTACATTTTTTGAGGGGAAGACAACACAGAGAGAAAAGTAGTGACAAGGGAAGGGTATTTTGATCTAGAAAATCATGGGGATGGAATATAGAATCTTAAGACAAGAATACAAGTAATTTGTAAATAAGGCATGTATTAAAATGGAACAAAAAATAAATTAAATAAAGAAGAAGGTATGCATCTCCTAGAGAAAGTAGAAAATAAATTTTAAAAGACAATAAGAATTATGTCAAGATAAAGAAAATATTATGAATGAAAGTGGAGTAAACAAAAAGGAAATGTGTATTAAGTTAGAATCTAGAAATAGTATACATATATATTTTTAAAAAGGCAAATAAAAGGTTACAAATGGTTAAGGTGAAAAAGGACTGGCAGTTTAAATGAGAATTTAGAGCACAATTTAATTAGCTAGTTTCCTGATACAACCAAAGTGAAAGTGTTCCTTTCAGTAAGGTGGGAGGCCATCACCTGAGATACATATAAGAAATGAAGTTCTCAGGTCTATGCACTCATCAAATTCAGGAACAAAGAATGAGTAAGAGTTTTGGGTTCATTTCCTTAACCTTCCTTTCCAAAGTGCTTCTTACATATTCAGGTAGTATCTTGGCCCTTTTTTGATGAGTGTGAACCTACAACCTCAGGTCTAGTGTCCCCTTTTCAAAGCAGACAACATCTTGCATTTGGGGCGAGGTTTTATATGTGCTGATATTCAAGTTTTAATTAGCACAAGCTTAGTGACTATTTTCAGAATGATTCCACTTCTAGCTAATAAATGAATTGTGGGTATCTTGCAATCTGTTTTATTTGGTCTGTTTAGAGTATGAGTGAATTGCACAGTTTCCTAAATAAAAATAAACTCTTTACTGAGATGCCTGGTCTCAGATTTTTTCCTTCAGGGAACAAACATTTTTGCCACTTTGAAATTGTTGACACCCCTTGAGGAATATGAAGAGCAATGTAAAAGCCAAGGGAAGGAGGAGAGAGTTGAAAGAACTTAATTTAGCTGTGCAGATAAATGGACAAAAAGAGTCAGGGGGTACTGGGCAGCAAAAGCTGAATCCTTGTCTCCAGGGGCCCACAGAACAGCAGATGCAGGGACATGATAAATTTCATTGCAGCAGGGGAAATGTATCTTGATTCTCTATCCAGAAAGAAATGGGTTTCTCAGCGCTTCCCAGTTAAATAGCTTTGATTGTGTTGTCAGTCATAAAGTTAATGGCATTTGTTGAAGACATCACTATAAAATTTGCAACCTTAAGTTAATTGAAAAAATTTTGTAGAATTGTAGCAAGTCTGCAAGTCCTCAAGGTAGCCCTAAATGTTTCTTCCCTAATGTGTTAGTCTATTCTTTCTGCAGATGGGTAGTAATTTTTACCCTTTTACAACCAAACACTGACTTTAAACTGAAGTCTTGCATTCCTTATACCTAATTAGAGTTATAAATTCCATTAAGGAACCAGTAGTGTGGCAAATGGTTAGCTGATAGTAGTTGGGCATTTTTCCTGGAGTACTTTTGCTTATTTCAAAATATATATATATATGTGATCTGTTTTTCCCCCTCTTTTTTTGTTCTTAAAAAAATTAAACTGATTGCATTTCAGTCATGTCCTCAGACAGTTCGACCATTCTAATTAAATATGCAGAGAAAGACAGGGGCAAGCTGGAGTATCCCTGAACTTCCTCTCACCAGCTGCCTGCCAAGCTTTGTCAATGATCAGCAGCAGGTTGAGGCTAATATGAGAAAGTAACAAGCCCCCAGAGGAAGTGCCCTCCTTACAAGGAGCCATCATTGCTCCACATCACTTAGGAAAAAAAGACAACTTGCTCATATCCTGATCTAACCAAAAAATGGAACAGGCTTTGAGAGGATCCTGAATTTTTAAGGCAGCCTAACAATTCGTAGTTCATCTGGTTAAGATTAGAGGAATTTCAGAGAAAAACATTTACAAGACATAATATTATTCAAACACCAGTGGTTTTCAGGGTTTTAAAAATAAAGATACATAGCCTTTTGGGGATAGTGGGAAGCATTTCAAGTACTTACCATGAGCCAGTCACACTGCTAAGAGTTTTGTAAATAAACCTTGATCCCTACAATAGCTGTAGTAGGTAGGTGGTGCTATTACTATCCCCATTTTATAGTTGAGGACACTGAGAAAGACCAGGGGTCAGTGACTTGTTCAGCTATTAATCAACTAGTAGGTATGTGAGACCAAATTTAAACTTGGGCCTTCTGGATTTCAGAACAAGTTTTCTGTCCATTGAACTACAGCTACTATTTTAGAACTACTGACTGGAAAGATATATGTTTTGCTTCACTTCACATTGATAAGTGATACCATATTTTTTGCTTTCTCAAAGGCTGGAGAAAAGGCAGGAGAGAGAATTTGGAAATCAGAACTTTAAAAAAGAATGTTAACTTTTTAAAATGTAATTGTGAATAAATAAGTATATATATATATTTATATATATATATGTAATATTAAAAGTATTCTGTCCTTCCTTCTTAGGTATTATTATTTTGACTTATTAAATATTTATGAGATAATACATTTGCCCCTAAAATATATGCCCATGATTACAAATACCTAATTTGCCCATGATTACAAAGACCTAATTTTAACAAAATAACATCTATTCTATTCATCTAGTTGCTTTCTTTCTTTCTTTCTTTCTTTCTTTCTTTCTTTCTTTTTGCTTTTTGCTGAGGCAATTGGGGTTAAGTGACTTTCCCAGGGTCACACAGCTAGGCACGTTAAATGTTTGAGATCAGATTTGAACTCAGGTCCTCCTGATTTCAGGGCTGGTGCTCTAACCACTGCACCACCTAGCTGGCCCATCCAGCTGCTTTCTTAAAGTAAAAACATACCTTTGAAATGTGATTTGTAAGACAAAGAGATTTTTGTGTTTATTATTTTGCAAACCTAGCCTTTCAGGCTGAGGAAGGTGAAAGAATTTGTTTATGCATATGCTTTCACTGGAAGTCTCATTTTTATTTTTGCTCTTATACTTTTGACAATATTATGGAAAATAGATGGGATTACAGTGGGATTTCTCCTCCTCCTTCCCCATGGTCTGGTTCTTTGAAAAGTTGTGACAAGATGATACCGGAACCATAAAGTGATACAAATAAAAAATCTTATTATATTTTCTCTCTTCTCAACAGGAAATAGTCCTCAAGATAGCCCAAGAAATTTCTCCCCTAGTGCCTCAGCCCACTTCTCTTTTGCACGAAGGTAAGTTTGTGCCTGTCTATCTGCATGCCTGTATGTCTGTTGGAAAACTGGATATATGGAATCGGGAAGAAATGATATATGTACATAATGGAAATTTGACACACAAATCCATATTAACCATTTTATGAATATTTTCTTTACTCAGTCACCAAAGATGCCCACAAATCATGTGATCTTTATATGAACTTCAGTGGTTTTGACCTTGCTTAAGTTAATTGTTTATTTTTTACTTGGATATTGGTCAGAGCAAATAATCACCAGCACAAGAACAATTACCCACAAAACAACTCTTTTTCATTTTCCAATTAAAAGAAAGAAAATGCCTCCACATCCATATCACTTTTATTTCCATATCCAAAAATTTTACTTAAAATTAGATTTGGGAACTAAATTAGTGGAATAATTGTTTCTTTTTTCTAAGCCATGCTCAAAACTTTAAAAATGTTAAATCTATGTTTAACAGACATGAAAAAAATCATTGAACCAATAGATTTCACTGGTGAGGAGAATTGGCATTTTTATCACCTGTTTTTCATATCTTGGGGGCAGAAAGAACACAGCATATACTTGTCTTAAACTAAAATCTGCTTAGTTTTAGTTTAATGTATAGATTTTACTTTAGGAGCTTTAAAGAACTTATGATAGTAAGTTAGATTAATCTTGTGATTTCTTATAGAATATTCATAGAGAAACACCTCCACTAGGAAATAAAATGTATACAGGGAGGGCTTACATGTCATAAAGATATTATTAACAAGCTCCTTAAAAAGTGAGTCAATTTTTTCCCTTTTCTCCAGTAGGCTCATTTTCCTATGTTCTTCAGAATAGAGACCTGTGAGATTAAGAAAAATAATTAGTGCATTTTGGTGTCTTTGAAAATAAAGGTACAAAAACTAGAGGTACAAATCTCATTACACCATGCAATTAAAATGATTACAAATCATATTCTCTTAATCTTGGCTGACTTATAAAAGTTGAGAGTTCCTAATAATTAAATGGGTGATTGAAGGACAGATGAATTTGGTTTCCCTAATAAAAATAAACAAACGGAAGCCCCTGGCATGTTAATATTTGTCAAAGAGACCATAAACCGTGACAGTGGATTATCACATGAGAGCTCCAGTTCAATTCTGCACAAATTTCCAGATGGAGTTCCTTACATCCTCCTTCAAAATATATTAATTTGGGTAAGGACATCAGTAATTATATATTTAACTCTAAACTCATGTTGGTTATATGCTTATTTAACATCATGGGATATCTGGTGCTCAGAGTTGATTTTCATACAAGGATCATGGAAATTCCACATATGAGCCCTCATTCCTTTTATCATACATTCCTGAAATGAAGGGATGAAATAATTATTTTCTGAGCACATCTCATTTTGGAAATTAAAAAAAATTAATGTGAGTGAAATAATTAGATCTGAATGTCCTTTTGTTTTTGGATAAAGAAAAAAAAGGTTCACTAGTAATGTTTCTGGACATTCTATCAGTCATATACTACATGCCGGAAGATGTTATCGATATGGTACCTTATAATTTCACATTGACTGATTTGAAAATTAGAAAGTCACATTATGATATATGACTGCTTTCACAAGTAGCTGTTGGTATAAAAGTATTGGATCCATTTTGTTAATGATAAATTTTTTAAAATGAAATTTGCAGTGAAAGGATTGACACAGGAAATGTGGCTTAATAGGTTGAGTCTGGTATCCAAGAATGATGTTCCTTTCATTTCTAATTGTAGCACTGACTGGGCTAGGTGATTTGACTAGAGATACTTAACCTTTCTATCCTTAGTTCTTTCATTTAAAAAAAAAAGGACTCTTCATAAAAAAAAGATACACACAGCATCATGTAGATGTTAGCTAATCATAAGGTTTTTCCTAACAATGCAAAGTTTTATATATATATATATGTATATATATATATATATATATATCAAGTTAAATCCCAGAGTACATTTTCATAAGTAAGTTGTAAAGTCTTGAAAAGAGATATAGCAGATCATGGCATTATTCACTGATCATAAGAGCCTTTCCAGAAAAGTTTTCTTTTTCTTTTTCTTTTCTTTTTTTTTTTTTAAATAGGGAAGTAGTGAATTAGAATGTCTTCTATTTATTTTAGGTACCAAAAAAGTTCCAAAGTATATGTTTTCATCCTGTATGCCCAGGAAATATTAAAATTAAACAAATTATTTTTCTTCATCAAAAGCCAAGTTAATGTTTGGAGCTTTTTCCTTTCTTTGTAATAGAAAGAAAATCATCCTCTTATTGTTTTTTTTATCAGCATTTAAATGCTGGTGTTTATTGTAACTATTATATTTGTATCTCTTATTTCCAACAATTTTTTTCTTCATCTTTTTTAATGTAATATACTAAAACTCTTACCTGCAAGGAAAAAAAGATCTTATAGAAAAAGCCGTTGTGTCCTTCTTAGAATTTCCTTTTTTTTTAAATCAGAAAGTAAAAATAATGTGGCAAGGTTTATTTTTTTGTTTTGTTTTCATCTTTTTTATAAAGTTTTTTATTTACACAACATCTGAGTAATTTTTCTACATTGACCTTTGCAAAATTTTCTGTTTCAAACTTTTCCCTCCTTCCCCTCACCCCCTCCTTTAGATGGCAGGTAGTCTAATGCATATTAAATGTTACCCTTTTTAGAATTTCAATGATAGCAACTTCAGAGAGGCAATGTTGAGTTAAACTAGTGGGTACCAAATTGCCTTACTTTGTAATTATTTGTAATTATTCTTTTAAAAGTTTCTATTTTTCCTAAGCATAGAAAGCCCTTTATGTAGAGGTCATGATAATAAAAATGCAGTGATCTTTTTTTTTTTTAAAGATAACGTTCAATTAAAGAGATCCTCAAAATTGATATAGCCAGACAAGTACCAAGTTATCCTTAGTCCACAACTTCACAATGTACAATGTATGCTCTCATTTTAACATGCTTCCATTTGTGTCTTTTGAGTAGTAAGCAAATGTAATTTATGCTTTAAAACTAATAAGAGCATATCTCTTGAGATTGTTCATTCATCTGAAAGATGCTCATTGATACCTGAGGGAAAGGAAAGATAATGAATCACATGAACACAGAAAAATCATTGTGAGGGAAATGGTATTCCTCACTTTTTCCAGTGAATGATTTATGATAATTTATATTAAATGGACTGAATAATATTTGTTAATATCCTGTTTTTGACAAAAATTAAAATATGTAGGTTTTTTTAAATATAAAGTATAGACATAGAAGTTTTAAAAAAATCTTTAATGACTAATCAAAGAAAACAATTTCCTCAGAAATTGTCTTCTGCATGTTTTTGTTTGCATATCTTTTTTGAACATATAATTTTAATAATTTGATATTTAGTATCTAGCTTCAAAGTTCAATGGTTTTAAAATATTTTGGAATAAGATAACAACAATGATTTCGATCCCATTTTCTCAGTTTATTGACATATATTATTTCTGTTTCAATTGTTCTCCAGTCATGGGCACAGAAATGACAGGTAAATTTTGTTTAAAACATATAGTCTGTATATATATCCATTTGGATTTATCCATCTTGTCTCTGTGGGCCATACAAGTTAACCACCAGTCATGCTGCCCTAGTATAGTTTGTTTCATTTTAGACCAGAATGTTCATTTTTCACACTAATAGTTAACTATGACATTTTTCAAATTGAAGTCTGATCCTATTGAAGTTATTGATTTCCCATCATTTGAGCTATATGTGTAAGTGTAGACTCTAAATTTTCTTTGTGTTTATTTTTCATTTTTTTAGTGGATTGATGCAGTCATGGCTAAAAATAAATTCCACTTTGAATAGTGATTCCAGTAGCCCTCTATGAATTATACTTCCTCCTTTCTTATATGTATCTCAGCCTATGTGTTTTCATTTTGTTATCTAATTAAGACAATTGTTTCTCTATTTACAATAGAGACACGAATGCTTTTACTTTCAAGTTATATATTCTTTAGTGTCTCACATCCTTTTTCCCAGACAAGATTAGGAACCTAAGATTTGTTTATGTTGCCTTGATTCAGACTCTTTATGATCGTCACTCTGTAGCTTAGTAGCCTCTCATTCTGTGCTTAGAATATAAAAATAAAGTCAAGCTTCTTTAAGACAGGGGGGAAATTTTTCCATAAAGCTTTGACACCTGTCTGCCTAACACCAAGCTACTGTGATAGGCAGAAAATCTTCTGTTGTCAGCTGTCTAGAAGGATAGCATTTTCCTCAAACTTTTACAAAAACTATAACCTTTGCCTGTTGTGTGACTGGGTCACATGATTGATGCTATAACTCCATGTAATGCAGACTTGCAAGGCCAGTTATTTTCTTGATACTAAAACAATTAGCCACAAAGACTTGAACCACTGGGGGAACTCCCTGTGTCCATTTTTTAAAAACAAAAAAAAAAAATTAAACATTAAAAAAATCCAACCTACTCTTAAATTAGTGAACACAAAGCTTTTTATTCAACTGAAGAGCACACAAACCAATGTAAGGTGCCAGACATGTAATTTAGACCCAATATCAATTCTTCCTTCTAAAGAACATGATTCCAGATTATCTGTTACCTGGTAGGGGTATTTTTCTCCATCCTTTTACTTCTCATTAATTTGAATCTGCTGAGTTATAATTATCCCTGGTATTCATTTTGTCAAAGTATATTAGTGAGAGATCAATATTATGGATCATCTCATTCAGTTTCTACTTGTTTCAGACTATTGATTCTGTTAAATAAAAGTCAACCTAGTGCATAATATTTGTTTACCTCAACCACTGGCAAGAGTTTACCCATTCTCATACAACCTATTGTGTATTATTGTATTATTCACTTGTCTAAAAATATTTGAGTCACCCTATGATTTCTGTATGATAATATTCTAATATTTGCTTGCACTAAATTCCATGTCTCAAAATAGGACTGATGGACGCCGTTGGTCTTTGGCTTCTCTCCCTTCTTCTGGCTATGGAACAAATACACCCAGTTCCACAGTATCTGTAAGTGTTTGTTTTTTTTTTTTTTTCCCATCCTACCTTAGAGGTATCGTGCAGGTATTTTTTAATTCAGGTGTTTTCAGTAGAAGGGATAGACTAATTTGTGTGTCTGCCACTTTGGCTAGATTTTGTATCAACTGATAGCCTAGCCAGGGAAAATAAAACAAATATGTCTTTTTATTGCAGTCTTTTCCTTTGTGATATTTAAGAATATGTCCCAGTAACAGTAAACTTAATTTTATAAGGTGATATTCCCTTTAATTTTAGCCTAGATTTCATAAAGATTTGAGCAAGAGCTTCACATTTGTAAAACTTTTAGCCATCTTTTACTTCACTTCTGTGCCATTGGTATTAACCTCTTGTTTAACTAGATAATTTCCTAAAAATTGGGTCTTGTCAATAAATGCTCAGCTCACCTCTGATATCTTCTTATGTCTTCCTATGAATGAAGTATGAATGTATGAATGAAAGCATGAAGTATGAATGTATAAAAGTATATGTATGAAAGTATAAAGTATGAATGAAGATGAAGTAAGGTTATAAAAAAAGAGACAAAAATAGAAACTTGGGAGCTATACATTTTATTCTGCAAAGTTTATCTGTGTTCTGGAGAGATTAGGAAGCCTGAACTGTGATATGAGATTCTTACTCTAAGGAGGAAACTAAGAAGAATCTAGAAACAAAATAAAATGAGCACATAAAAAGGATCATGGTGGGAATAATGAAGATCCATTGCACAGTGTTATAGAGTCATACTCCATTAAAATTATTTTGTAATAGGAAAGTCAGGCAAATATTGAAAACAATTTAATAGGACAAGTAAATTCTCTCTGAATCTCATAAAGATGTGAAATATCTGCCATTGAAAATAAAGACTAAGCTATCTAGACATATTTGGAAGTGGTAGGCACACAATAAGGTTCAATAAATGATTGATTTTTGTCAGTTTGAAGAGTTATGCGCTGTGTTGGAGGATTAGTTGATGACCTTGTGGCCACTTCAAAATCTCTTTACTATGACCCCTTTCTTTTCCTTTTCTGTTGTACCATATTGTCTGCATTTGCTAATCATATCATTTCACCATAGCATATAGTTACCCTGCTGTTAGTCACAGTGGCCAAACAATTGATATACCCTAGGCTTTGAGCTTATATGCTATTGACATTGATTGTATGGTATATGTGTTCTTTTTGAAATGCATTTTTAACCTACT
The DNA here is from genome assembly GCA_023553655.1 of Myrmecobius fasciatus. Classification (NCBI taxonomy): domain Eukaryota; kingdom Metazoa; phylum Chordata; class Mammalia; order Dasyuromorphia; family Myrmecobiidae; genus Myrmecobius; species Myrmecobius fasciatus. The sequence continues at coordinate 97,425 of JAJPUD010002615.1, forward strand.
TCCTTTCTTGTTCACGTTTCGTGTCTGGGTATCATGTGTTAGTATCATTTGTTGCTCTGATATGACTTGGCATTGACATCTAATTTATCATCTATCTCTTTTGAGAACTATCTAGACAATTTCATTTGGTTTCCATCATAAACTGAACATACTATTTATGAGCAAAACATGCTTTAACAAAACTTGAACAACAACAGTTTTTCAGCTAATAGTAAGCAATCACAAAATTTTAGTGGGGCCATTTTCATTGGAAATTGAACCACATCATAGAAATTGTAAACATGAAAACCTTGTGGAAATATATTTTGAATTGACCCTTCTCTCCAGAAACCTACAATTTTATTCAAGATAATATAATTTCCACATATTGGGCCTGTTTTAATTTTACCTTATATTCTATGTTTTGTTTTTTCAGTAGATTGGAGAAGGAAGGAGGAAGGAAGAGGATTTGAAACTGCAAATAAAAATTTTTAAATTAATATTTCCCCCCAAAAAAATTTACTTAAGCAGTATAAGCACAATAATATAATACTCTTGGTATGATGCAATTTTCCTTGTACAAAGAGTGAAGGAAAATAGTTTTGTCTTTTTCTTCCCTAGCTAAGGTTAAAAATATTCTTGAAATGAACCATAGAATTAGTAAATTACATGGAATCCTAGCACTTTGGAGTTATAAGGAGACTCTAGAGAACATCATCTAATCCAGTCCCCGTCATTGTATAGAAGAAGAAAATAAGACAGAAAAGTAAAGAGTTCATAGAATCATAAAGAAAGTGGGAAGCAGATATTAAGCCCATGTCTCTTGCCTCCTGGTCTAGTGATGCTTTCACTGTGCCCTGGTTTCCTATGAATACCATGCTTTTATGACTTCACTGACAGACAAGGCTGCAACAGTAGAATTGCTCGTACCCAAAGGAATAAATTAGAATAGTATTAATATAATACTATATAATAATTATAATACTAGATAATAATTAATAGAATAGTATTAATCTAATATTTGTATTCAATAAATGAATATCCCTAGGGAAACACCAGTGTTAGGTTACTAACTAAAGCTTCTGACTAGCTGAAAGAAATTTTTCTTTTTTAATAAATGTGAATTTTTTTTTAAAGAAAAGAGTCGTATAAAACATATCTTAGAATTCCTGTGTGGTTGTTTTGTTTTTGGGGGGTGTGTGTGTGTGTGTGTGTGTGTGTGTGTGTGTGTGTGTGTTGCTTCAGAACCAAATATTAACCTTTGCAATACTTCTTGTTTAAGGACCAAGGAAGCAATTTTCCATTGTTTCTTTTTTTCCCTAGTGAATTTATTTATTTTCAAAACATATTGCTTTATGAATCAGGTTGACAGAGAAAATCAGAGCAAAAGGGAAAAACCCTGGGAAAGATTAAAAAAAACAAAAAAGAAGTGGACATAGCACGTATTGATGTACATTCAGTCTCCTTAGTTCTTTTTCTGGATGCAGATGACATTTTCTGTCCAAAGTCTATTGGGATTGCTTTGAATCACTGAGAAGAACCAAGTCTTTCATAGTTGATCATCACACATTCTTGCTGATATTGAGTACAATGCATTCCTGGTTCTACTTGTTTTGCTCAGCATCAGTTCATGTAAATTTCTCCACACCTTTCTAAAATCAGCTTGTTCATCATTTTTATAGAACAATAATATTCAGTTATCTTCATATACCACAGCTTGTTCAGCCATTCCCCAACTGATGGGCATCTACTCATTTTCTAAAGTCTTTGCAGTCACAAAAAAGAGCTGCTACATGAGGGTCCTTTTCCCTCCTTTTTGATTTCCTTGGGTTACAGACCCAGTAATGATACTGCTGGATCAAAGGGTATGCACAGTTTTATAGCCCTTTGGGCTTAGTTCCAAATTGCCCTTCAGAATGGTTGGATCATTTCACAGCTCTATCAACAATGCATTAGTCTCCTAGTTTTCCCATATGCCCTCCAACATCATTATTTTTTCCTGTCATCTTATCCAATCTGAGAGGTTTGAGGTGGTATCTTAGAGTTGTTTTAATTTGCATTTCTCTAAACAATAGTGACTTAGAGCATTTTTTTCATATTACTATAAATGGCTTTAATTTCATCATCTGAAAATTGTCTATTTATATCTTATGACCATTTATCAATTGGGGAATGACTTGTATTCTTATCAACTTGACACAATTATATTTTATAAATATATGTACATATTTATATACATGAATATAATATATTTTAGAAATGAGACCTTTATCAGAAATATTGGCTGTAAAGATTTTTTCCCAATTTTATACTTCCCTTTTAAGTTTCTTTCTATTGGTTTTGTTTGTGCAAAAACCTTTTAAATTTAATGTAATCAAAGTTGTCCATTTTGCATTTCAAAATGTTCTCTAGTTCTTTTTTGGTTATAATTTTTTTTCTTTTTTTCTCCAGAGATCTGATAGCTGAATTATTCCTTATTCTTCTAATTTATTTATGGTATCATTTTTAAGGCCCAAATCATGTACCCATTTTGATCTTATTTTTACATAGAGTATGAGATGTAGGTTTATGCTGAGTTTCTGACATATTATTTTCCAGTTTCCCTGGCAATTTTTGACAAATAGTGAGTTCTTATTCCAGAAGCCAGAATTTAAGGGTTTATCAAATACTAGATTGCTATAGGCTTTAATTATTGTGTCATGTGTATCTGATCTATTCACTAATTCACCACTATTTCTTAGCCAGTACCAAATGATTTTGATTACTGCTGCCTTATAATGTAATTTTAGGTTTTTACTGCTAAGCCACCATTTTTTTGTATTTTTTTCATTAATTCCCTTGATATTCTTGACATTTTGTTCTTCCAGATGAATTTTGTTATTATTTTTTCTCGTTATAAAATATTTTTTGACAGTTTGATTGGCATGGCACTGAACAAGTAGACCAATTTAGACAGAATTGTCATTTTTATTATATTAGCTGGGCCCATCCATGAGCAATTGATATTTTCCCAATAGTTTAGATCTGACTTTATTTGTGTGAGAAGTGTTTTGTAATTGTGTTCATATAATTATTGGGTTTGTTTTGGCAGGTAGACCCCCAAGTATTTTATTTTAAATGGAATTTTTCTTTATTGCTGATGGGCTTTGTCAGTATGTAACTGCTTTTTTTTTTCACCAAAGCATCAGCATCCCAATTTGCCCTAAGGAGAAGTAATTAGCAGATACTAGAAATGTAATGTCTTATATTTCCACTCTTAGGTCTTTGCATTTCTTTAAAAATTTGGAAAATGATTCATGGTTATACCTTTACCTCTAATATAATTGTTCAATCAATATTAGCTTGGTATGTTAAGCATTGGTTCCTTGTTTTTTTCATTTGCTTAGAAGCTTTCTCTTTCTTTATATCTCAATTTTTAACTTTCTGGCAAAGGAAATATATCATATTCTATTCCAAAAGACTGTTTTGTGGATTAGAATCTTGTGAGACATTTTGACTTTTTAAAGAATTGTTATAAAAATGCATGGAATGATCCCTGTAACCGTAACTAGAAATAGAGTTTGCAGTAGCCTTTTTTATGTTGTCCATAGAGTATAGATCATCTCATGCTTGTCTAAGGAATTCTGTCTGGATGCAGAAAGATAACCTAACTTGGCGGGTCTTGTTGCAGTCATCGTGTTCCTCCCAGGAGAAGTTGCATCAGTTACCATACCAACCAACACCTGATGAATTACACTTTTTGTCAAAACATTTCTGCACTGAAAGCATCGCCACTGAGAACAGATGCAGGAACACTCCAATGCGCCCCCGTTCTCGAAGTCTCAGGTGACTTTTAGCTGATTTTTTTTTTTAAAACTGGAAACTTTTTCTCATGGGTTGGCTGATTTCTCCTAGGGTAGTGGCTCTCAAAGTGTGGTCTGGAAGTCCCTGAAGCCCTTTTAGAGGTCTGTGATGTCAAAACTATTTTCTTAATAATAATAATAAGGTATTTTAATTTCTAATTTGGTAAATATTGAGAGATACAATTCACATAAACAAAAATTCTTTGAGGTTAGAAATTCTCAGTTTTTAAGAGTGTAGAAGGGTCTTCCTAGCTGTGTGATCCTGGGCATGTCTCTTAACCACAATTGTCTCAGCCAAAAAATATATATATATAGTGTAGAAGGATCTTGAGACCAAAAATTTTGAGAAACTTTATTCTAGCATCTATTTTTAAAACTTTCTTTTTTTCCTAATTCCATTTTGCAATATGAGTTGATTTTTTTAATTATTATGAATGCAATATTTGTTCACCTAAAATAATCCTATTAATTATCATTAAAAGACTTTTTTAGTTATCAGCATTTCATTACCAATTTTCACATAAGATTCAAGACCTTCCCCTAGTATTTTTAATCATTGGAATTTTCAGGACAAGATAAATACAAATAACTCAATTATGTTTTCAAGAATAGTTAAGTCATTCTTTTTGCTTTTCAAGACTTCCTTGAAAACCAAGGTCAGCTAGGCAAGATGATGCACATCTATAATCTCTGCTACTGTGGAGGCTGAGGCTGAGCTCCAAAATGATGAGCTGCAGTGTACTAAAGTTGATTTGGTATCTGCATTAAATTCAGAACCAGTCTTTCTTAGGAGAGGCAAAACAACCTAAAATCGGAAATGCAATAAATCAAATAAATTTCATGCCAGTCAAAGTGAAGTCAGACCCTATACTTCAGCCTAAGTGGAGGAAAGAATACTTTTACTTAGATGCTTTGAATCTCACTGACATATTGTGGATACTCCCCATGCACACTTTTCCATCCTATGTAACTTGTCAGTGTTCCCCTACCAAGAAGGAATAGCAGTCTTCCTCTTGATCTCTTGACTTTGCCTAGGTAAGTATGGAACATCCTGGTGGCCCTTCAACTATCTCTCACTCTTAGCACAGGAGTAGTCCATGTCTTTTCCAAGTAAAGCATTCCTGTGATTATATTCTTTATAACAAGTTTAAATCAATAAAGATCACATTTTATACATTATTCTTTATTCAGGGTTGAGCCTCTAGACCTGTGATTTCATTAGTGTGGGTCACTCCCTCTTTCAATGCATATTTGTAACTTTATTATCTTAGAACATGAATGATTTGCTCAGGATCATGTGACAAAAGGTAAAATTTGAATTCCCATCTTTTTGAATCTGAAAACAAAACAAAACAAAACAAAACAAAATTTGTCTCCACTATTACAAGGCAGCCTCTCATAGATAGAACTTTAGGTTTCCTTATTTTGGACTTCTCCCTCTGATAAGATTCCTTTGCCATGTTAAAAAATCAACTGATTTTTTTCATCATTAGATTACTGAATTTTCTATGGGAACTAAGTGGAATAAATACATGAATGGTTGAATAAATGAGTAGGTAAATAAATAAAATACTGAATTTTGTGTGTCTCATTGAAACATTATTTCAACTGAAATATGATCTGGTGACTTGAATCCAGTCTCTGGCTAATCCTAAGGTTTCAGCAGCTGGAAGTATTTGAATTTAGGTTAAACATCACTTTTTGGCTTTAGGATTTTTTTCTTTTTTTTAAATTTTGAAAAAAAATAAAATTTTGTTCTTGTGCAATGAATATGATCTCATAGTTAAATTAACAGTGCATTTATTAATTATATAATGCAAAGGATGTTTTTAAAAAATCATACCTGAGATCTCAAAAAAAGCTTATTTAATAATAGCTAGCATTGTAAGGATTGCAAAGTACTTTACAAACATATGATATCCTTACAACATTCCTGTGAGTAGTGATGATTATTAGCCACTTTTACTGATGAGGAGACTCAGGCAGACAAATGACTTTTGGTCGCAAGACTAGTGTAAGTGTTGATTCCAGGCCCAATACTATTCATTTTGCCACCTAGATGTATATGTCAATGCTATACAGAAGTGTATATTCTACCAAATGTTCTGTGGGCACTCTTACTTAGCTTTAATCACTGAATAGATGCTGCCACAATCAAACTGACACCTGTTAAAGACCTTGGCTTAAAAAAAGGCCAAGGTCTCCCATTGCATCCAGGGCCATCTTCAATTGTCCTAATCTATGCCATTGAACCTAGATGCCTACAGAGGAGAAAGTGTGGCAGATGACCACAAAAAAACTCACCCTCACTCAAATCCAATTCGCTTCCTGTCATGTCATCATCTCCCTGATTTCCACTTCAAGAATAAAGGACAAACAATAGTATTCATATTATTTTTTATTTAACAAAACTTTACAGATATTAATGTTAGGAAGTGCATGATACATCAATTACATAGAAAATCCATATAATTTTAAAATAAACACATAGTAGATAGAAAGAATATGTAACATATTATAGGAATAAGACTAAAAAAAACCCAGAATTTTAGAACTGGAAAAGACCTCAATGGCCACCTATTTTAATCCATAACCTGAAAAAATAAATCTCCTCTCAGTGTCACCAACCAACTTCTGCTTGAAGACCTCCACTAAGGTTGAGCCTACTGTGTCCCCAATGTAGTTGATTTTACTTTTAGAAAATTCTAAATGTTAAGATATTCTTCCTGACTTCAAAACTAAATTTGCCTCATTGCTACTTCCCTCTATTATTCTTGTAGGCCCCAGGGGATAAAGAAAATAAATCTAATTTCTCTTCCACATGTTAGTGCTTCAAATTCTTGAAGACAACTAGCTTTTCACCCTTCCCTTACTCCCAACGGACTTCATATTATTGTACTTTCTTTTAATATTAATGACTAAATAGATTTAATAAAATTCTTTTAAAATTTTTTATTTTTAATTTATGGAGAAAAACAAGCATTTTCATTTTTAATTCTATTTTTCATTTATTGAATTAAAAATAATTTTATGCTAAGGTATATTTGGTTTGAACACCTTTTTAATTGCTTCTCCTAAGCTCCTTTCATCAGTATTATGACAAACAATAAAGCCCAATCTAACCAGATAAAATTGCCGCTTCCTGTATTGTGTACAAATGTAAAGTTCTTTTGTGGAATCCCATCTTTTTTGTCTCTCATGTACCATTCAGTTTTTTAATGTATTTATGCACACACACACAAATGGCTGATTCTGTACTTTATTATATAATCTGCTTTTGTAACGAAGGCTGCATAGAATTTTGCATGCAAACAGATTGTTTATAAATATGAAACCTCCTTTCATTACATGCTGTGACAAGTTTAAAAGGATAATGTGCTTCACTTGCAGCCCTGGACGTTCTCCTGCCTGCTGTGACCATGAAATAATTATGATGAACCATGTCTACAAAGAAAGGTTCCCAAAGGTAATGAACTGTGTTTAAAATGCACAGCATCTCGACTAACATGCAGTGTAGGCTTTAAGTATGTGTATGGTGGTTTTGTTATTGGAAGTAATGATCCAATCCAGTAATGAGTTTCATAAAGCAGGCACCAAACTCTTATTAGAAAGATAAAATCACTATAATAATAAAAAAAAAACTATTGAGAACTGACCTCTCTTTTTTTTAGGTTTTACTGAACTGATTCTAAAATTATTTTTTGTTATATACGGTTTGGGAGGCTATTCTTCAGTAGGTTTTATTTAAAGTCTAAAGTCATTTCTGGTCCCTTCCGATTATCTGTATTCTAGGAATAACTTGTTATGCCATGAAAAGCTCTCTTTTTTTCCCTCCTTTTCACCCCATAATCTCATGGGTTATCCACACACATCGATGGAATGAGTTTTGCATTGTTTTCCATTTCTTTCTCCCCATCTCTCCCCAACTCCATCTCCTATCACAGCCTCCTCACTTCTCTACTCATTATGGTTTGAAAGTTAATTATTGGCTTAAATCTGAAATTGAAATGTCATTTTGCTTGTTTAGCTCTTAGAATGAGAATTAGATGGTCTTGAAAAGGAAGAAAAGGCCAGGACCTGGCCAGGAAGAGATATGACATATTCATCTCTTATCATTCTTCTCATTCCCCAAACAGTTTGGATTTTTGGGAAGAGGGGTAACCCTTGGAAAATCTTCCATTTTCCTCCCATTTCAGCCCTCCCACCCTTGTAACCCCAAGGAAAGGAACAAAAGGAAACCTTTGGTTTCATAAATCAGGTGCAGAGTGCTTATTATTTTTAATGAGTCCAACATTGATGTCATTGATTAAAGCAGTTTGAGCTATTTATCACATGTCAGTTGTTCAGCGGGAAAGTAGACACTGACTCTACATAGAAACTATTTGCTTTATTGGGGAAAATGGATGTTAAGGGAGGAAGTAGATACTAGAGAAAGGAAGGACAATAGTTTATGATTAGGGATATCTTAGCTCAGAAGTCAAGATTAGGCAATAGGTGTTTAGAAGGAATTGAATGAAATTGGAAAGTGAAATCTTAGAGGAGTTACTGAGACAATCTTCTTTTGTTTTTATATATGAGATAGGTTGCAGGAATGAGGATTGCAAAGGTAACAAGAGATGTGGTATAGCATGGTGGATATAGCTCTGCCCTCATGGCCAGAGAACTTGGAATTAAATCCCACTTTGCTAAATATGCAAGTCACTTAACCAATCAGTGCTCTAGACAACTCTTTATAAGTAACAGGGAAGTACCTGCATTGCTCAAAGGGGTTTCCTCACCTGGGAGTTCTCTCTAATAAAGAAATCACCAGTCCTATCCCTATCCCTCTGACAGTCCCTTAAAACAATACCAACAAAGACTATTGGGCATTTTTGGCAGACCATATGGAGTATGAAAGCATCCCAGTGCTTGCACATTGAGCTGTAGGGAGAAACTTATATAGTCCATTATTCATTTGATAGATTGCAAGCCAGGAAATATGAATGGTTAACACTCCATGTTATTGAACATTATTATAATATGTTAGTATTTTTGTATTGCTCTTAATATTTGTTCTTAAAAATAACCAGAGTCTTTAAAAAGTACTAATTTATTGTGATAACACAATTGGAATATGCATGTGCTTGTTATATCAAACCTGCTTATTTTTTTCGCCTTCATTAAATAGGCTACAGCTCAGATGGAAGAACGTCTACAAGAAATTATCACCAACTATTCTCCTGATAATGTCCTCCCCCTGGCAGATGGAGTGCTTAGTTTCACCCACCATCAGATCATTGAACTGGCTCGAGATTGCTTGGATAAATCCCACCAGGGCCTCATCACCTCACGATACTTCCTCGAATTACAGCACAAATTAGATAAGTTGCTACAGGAGGTATGAACCGTTCATCGTATAGAGATAATTATCTTTTGCTGAAAATTTATAGGAGAACCCTTGCTTAAAAGTGGTTGCAATGAAGTAGTTGAGTTTGCTGTCTCAAGGAAAAAGAAATAGATGGTGGAGTGCTATAAATTCATACTGGTTGTTTTTTAATGTAATTAAAAAGTTAATGCAGTAACCTTTATGGAAACCTCGGGGCCCAACAATGTATGAGTCTAGGATAAGTGGATTGTGAAGGATTTAGAAGCAGTCATTTTTTCCCCCTAGTCTGCAAGTTATAAATTGCCTGTGTATATGTGCATGCCTTTATGAAGCAATCTCGTACTAATATCTGAAAAGGGTAAATGGAAAAGTACCAGCTTCTTCCAGGCCATATGCCCTGTTAATTAACCTGCATGGTGTTGGGTAGCAAATGGCAAACCTTAAATTTTCATAGTGTCAGCTCTTATTCTTTAAAAAAAAGAAGCATCCCATTTCCAAAATGAAAGATAAAGAGGGGGCCTGTCTGAGCCGAACACTTGCATGCATAACTCTTGATAACACCTTTGGCAGTGTGTATGACAAGTTGCAGAGGGGGATGGAGAGAGTGGGAGAGTTGAGTGGACTAAAGCAATAATAGAGGTCCTCTAAATAACTGAAGCAGATCCACCACAAATAAAACCTGTAATCAAGCTTATTAGATGTATTATGGGAGATAGCATTGACCTGTCCTGACATCATTCAAGGTGGTTCTCTCAGCACATAAATATATGCAAATAGCACAATGAACAATCTCATCATAACTGAATCTTAGGGGAAATTTTTGGTAGGTAGTATGTGTGCTAGGCCACATGTCTGCTCACTCCTAAAGTATGCTTGACTTAACAACAAGCAATAATTTAATCCTGTTGCAGTTTTTAATTGAAAGGACTAGTGGAAATGATAACAAAGAAACTATGTGAATGACTTTTGATTCCCCTAGGGGCAACTGGGATTTTTTTTTAATGGCAAGCTTTTTGTTGGAAGGTATAAGTTAAGGCCCAAAATGCTGCCAATAAGTCCTGTGGCCAAGGCTTCCTTTGATTTCATTGCTCTTTTCTTTCTTTCTGTTTTTTTTTTTTTGTTGTTGTTGTTGTTGTTGTTGTTCTTGTTTTTCAGTATTTTTTGGGAGGGGGAATCAGGCTTAAGTAACTTGTCATACATCAAACAGCTATTAAGTGTCTGAGACTGGATTTGCACTCATATCCTCCTAACTGTAATCTCACTACTCTATCTGCTGTTCAACTAGCTGCCCCTGCTCTTTTGCATAGTTTCCCTATTATTGCCAGATTGGTTTTAGGTTTACTGTTATATCTAAGTATCCATCCATTGAACATGGGTACTTGTGCCTATTTGTACAAAGGAGAATGATCAGAAGCCTTCCCATCCTTCAAAACACACACACACACACACACACACACACACATGCAAGCACACATGTGGACATCCTTACCCAATCACAAATAAATTGTTTTCAGCTTTTATTCATCAAGGTGAGTTATAATGAGGTTACTGGTATGTTTTATATTACTCAGTAAACATTTATTAAGTACCTACTATGGACTAAGCACTGTGCCAAGTAATAACTGGGTAGATAAATAAAGGCAAAAGACCTGCCCTTGTGAATCTAAAGGGGTAGACAACATATAAATAAATGATGTACAAATTAACTCTAGACAAATTGGAAATTATTAATACAGGGAAGACACTTGTATTAAAGGGGGTCTGGAAAAGCTTTCTATAAAAGATAGATTTTAATTGGGGCTTGAAGGAAGGCAGGAGGCAGAGATGAGGAGGAAGAACATTCTCAGAGTCAGGAGCTATACTATCTTGTGTGAGGAACAGCAAAGAGGCCAGTGCATTGGATCAGGGTACACAGAAAGAGGGAGTAGAAGGTGTGAAGATGAGAGAGCCAGTGGAGTTTATTGAGTGAGGGTGGAAGGTTGGGGAGGGGGGAGAGGGTGACCTACACTTTAGAAAGATCCCTTTGACAGCTGAGTGAAAGATGGACTAAGGTGATAATTAATGGCCTTAGCTAAGAAGGGGACATATTCAAGATGTTATGATACAATTGAGAAGCCTTGACAATAGATTAGATATGGATGTTAAAAGAAAGTAGGAATGATTCCCAAGTTTTGAATCTTGGACAACTTGGAATGGGAAGTTTAGAAGGAGGAAGACTTTGGGGAAAGTTGATGAATTCAGTTATGGACATGTTGATTTTGAGATTCTATTAGATGTCCACTTAGAGACATTCAGGAAGCAGTTAGAGATATAAGACTAGTTAGCAGAAAGGTTAGGGATGGATTTGTAGATTTAAGAATCATTAGCATAAAGATAATAATTGAATCCATCAGAGTTAATTAGATAATCAAGTGAAATAATATAGTGGCCAATGAGTAGAGGACCCAGGAGAGAACCTTGAGATACACTCCCAGTTAGGAGTGACCTGAATTAAGATCCAACAAAGGAAACTGAGGAGTGGACAGATAGGTAGGAGAACTAGGAGGACTAGTGTCTTGAAAAGCTAGAAAGGAGAGATTATCAATTAGGAGAAAGTGATCACCAACCTTAAAGGCTACAATACAGAGAGGTCAAAAAGGACCAAGAAAAGTTGAGAGACATTTAGATACAGCAGTTTTGGTTGAATATTGAAGTTATAAGCCAGACCACAGAGTTACAACAAAAGTGAGTGGAAAGAAAGTGGAGGCATCCATTTTAGATGGCTTTATGAAAAAGTTTAGTCACAAAAGACAGTAGAAATGTAGGAAAAAAGCAGGAATGGATGGATCAAGTGAAGTTTTTTTAAAAAATTTTTTATTTTTATTTTTTTTAAAGAAAGGGAGAAACACAATCTTGTTTATAAGCAACAAGGAAGCAGGCTTTAGAAGGACAGAAATTGAAGTGTGTAGAGGAAAAAATCTTTTGGAGAAAACAGTAGAATGGGATCAGTTGTGCATGTAGAAAAACTTGCTTTGACAACTAGAAGGGCCACCTCATTATGTGATAGCTGTGTAAAGGAGGAATTAATGACAGAAAGTGTGATATAACAAGAGGAGGAAGGAAGAGAGGGGACCTCTCAGTATATGGCTTCAGGTTTTTTCAATAAAATGTGAAGTAAGATTGTTAACTGAGAGGATGGAAGAAAGGGGAAGCCATGGAAAGTTTGAGAAAGGATGAAAAGGTGTGGAGGATACTCTGTAGTGATTGGCATAGAGTAATTGGGGAGGTGTAAAAGGATTGCTGTTGAATTATGTTGAATTATGTAACAAATTCATAGTGGATCCAGTAATGATTTTCTCCTATTTGTTTAGTGACATGTGTGCACCAATGATTGCAGTAAAATTCACTACTCAGGATTTTTTTTCTTTCCCATATTTCTATCTGCCATACACCTGCTAGCTTGTTTCATGGGTAAATTTCTCTGTACCAGGAGTAAAGTCTGGTATGTTCTGAAACGGCATTATAATGGATGATGAATGCCTCATTATTTGGGTAGAGACAATTGTGTACTTGTAGCATGATAGTCATTCTCTGGCAATAAGAACATTTTTTGTGCTTCATTGTAAGCTCCTTGAATATAGAAATGGTTTCATTTTTTGTGATGGTAACCCCAGCAGTTGCCCTGCCTGGCATCCAGCCGTTGCTTAATAAATAAAATTTAAAAATATTGATTCCTTGATGGGATTAATTTCTCATACATACTCCAATCTCAACAGATAAACATTTCTATTCACCATTTTACTTTTCAACAATTAAAACTCTCTTCAGAACTTCATTTACCATAGATAGACATCAAGGACCAAGAATGTTAAGAACAAAACAGAACACAGACAAAGGTGTCCTCAGCAGCTGCAGTGTGGGAACATGACTTTGGGTTCTTGTAGTATTATTGTTGGTTCCCAGCTGTGACAGACACTCAGGGGATTGTAGCATTTCCTATAGCCTCTTAATGCATTGTTCTATTCTTTTGCATAACTCAGGAAAGTGTACCCCTGGGCTTTGAGCAATGTGATTTTAGCTAATGCTTTTTAAAAGTTCTGAGGTTAAGGTCAATTCAAACTAAATGTTATTTTGGATGTCTCAATCATTTTACTTAGGTGTGTTTGTGAACAGAAGATATAACCTACTATCAGATCTGGGTTACAATTTTATTTTGGCCAAGGCTTAAAATAGAAACATGTTCACGGTATCTATTCGTGTTCTCTTTTAGAAGAACATTGCTGACAACTAGAAACAAATGTTTCTCTTCCCAATTGTAGTTCTCTTTCAAATAGATTTTAAAAAATCAGAACTGCTATAGTTTCCCCCTTTTTTCAATTGTAAAATTAGTAGATAAAATTTTCTTTGAGTAATAACTTCTTTCTTTTTATTTTACATGGTGATTCTTGGAAGTAGTAAGGAAATTAATACATATTTTTATGGTTTTATGATAGTGTTTCCATAACTTAAGCAATTTAATTAGCTAAATCCTTATTTTTCTTCTTCAAAATTTACCTTTTCCCTTGCAAAGCTCTTCTGATAACTATTAATATTTTGTTCATGTTTTCATTTTGTTCTTAGATACATGAAACAGTGATAGTATTATATGAGATAAGAATCTCATTATGCAACTTCTATTATCAACATAAAAGGAAAAGCGATTTTTAAAAAATATATATGAACGAGGAGATGATGATTATCTTTGAGAAGGAAGAAGAAACAAATGGCTTCTTGGTTTTTATTATGTCTCACAGAGGCTTGTCTTTATTGAAGTTAAAAAGTTAGAAACTTGAAGTGTAATTTAAATCTTTGTGAAAGTCTCCTCTATACATGAAAAGAGTCTTAGAAAGGTTAGATATAATGATAGACTTCTAAAGAAAATTGAATGGGAATAAAAAAGGAGTATACTTTTTTCCCTCAAGTAAATATGGCACTGTCACAAAAATTGACCACGTATTGGGCTTAAAAACCTAACAAATTCAGAAATATTAAATTTGCCTTTTTCAGATCAAAGTAGAAGAAAAAAATAACATTCAGTAAAGGGCCATGGAAGCATAGATTGATTACCAATTAATTGGAAACTAAATAATCCAAACCTAAAGAATAAATTAAAATTATCTCCCATACTTCCCTCTTAGGAATATAATCAGTTCTCCCATTATTCACCAATCATCTTCTTATTTTATCTTTTCAACATTTGCTTCCATTTTTTACTTCTATGTACTTTTCCATACATAGGAATTAACAAATATTTATTAAGCTCCTTCTGTATACACAGTATTGTACTTGGCAAATATGTGTCCTCCCCTCAAGGAGTTTACAGTCTAATTGAGAGACGGTTACATCCACATGGATCATTATAGTACAAGGGAGAATGTGATCTACCAATGAAAAGTCCAGGCAGAAAGCTATGGGAAATTTCAGGAAGGAGAGAGAATTTTGAGCAAGAGCACTTGAAAAGGGTATCTAAGGTAGACAAGGATTTCAAGCAGTTATTACTGAGCAGAGTGTCCATTCCAGGGATTTGGAGGAAAACTGTAGTACATAGACCAAAAATAGAGCTCCAAATAATTTAATTTGGCTCAAATGTAAATTATATAAAGGGGAATTAGAGTTGATAAACAAGCTTATGAAGGGTCTTAGATATAGATATAGCTATATATTATAGATATAGATATAAATAGATATATATTATAGATATAGGTATATGTTATATATGTTTATATACATATATATATATATATGATGGAAAAATGCATAATCAGAGTTGAATTTCATTAAAAAGATTAACTGGCAGCAATGTAAACATTGAATGGAGAAGGAGAGAATAGAGGAAGAAAGACCATCTAGAAATCTGTTCCCACCAATACCCCCAAAAGAAACAAAACAAAACAAAACGGTAAAATAGGATAGTAGAAGTGAAAGAAACAAAATTAAATGTAAGAGTTATTTCCTAGATAGACTTGACAGATCTTCACAACTGATTGGGGTGTGATAAGATAAGAATAAGAGAGTAAAAGAAGTAAAAGATGACTCTGAGGTTATGAGGCTGGATATCAGATAGGGCTATGGAAATAGAGTAAAGGGGAAAAACAGTGGAAATGGAGAAATAAAAATTATATATGGTATTTGTTTGATGAATCTTCTAGACTCTACTCCTAGCACTCTATTCATTGTACCACCTAGCAGAGTAGAGGAGAATTGAGATTCTTATATGAGGGCCTCAATCTTCCACTTGTGTATGTATATATATATATATATATACACACATATATATATACATATGTATGTGCATATGTTTGTATATGCACATGTCTCTATGTGTGTATATAGGTATATGTCCATGTCTAAATGTGTATGTATTTCTCTGTGTGTTTCCTGTTTGTATTGTATACATGTCTCTGAATCTGTGTATATGTATATCTAAATCTATACGTTGCATATGAATGTTTTACACATATACACATGTTTGTAAATGTCTATCTGTTTATTTCTTTGTCTACCTATCTACTTGTCTATCTCTCTATTTATCTATCTGCCTATATACCTGTCTGTTTATTTGTCTTTTGCCTTTCTAGGTCCCTTTGGTGCTAGTGCCTTCCTTCTTAGACTATCTCCAATTTACCCCTTTATATGTCTAGTTGGTCCAAAGTCTTTTGTATGTTGACTCCCCATTAGAATGTAAGTTCCATAAGAATAATGATGAGTTTTTTTTTACTTTTCTTTTTATTCAGTTTTAGCATAGTAACATTATAAGCACTTAAAGGAATCCTTGTTGACTACCTAAAAAGATTCTGCATAATATAGTTCAGTGTTCTGTTGTGGATAATTCATCTTGGATCTGGGTTTTGCTTTTTGCAGAGAAACTTTTTGTATATTCCTATATAGCTCTGTTGTACAATTTAATCTCCACAAATAATTGCATCAATACACTTTCCATTTATTCCTTGATCTGTTGATCTAGAGCCTGGATATAATAGCAGAAGAAAAACTTCTAATCAATAGGTACATAAAATTGATCCAGTTGCACTCAGCAACCTGGGGTTAATCATGCTGGTATTTCAGGATTAGAAGCCTCAGAGAGCTTGACCTAGCTTATTTTTTTTAAAGTCTTAGTAAAATTAAAGCTCTCTTTTTTTGTTAGTACCTATAAAATTGAACTTTTGATTCTTTATATTGTGTGATATTCCAAAAATGTCCTTGTCAAGTTTCACATGATAGCAATTACTGTTTTAGAACAGGAAGGGACCTTCAAGGCCATTTGTTAATATTAGCCCTTCAGTTTACAGATGAAAGACTAAGGCCAGAGAAGGGTGACTAACATCGCACAACTAATAAACAGCAGAACTAAAGCTCTAAGTCTAAATCCAATATACTTTCCACTGTACCTTATTGCATCTCATGCCTAGGTAAAAAGAAGTGGAGCAAAAAGGGGAAAAAACCTACTTGTTTGGTTAAATTGCAGATATTCTAAAATTAGAATACAATATATACAGATAGAGTATGACTAAGAAGATGCATTCATTCATTAAACATTTTTGCCTTTTTAATTTAAATTTTTTTAATGAATAAAAATATTTTCTTTTCTTCTCACCTGCCTTCTCTCATCTCTCTTCTTTTCCCTCTCCAATGAGAAAGAAAAACAAAACTTTTCCTACAAGACTCTAGTGAAGCAAAAGAAAGTCTCAATCTAAACACTTTTAAGTGCTTATTGTATATCGCATAGATGAAAAAACTTGTTTGTATCAAGTGTTAGGAATACAAATACAGAAGTGAAAGAGCACCTGCTGTAGACTTCTATCCTTGGTGTTAAAAGGAAATACAAAATTTAGATAAGATATGGTCCCTTTCTCATGAAACACAGTCTGTTTAATAGTACCGTACTTCCTGTTTAGTGGTCCTCAAACCCCTTGGGGGTTCTTGATGATGGTACTGGAATTTTCATGCTAAAAATTTCATGCTGTTGTCATAAACAGTAAATAATTGCCCAATTATGTTAAATATGTGTGTATGTTGTATTTTTCCCTTTATAGCAACAAGCATGACAGTTTCAAGTATTATTATAGGTAAACTCAAGGGATGAAACTATCTTTTATCTTTCTTCATTTTTTCCAGTGCTTATCAGTGGCTTGCACATAGTCGGTATTTATAAGTATCTGTTGATTTAATGACTCTCAAGAGCAATTTAGAAACTATTGTGATCATGCACACATTGATTGATTTATCCAAAGGTTAGATATTAAGTTTTCACAATTATAGGTAGGATAAAATCATTTGATCACAATTACATAATAAAAATTTTAATTTGGAGCTTTTGAGGAAAAGTTTTCATTGTACTTATTGTAAACCTTTACTGAACAAGCTTTGAACAAATCTAAAAATGTATAATAAGCAGTGTATTAAATTACCCTGAGAATTCACACTATATTTTGTCTTTGTTGGGGTATCAGTTGAACAAAAAAGTACTGAGAGCCACTGTGTTAGCAGAAATCAAATTAAAAACAGATGGCTACATAATATTGCATCAAGCATATGGATGTGTATGTTATCTCCCCACACATCTATATCTATATCTATCTATCTATCTATCTAAAACATACATATACTAAAATCTGAACATTATCCAGTGACCTGAACCAAGCATAGGCAACTGCTTTCAATATTTTGGAAGTATGATTGGATTTAAATTTTATTTACATTTCATATGAATTCTCTCTCTCTTGAATGTGTTAAATTTCTTGGGTAACAAGAAAATTCATTCAGACCATCACAAGTGAAGCTATTGTTAGCTTAGGTGCATAAACATATTTTTCACTCTGAAAACAGGGCTCCAAGTAGAGACTTTAAGGTACCTTTGCGATGTCTTGCTATAATAAATAGGGCAACTAAGTGGTACAATAGAAAGAGGCCAAGTCTGGAGTCAGGAAGACTCATGTACCTGAATTCAAATCTGGCCTCAGATATTAGCTATGTAATCATGGGCAAGTCACCTAATTCTGCTTACCTCAGTTTCCTCATCTGTCAAATGTCAAATGTCAAAAGAAATGGCAAACCACTCAAGTATCTTTGCCAAGAAGACCTTAATGAGGTCACGAAAAGTTGGAAACAACTTGAAAATGGCCAAATAGCAATATATATATATATATATATATATATATATATATTAGCCAATCAGTTTTGTAACTACTTTCTTCTCTACTTGAAAAAAATCACTTATAATGTTGGGTATTTGCATTCATCTGATTTACATGCTTTCACCTTAGCTTTTAATGTCACCATTTTCTATCATCATTCCTTTTTTCTTGCTTTTCCTCAGGCTCATGATCGCTCAGAAAGTGGGGAGTTGGCGTTTATCAAACAACTGGTTCGCAAGATTCTAATAGTTATTGCCCGTCCTGCACGCTTATTGGAATGTTTGGTAAGTGGTTGAGGGGTAGGATGAGGGTTTCTTATTTTTGGATGGTAGAAAGAGGCAATATTGGAGAGAAGTTTAGGTTAGATCAGCACAAAATCTCTGCATTTAAATGGAAGTCATATGGTGTTTTACATATCAGACTTATGGTTTATTTCAAGTTCATCAGAATTCTTGAACTGACCTTTTTTATTACTATTTATTTTTTATAAAGCTTTTTATTTTCAAAACATATGCACGGATAATTTGACAACATCGACCCTTGCATAGCCTTGTGTTTCAGATTTTCTCCTCCTTTCCCCAAACCCCCCTCTAGATGGCAAGCAATTCAATATGTTAAACAGGTTAAAATATATGTTAAATCCAATATGTATAAGCATATTTATATAATTCTATTGCTGCACAAGAGAAATCAGATCAAAACAAAGTAAGTAAATGAGTAAGAAAACAAAATGCAAGCAAACAACAACAAAAAGAGTGAGAATGTTTTGTTGTGATCCACATTCAGTTCCCATAATCCTCTCTCTCTGGATGTAGATGGCTCTATTCATCACAAGATCATTGGAACTGCCCTCAATCATCTCATTGTTGGAAAGAGTCACATTGAAGTGACCTTTGAGGAAGATCACTTGATTCCTAGAATGCCAATAGATTGGCTGCAGAATCACTGGGGTAGATTTGAGCAATAGTCATGACTTAGTTGTGCTGATATTTGAAGATTTAGTTTCTCAAGATTGGTTTCTCCCCAGCTCTGTGTCTGGTTTGTGGCTTACATAGGTGGCTTGTTGCTTTTGACACTTGCACAGTAACAGAGCTTCAAGAGAAAGGAAACTAGAGATAGTATGTCCAACACTGATTCCATGGTAATTTATTTATTTATAGTAATTTATTCCACATAGAAAAGCTGTATAGCGGCTGCAACAGCATCCAGGGCTGAGCAGGGAGGCTTTCAAGCACTCATTCTTTATAACAGTATTTCACTCAACTCATGCTAAACTTGATTTTAGCTACGGATCTCTCTTTCCTCTTATGCAGTTTTTGATTATATAATTTTTATTATGTTCTTTGCTATTGACATGACATAAAATTACCAACAAACATGAATAATCAATATATGTGGCTTTTAAAAATAAGCTAGTACTGTAATTCAAGATTTAAACAAGCCTACAAATAAAGACATAATTCAGGTTTCACAAAAGTAGTTCTAATAATCTTGATCTATGATACTTTTTAGAGTGTATTTACATGGATTTTTCAATTCTCAGATATTTTGTGAGATAATTAAAAAAGGAGACACAGCACATAAGCCCCATGAAATTATTTAATGTAGCAGACCTCTAGGTGGCACAGTAAATAGAGTGCTGGGCCTGGAGACATTTGACTAGTGTGACTGTGGCCAGGTCACTTAACTTTTTCCTCAGTTTTCTCAACTGTAAAATAGGGATCCTAAAAATACCTAACTTCCCAGAATTGCTATGTGTTTACCATAGAGTGGGCTCTATTTAAGTGATTACTTTCTTGCTCTTCTCCCTAATCTGATAGGGAGAAAAAAAATGCAGTTTTCTTCCCACCTCTCATTTGGGTTAGTATCTTTACAAATTGGAAGGACCTCTGGGGCAAGTGGTTTTAATCAAAATTCTGAGAGCAGGTGAGCTTAAAAGAAATACAGAAGTTTTAAACCAGAGCCATGGGTTTTCTGCTGCTTTACAGAAGAGCAAGAATATAACTCAAAAGAATAGAGGGAAAAAACAATGTAGCATGAGGAAAGAGCAGAAGTCTTAACTACAGCCTCCCAGAATAGCTTTGAAGTATCTAATATTGCTATCAGTGAGATTTGAAGTTCAATTTGAATCTAAGGATCCATTTTTAGATGGTCTTATGGAGATATGTTCAGTAGAATACTCTTACATTGTATTTCTCAGGCCCAGGCCTGCCACATTGGTAACTGCATAGGAAAACCAGATGGGCAGATTGAATTTGACAGTTATTGATTTAGTAAGTTGCCCTTCCCCCCAAAAAAAATATTCTTGAGCAGGTTTCAGGTGAAATACTAAAGTTCTAAGCTGACAATTTCAAAGATTTTCTAAAATGCTAATAAGTTAAAAAAAAAAAAGCCACCAGGAAGTAAAATTAATTGTTAAGATTGTGTAAACCTTGCCAAAATAAATAAAAACAAAATCTTGTTGTGCAATCATTTAAATAGAGCTATTAGGTCCAGAGAAATGATTTATAAAAGTACAGACATTTATGTCCTAAGTTTGAAAATAACTTGATGTATTATGGAAAGTTGTATGCCTTATTTCCTCTACTGAATCTTATCGTATCTGTCTTGATCATATATCTTTAAGTTCACTAGCTAACAGAATAGGTGTTTTGAAATTTCCCCTGATTTCATTTTATAGGTCAATAATCAGCAAATAGTTTTGGAAACCAGAAGGAAACATTTTTTGACTATTTGCTAATACATTGATTTATTTTCAGTGAGGTCAGGTCTTAAAGGGGAGAAATTCTTTGGATTTTTTAACCTTTACAACTCTTTCAAAGAAATGAAAATAAGGTTCAGAACTACTTCACTGTGGAACAATGTTGGTGAAAAGGAGTCTCACTTCATGGAGAAAAGGGAATAGGGTAGGATGGTATAGTGGAAGTCTTGAAAACTCAGATTTGAAGTTTTGGCTGTCTTTTCTAAGCTATGTGGCATTAGTAAAGTTCCTTTCTGATACTGTGTGCTAATTTCCTCATCTATAAAATGAGGAGATTGGATAGGTTGGCAGAGTGGATAATGTGTTGGGCAGGGAATCAAGAGTAACTGAGTCTGACTCAGTTATTGACATTAGTTATATGACCCTAGAGAGTCTCTTCTGCTTCTTTCCTCAGTTTCTTCCTCTTTAAAACGAGAGATTTAGACTTGATGGCATTTTTGGCTCTTAACATACAATCCTGTAAACCCAGAACTACCACCACCAGCTCAAGCATACCATGACTTTGTTTTTTCTCAACTAGGAATTTGATCCTGAAGAATTCTACTACCTCTTGGAAGCAGCTGAAGGCCATGCAAAGGAAGGGCAAGGCATTAAAACAGACATTCCTAGGTATATTATCAGTCAGCTGGGATTAAATAAGGATCCTTTAGAAGGTAAATGTCCTTTATTGAATACTCAAGGCATGGGGTATGGGGAGGAAGGAAGGGTATTTCTCAGAGATGCTTTCTTTATTCTTTGTGATGTGACTCTGCCAGGTTTCATTTGTCTTTTGAAACCATCAACTGTTCCAAAAAGGACTGTTTCTTACTATTCAACCACCACTCACAACCTATATTAACCCTTACCATTCCAAACTTACCCAGAAAGTAGTCTCATATTTTTAACTGTCTTCAATTTATGGTATATATGGACAAATCTGGACTTCCTAGTGTCTCAGGGTGTCCAGAAAAGTATTGGAATTATTCATATGTGCAGGCTCTGCATCTGAATTTGGGAGATGTAAATAAGAAGTGGGATGTATATGTAGGTATGCTAAATCATTATTTTAATACTTTATCATTTGAAATTCTGGCATCCAGTGTGTATGTTTACAAAGAAAACATTTCTCTGACTAGTTATTCAACAGTCTGGCTGTATTTCATTGGTTTCTTTTGAGTATACATTTACTTTCTTTTAGAAATAAATAAAGCAACTAAATATGCTTATTGAAAGTAATATAATGAATATTTTTAATAACTCTAGGGGTAGAAATATAGGGGAAAGGTAGGGGTGAACCAGACTTGGGATTTCTGTGATATAAACGACTCCAGAGAGGAAGGTCCCCCTACCCGTGGATATTACCTCTTTTTTGACAACTTCTAATCATAGAGAGTGAATTGGGGCATGAGAAGTTAAATGTTTTGCCAAAGGTTACATAGCCAATGCATATCAGAAATATAAAACCAGATCTCCCTGATGAGATTACATAGTCTTTCCAACGTAAACCTGGGTCACTATATCTGAGAAATATAGTTTAGTACAATTTTTAAAAGTACAATACAAACATATATGTATATATATATATATATATAGTACAATGCATTACAAAAATACAGTACAATACCAAAAAAAAAAAAAAAAGACAGTTTAGTACCCTCTAGTAGTAGAGTACCGGTCCTGTAGTGAAGAAGATTGATCTTCCTGAGTTCAAATCTGGTCTCAGATAGTTACTTGTAAAGCGCTTAATCCTGTTTTGCCTCAGTTTCTTCATCTGTCAAATGAGCTGGGAAGGAAATGACAAACCACTCTAGTGTCTCTGACAAGAAAATTCCAAATAACGTCACAGATAGTTGGACACGACTAAAAAGCAACCTAACCACAGACAATAGAAAAATCTATGAACTTGGCTAAGAATGAAATTGGGTTCAAGTTCCAGATCTTCTAGCCAGATTTTGTTGACAATTTATCTAATTTTAAAATGAATTTGAATCAGATTCTAGCCCCATCATTCTAGGATTCTTTTATGCTTCCTTTTTCTAAGAAAATAAGGAAATACTTTAGAGTGAATTAACTCAACCAAATGTAAAATTATTTTTCCCACAAGAATTTGTGCTTCTTTCAAATAGAAAAAAAATTTTCATTTCCATTAGGTCACTTGGTTTATAGCACAAATAAAAGCTACAAGTTGGTCACTTAAAAAAAAAAACTATAAAAAACTACTTTAAAAAAAAAACTTCCTTCATTTTTCATTACATGGTATGACCTCGTCAACTAAAACAAAAGGTTTTGTGTTGGTTAGCAAAGTCCAGAAATGAGAGAGAATTCTTTCATTCAAAATTGTCTTCTTGGTTCATTAGAGTGAATTTACAAACAGTATTTATTTTCCTAAATTGTTTGTAATGATGGTCAGTGCTGGCACAAAGATTCTTCCCATCTGAAGGCAGGGTGCTACTGTAGACCTGTCTCTCCTATTTCCTCCTGTTTTGTTTGCTGTTATGGCCATAGTATTTTTTTCTTCCAGTGAAATGATGCATGCATTACTGGGAGATAATGCCAGATAAATTTATACTGTATTGAAAGCAATACCACAACAGATTCATCACTTATCAGAGACTGGTGACTGCATTTCTGAAAAGTTCCCTGGGGAGAAATTTTTTCCCCATGGCTTTTAAATTACCATCTTTACCTTTTTGTATCATGAGTCTTCAGAAATGGTTCAAATCAATGAAATAAAAAGGGCAGATGTTTAATGGTATTTAGATGAGTTTTAAAAATCTCTTCAGGCATTACAAAATGATGCCTTAGCTCCCTGCTTCAAAAGCTGACACTCGGTTCCATTCCATTACTACCCACTGCTTATAAATAATATGTGTTTCCAGATAATAGTTATTTAGCAAAAATTCTATTTAAAACAGAATCATTTTTTAATTTGTTTCTTTTTTATGAAAGTAATTGGAGTGGGGGAGGCTGTCAAACTATATTATAGTGACTCTTCACGCCACTGGAGTTTAAGGTCGTGTCAGCAATTGCATTAGAAACCTACTTTTCACAGGTTTATTCCTGGGAGGTAAATGTTAAATAGACAAAACCTTAGCACTAGGGCTGGCAATTGAGGAGCTCCTTGTCTGCCTTCCTGAGCCCATTTTCATTTTGAATAAAGCCAGTGTTTGATCTCTTTGGACATCTGTAATCCATTTTTTTTTCCAAGAGATCTTATTGTTTTCTAGCCTCTATACTCTTGATTTCAATTTGAGTAATGATTCTTTAAGCCACCCATTTTATTATTTAAAATATGACTGCTGGAGTACAATTTCTAAACATCACCTTGGAACACATTTGTATCACTATTTTTTCAATGCCTGCCAAAATTATTATTGAAATGTAAATAAGAGTTCCAATCAATAGGAATGACTTCATTTAGAAGGAACATCAAATAAATAATAGCTGTATTTTACCCATTTTTTAGGAGTTCATCTAAAAACATCCATTTGATAGCAACTCCATAGCCTTACACACTATTCATGTCGTTAGACACTTTTGGACCACATTGGTCAGCAAACAGGAATTGGTTACGTAAAGTTACTTTTTCTGTGTGGCTCATATTCATTCTGGAATTTTTCTTGGGAAAATACAAAAATTATATTTACTCCAGAGAATGAGTTTTGGTTAATTTTTAATTTTCATCATGTAAAGTCACCATTTTATATAGTTTTCTAGTAATCCTTAAAGATATAGGAGATACTTTGAAATATCTGTTGGTACATTATATTTTAAAAGTTCAAGAACTATTGCTAATTAAATGCAATTTTATGAAATTTGTTTTTGAAAAGTGATTTGTAATATTAAAAAATGAGGCTTTGTAAGCCTGTCATTTGACTGACACTGTAAACTTTTACATGGTATTGATGGAAGACTCATTATCCTAGAAGTGGGTTTGACTACAGTCCTAGCTCAGCTATTATCTGACTGTGTGACCTTTGACAAGTCAATTACCTTCTCAAGACCTCCATTTATAAGAATATATAAGCATGTTCCAAAGTGTGCTATATGATACAATAAAGACTATCAGTCTGGCAGCTAGGTGGCACAGTGGATAGAGCACCAGCCCTGAAGTCAGGAGGACCTGAGTTCAAATCTGGTCTCAGACACTTAACATTCCCTAGCTGTGTGACCCTGGGCAAGTCACTTAACCCCAATTGCCTCAGCAAAAAGCAAAAAAAAAAAAAGAGAGAGAGAGAGAGAGAGAGAGACTATCAGTCAACAAATAGGGGAGACTGGGGGAGAAAATGCCAAGAGAAATTTTATTTCCTCATATTAGATATGAATTTATATATCACATTTGCCTCATTAATTTTTCAATTTTTTTACTTTGCTGTATATTTTCCCCTAACCTCTTCACCTCCATGTCCGCAGAAACTTTTTGTAAAACCACTTGATATACTCTCAGTGTAAATTACCCAAAGTAACCTGTTCTCAGATTAATTCAGGAAACACTGAACTAGTTATCTAAAAATTTCTGTGAACCCATTCATTCAGAACAAAAAGGGATCAGACTCCTGTCTTTATTGCATGTTATGTAGAATTGGGACAGATGCCAGGCATCTACTGAAGTCATCTTTAACAGCTTACCAAGAACCAATTATTAAAATTTCAGTGTGAACATTTATACCTCAGAAATTGATTATAAATCTGGATTTGATTTGTTGTTTTGTTGATTATCTAAACCTAAGAAAATGATGGAGAAAATAGTAATAATGTTGATTAAATCTAAAAAGTGTTTCATGCATATAATTGTTTTTTTTTTCTCTCAGAGAATTAGTTGTAAAACATTTACCAATACATCAGTGGGTATATAGCATGCTTGTTTTTAACTGGTTTCATGTATGTCCCTGGCAGTGAGTGTGGATTGTCTTGCCCATTAAGATAATTTTAGCTGTGTGTGTAAGGATGATTATTTTCAATGAGACATTCAAATACATACAACGGGGATATATGTAGTAAATACTTCTTCCAGGAGAATGTAAGAAGACTTGTCACTTTTTACATGTCAGATATAGAAAGTCTTTGCTTTCAATTCCCTTCCATGTCTCCAGTGATTTTTGAAGTCCCAGAATATTAACAGAGCTCTTTGGAGTCTAGACATACTCAGAACCAAGTGGTGAACTTGGATCTTCATGAAGTGAAGTGATCATGGAAACTCACTACAAAGAAAAGGATGAATTGTTACAAAATGACAAAGAATAAAGGTTCTGTTTTTGTAGCATTTAGAAATTAGAATTTTTACTTTTTTTCTGTCATGTGAGAAACTGAATTTTTCTTTCAGGTTCAGACTAGCCCTTTTGTTTTTGGTTTTGATTTTGGTTTTCTTTTTGCAAATTTTCACATATGTATTCTAATCTTCCTTTTCTGTTTTCCCCTTTAGAGATGGCACAGCTGGGGAGCTATGATAGTGGGACAGCAGAAACACCAGAAACTGATGAATCAGTGAGTGTAAGTGTCATTCTTTGTCAAGAACTGCTGTTTTTGTAAATATTAAATACCTAAATATTTTGTATTACATGAATTATGCAACCCGGTATTTCTTTTCTCCCTTTGCTAGGTTTACAAATGGCTGGTTTTCAAAAAGTTAATATAATGGTAAATTTATGATAAAAAGTATATTATCTATTTCTGTATCCATGATTACTTCCTTGCCACAATGAAGTATGAGGGGAGAAATTTAATGTAGGTAAAAGTTTTGTTTCAAAAAAATAAACCCTAATTTGTATTTATTATAGTAATATCATCTTGCAAAACAGTATAAAAAAGTAAAGGCAAAAACAAACCTTCAGAAAGCTTAATGTGAGACCCAAGCCAGAATACCCCAAGAACATTTATAGATAAAAGTAAGAGGCTAGCAAATAGAAGTGAACTGAAACAGATCTGACTACAATTCTGAAATAATATAGTGTCAAATCAGTGAGAGTAGAAACATTATTTTAATTTTAACACATTAGGACCTCAAGAAAATGAAGATGAAGAAAGCAAAGAACTAACACAATTTTAGAAGAACCCAAATTGCTTTTAAAGGAAGAGTTGCTTTTGAGAAATTGCACAATACCTTAAAATATCCCAAAGTTACCCCCTATGCCAAAGCATTCTTTTTTTTCTGAGGCAATTGGGTTAAGTAATTTGCCCAGGGTCACACATCTAGGAAGTGTTAAATGTCTGACATCAGATTTGAACTCAGGTCCTCCTGACTTCAAGGTTGGTGCTCTCCCCACTGTGCCACCTAGTTGCCCCCCAAAGAATTATTTTAATAAATTTTAATATATTCTCCCATGAATATGTGGTTTAGTCTCATATAATATGTCAAGTTCTAAGAACTCAGAATTGCAGATAACCCAAAGAGTGAAGGAAAAATAGCTTTCAAGGAATAATATAAAAGCCATTATTCTTGTCGTTAAGTGAATAGAAATAGAAGCTGGACATAGCAAGAGAAAGGTATAAGAGATGAATAGCCTAAAGTGTCATACTGGAAAACATGAAATATTATCTTATCCTTGAAGAAGGCCTCTAGAACATTGGAGGATAGATTCTCCTGTTAGGAGAATCACTTTACAAGCATTTTATTAAGTATCCTACTGTGTGCCAAGCATTATTTTAAGTGATGGAGATTCAAAGACAGAAATCAAATATCCTTTGCCCTTACAAGGCTTCCAGTGTATGGAGGAAAAACTTATATAAACATAAGAATTGATATACAATAAATGGAAGGACATAGGTGGGGAGAAGGGTGACTGCAATAGCAGCTATCAAGGAACAGGTCAGGTGAGATCAGGAAAGCTTCATGTAGAATCTTTTAGGAAGGATTTATAGAATGGCGTGAACAAAAATTACATGGAATGAGAAAGTCAAGGTGAGTTAAGATATATAAAAGTGAAGAGTTGCCCCTGTGCTAATAAGAATGTGAATCAATTTGGGAACTTGTGTTCAATATTTCCATGTTATCATAGCTTTCAGTAAATTGGTGCAGATCACTGGAGAGAGGGATACTAAACCTGTAGTTAATCCTTTATTCCACTAGAGAGAGAAGCTAATGAATGAGCTGTGTCACTGGATCATCTCTAGATATAGTATTTGAGCTTAGCATTGACTATTTTACAATTCTACCTGATCTCAAGGAAGACTTTTGTTGGAAAGGTGCGGGGATTGGGAACTATATTTCCTAGTGTGGAAGTAGCCACCAAAACTGAAACAGTCTAAATAATACTGACCTTGTCATGCAAATAGGAGAGCTCTTAACTGGCTGATTATAATGTTGAACTGCTGACTTGGTCACAGAGAAATTAAAGGATAGAAGAAATAAAGGAAGTATTGTTGAACTTACAAAGACTGCACTATCACTGCTGTTCCCAGAGGTATGAAGGGGGACAGAAAATTGTCATCATCCCATTTTGCTCAGAAAAACTGAGGCCAACAGATGGATCCTGGTCAAGGGTAGAAAAATTCACAGCTATTCCCTGGATCACATTTTATATTTGTTTCTGTCTCATGCTTGGAAGCAGGTCTAAATGTTCAGAAATTTTGATCTCAGATATTCACAAAGGGCTCCCTGTAGGTGAATTGAACCTGATACATTTTGTCTGAGAGATTGATATGGACTCCTTAGGAAGCTTGATGCCTTTCTCTTCAAGCATTTGAATGAAAAATGAGGCAGTGTAATGAGGAGAGGAAAAGATGAACTATTTAAAACCATCATCCTGAAGGCTAGCTCTCCTGCTCTGCCAGATTGATTTCAAAAGCTGCCTCATAGATACCTTTGGATAAAGTACCCTTAATTCAGCATATTCAACAAGAAAGCCTGCAATAGTATTCTTTTACTAATTAGGCTGTTAAATTATATTATATCAAAATATTTTTTTAACTTTGATTTCTTTTTTTCAAGAGCTCTAACACTTCACTGAAACTTAGAAGAAAACCTCGGGAAAGTGATTTTGAAACAATCAAATTAATTAGCAATGGAGCTTATGGGTGAGTAATTCAGGATAAGCTTTTTGTTGTACTTTAATGTAACAACTATCTTTCCAGTGAAGTAGCAAATAAACATAAATTTAGTTATCCTTTCAAATTAAAAGGGTAAAGGGGA
Organism: Myrmecobius fasciatus; assembly: GCA_023553655.1. Lineage (NCBI taxonomy): Eukaryota > Metazoa > Chordata > Mammalia > Dasyuromorphia > Myrmecobiidae > Myrmecobius > Myrmecobius fasciatus. The sequence continues at coordinate 126,631 of JAJPUD010002615.1, forward strand.
TACTTATAAAATCCCCCTTCTTCTCTTATACCCCAGAATAATGAAATAAGCATTGGATAGTTGAGGAGTGCCTAAAACTCTTTCAGCTAGATCTCACCAATAATATCTCTGATAAATGTACCATATTGTATTCAGCATTACAACATTGATTATCCCATTTACTTCCTGACTATACTCTTCTCCTTCACCTCTAACCCAATAGTATAGGAAGTTTGGTTTTCAAATAAAAGTATTAAATTAAATTTTTGAGTAATTTCCATCCAATTTATCCCATATCCTTTGTCCAGACAATTTATTTTAGTCTTCATATCACTTCTTCAATATTTCAAAGTCTTAAGTTACAAGTTAAAACTCTGTAAAGATATCCCTTTAAAAGTAGGTTTTAGAGGTTATTTGGAGCCTAGTGCTCTCTTTCTTCTACTCTGGAAGTGTAATGGCTCCTATTTCAACTCAATTCAATAAACATGTATTAAATGCTTAGTGGGGCAGTTAGTGGATAGAGTGCAGGGCCTGACATCAAGAAGACTGATCTTTCTAAGTTCAAGTCTAGCTAATTGTGTCACTTTAGGGAAATCACTTAGCCCTAATTGCCTCAGTGTCCTCATCTTTCAAATGAGCTGGAAAAGAAAATGGTGAACCACTCCAATATCTTTTCCAAGAAAAGCCCAAATGGGTGAGAAGAAGTTGGATATGGCTATGATGACTAAACATCAACTTTATAAGTGCCTACCATGTGCAAGGCACTGTACTAGGAGCTGGGTATAAAGATAGGCAAAAGATAGTCCCTGCATTCAAGAAGCTCACAATCTAAGGGGTGAAGGGAGGCAACATTCATATAAATAAATAAATACAAAGCAAGCTATGTGCAGTAGGAAATAATTAATAGAAAGATGGAACTGGAATTAAGAAGAATTGAAAAAGGCTTCCTGTAGGAAGTAGGATTTTATTTGGGATTTAAGGAATTAGGATCCTACTATTAGTCAACGTGGAAGCTTTAACCTGTTCCTTTTTTTCCATAGGCTCATTTTTCCATCTTTTGGCAGCCTGGTAGACCTGTACTCCACAAGGCTCGCCATATTAATGTCAGACTTAGTGCAGATACCTAACAACTTTTACTCCTCTGCAGCTCAGAACTCTCAAATTCAAGCACTTACCAAGTTATAGCAATGATAGGCAGATCTGCCCTTAGCTTGTTAGGAATTTGTATCCTTTTCTTTACATTGGCTGCAGTTTTAAGTGCTAGGTGAATACTATGAATTGGTAAGAAAGTTGGAAAAGAGATTACACCAGTGGTACCTTATTGCTTGTAGACTGTCAAAGGACACCAGTATAATTAACCAATAATCCTAGCTCCATCTGTAGATAGAAAGCAGTAAACTATTCCATAGGCATTTACAGCAGTTTATTGTGTGTATAAGCCAATGAAATAAAAATTATTGTTGCTCTGCTATGAGGGCTAGTTTCCCTTAGTTTTTTTTTTATTCCTCCAATATTTTCCACTTCATTAATTTGGTGAAGTAACTAAAATATTTGTGAGTTTTTCCTATGCTTCACTGATTTATCTTCAGGAATATGTCAAGGGGCATGTTTTGTAATGTGTCTTGTAAATGCTTTCTGATGCTTTATTATCAGAGTATTATATTTCCTTCAAGGATGTAATTGAAGGTTTTATTTCTAATGAAGTTTTGGAAATACTTTTCCGGAGTGTGATTTTTTTTTCCTGGTTTGGTTTTGATGCTGTTGCTTTGAGTATTTCTTCCTTCATTAGTGGGATAGAAGGCTGAGCACATTTGACTTAATATAACTCTGGGCTTGAGCATAACTAAATTGTATTCGATGTGGAATTGTGGGTAAGATCATATGTGAATACTGGTTTTATGAAAGTTTCAGCACCTATCTTAGCAGTACTCAGTGTTATAATTGGTTGAGTAAACTCATTTGTAGTGCAATTAAACAACTGTATAGTAGATGAGGTATATCCGACTTTGGGGAATGGTTGGGAATATACAAGAAGTTAAACAAGCTGTGAATCAGTAAACACCCAGTATGTGGGCCAAGTCATTAATGGCTTCACAAGCTGTCTCTTTTAGCCTTTACCATCCAGCCAAAACTTTTTTTTTCCTTTGGCTCCTCTCAAATTAAATTTCTCATTATATTTCCAGCAGATTTCCTCTACATTTTAATTATTTTAAATTTGAAGTTGGAATGAAGCTACACCCGTTGGATCACCCACTCAAGATGCTGTTTACATGATTATGTGAACCAGCCGAATGAATGGTTCACTTTATGGGTGGATGAACTCTCACTGTTGTAGATTTTCCTAAGCAGTTGTATATGAGTGTTGTGTAACAGTGTCTACTTGTGAGGGTGATTGACATTGAAACACATTCAGAGACTTTCCAGAATAGTGTCATTTGGAGAACTGGTGGCCTTGGGACTGAAATTCTTTGTTCTAAAAGGCTAACTACATTTGGATTAAAATACATAGCCTGATTTTTCTCAGCCTTGCACTTACTTGATAATTAACATAGGAAATCTAGTCTCTAATTTATGGAATTGCAGATTATTTAACATTTGTTGATATTGATTTAACATTTGTTGATATGATGATATTCTAAGCATCTCTCATGTGTGCTTTAAAACTAGATTGACTCAGTCATAATTTAGCTTTCTTCACTAGGAGTGTTAATTTCTTGCTTCTTTAACTGGACAATCCCACTTAGATTGTGTCATTTCTACTTAAAAATAATAAAAATACTATATTTTTCACTCTCCTGCCTTTACACAAATATAGTGATGTATTTGCTGGTAGACAAATCTAAGTGTTTTCCTGTGTATGCCCACCTTTGAAAATACTGGAAAGTGCGGTCATCAAAACCATTTGGTACTGGCTAAGAAATAGAGTAGTCGATCAGTGGAATAGGATAGAATCACAAGACAAACTAGGCAATAACTATAGCAATTTGGTTTTTGAAAATACTGGAAAGATATTTAAGTGAATGAACTAAGAAACTGGAACTCTGGATTCCAACCTATCTCTCCCACTTTTCATATGATCTTGAGCAAGTCTTGCTATCTTGGAGGACTCTGTTTCCTTATTTGTAAAATGAAGGGTTAAACTAAATGTTTCCTTTCAGCTCTAACTTTCTGTGGTTCTATGTAAGTACAAACACACTATCTAGCATTATAATGTATTTCTTTTTCCCCATGCTTTTTGAGAACACCTTTATTGGTACTCATATACTCTCAGTCCTACATATACAAACTCAGAAAGTCATATAATCTTGACCTCTTGCACAAAGTGCTGATAGATTTTCACATTCATTATATAATTGGCTCATTTTGTTCCAGATCCTATTGTTCCTTCTGGTAGTTAGCTCCATAGGATTCTGGGCTTATTCAGTCAGGACACATAATTCAAATCTTACATCAGGTACTTACCAGGGTGTGTGATCATGGGCAAATTACTCAACCTAACAAAGCTCTAATTTTTCATCTGTGAATTCACTGCTTGCCTCACAGAGTTATGGAGCAATTGCTACCCAAAACTTAAAAGTACTATGTAAATATCTCTCTCTCTCTTTCCCCTTCCCTGTCTTTTTCTTCCCAATTTTCCCCTTCTTTCTCTCTCTTTATATGTTTCACTCCCTCTCTCTTCTATTCCCTCTTTGTTTCTCTCCCCCTTCCTTCCCTCTTATTCCCCCCTCCCCTTCCTCTCCCTCTTCTCCCTTCTCTGTTCTCCCCTTTCCCCTTCCCTTCTCTCTCTCCTCTCTTTCCTCCTCCCCTTTTCCCTTCCTTCTTTCTTTCACCCTCTTCCTCTTCTTGTCCCCTCTTTCCTCCTTTTTTCCTCCCCTCCTTCCTTCCTTCTGTCTTCCTCTCCCTTTCCCCCTTCCCTCTCCTTCCTTCTCCTCCTCCTCCCCTCTCT